>SMMW01000651.1:10730000-11237500 GCA_004794655.1 Marisa cornuarietis
TATCTGAGATTTGATTTAATCCTCCACATTATCAAGTGCTGAGCTAAGACTGGTTTGTCCCTGGGTGTTTCTGTTCTCATCTGCTGACGACCACCAGGACAACACTTAAGACCCAAGCACTCTGGAATTCTCTACAGAGTAACACATTCCTTTATCAGATGTCACCTTTGATAATTTTGCCAACTTGGACAACAAGCTGCTGATGTATCATCAGCAGAGTGGCCTAGACATTGTTCAGAATGTTCTGAAAAGTGATGAAAATAATTGTGCAGATCTATTTACTGAATTAAGCCAAGTGACAATGATAAAGATCAGCAGTCTGTGCCTGCTGCAGCCAAGATTAGCTTCTCAAGCCCTGTACAGGTATTACTAGCTTCAAAGAGGTCAGGAATTTTTTCTCTTGTTTCCTATTATAGTGTAACGACCAATCAAATGAATCAGTACCTTTGTTGTCTTGAAGATGCTTTCTGACAACTGCTTCTAAGAATCTGGTCCAGGTAAAAATTCAGCTTTCTCAAGAAACAGTAGATTTTGGATTCCTTTATTTTGCAATCAATGCACATTTGTGACTAATATATGGTGCATGGCATTTTTTTATGTGTTAGAGTTTGGATTTACTGGCTGGAGTAATTTCATCTTGAAATTTTCAATGTTTTCCTTTTTTTCAAATTAAATGAGAAAGTGATACTTTAAAATTCCTATCTCTCATGTTTCCATGAAAGTTTGCAAATAAAGCCAAGTGAATTTTGAGAACTTAAAATATTTATGTGATATAAGAAATTTTTTCTCTGATCTAAATTAGTTTGTTATATTAAGATTCTACCTGTAACACACATTATTTTACATGAAAATTTTTTAAAATTTATAATTATAGTACCAGTTGTAAACTATGTAAACACAGTGCTAATATGTTTTAATATGTAAATATTTTCACTGATACCAAAAACACATAATAAACATAAAATGTACATGCAGACATTCATTACAATGTTCTCAGAGTTAGTGTTCACAATCCTTTCTTACTGACACTCTGTAAAATCCTGTCCTATGACTTAAAGGCAAATAAAACTGTTAGTGAACACAATCCATTTACTGAAACCATTCTTACAGAAACTATACAAATCCTGTCCTATGATTTAAGGGCAAATAAGAATGTTAGTGTCAACCACCAGCAACATAAATGACTTTGTACACTTAAGACTAAGGATACTTAAAACTAAGGGTACTTAAGACTAAGGATAAGAAAAATTACTAAAGCAAATATTAAAAAAGTCAAAATCGGAAATAGGAGATACTCAAATTAAGAAGGCATTTTCTTTCTGCTAAGCTGTTTTGACTATTCCAAACAATGGCATACAAGAACAGTCTTGTTACACATATATTCACCTGCAGATCACGATTGTGGTTCTCACATAACAACTGCAGGAAACGTAGAATATTCTTCATTATGGAAATTTGCACTGGTAATTGCTTGCCCTCTTTCTCTTTGGGTATCTGAAAGTACATTTACCAATGGGAAACATATAATAATAGCTTACAGTAAATATAACGCGATCAATAGGGTGAACAAAAGCACAAAATTTGATTTTTTAACATATTATAATTGTCTTAGCTTTTCTTTTATTATGTTGTTAAGCTGATGGATGATATATTTTAAAAATCTTAGCTTTTTGTTAACAGATTTTCTCTAATCATGTTAAAAAGGAATAAATAAATTAAAGTCAGAATATTCCTAAATAAATGAAAGTCTTTGTTTTAAAGATTTCTCATTTTTGTTAAAGAATAATAAATAAAAAACCAGCAAGAAAAATATATTTTTATGTGGCTACATTGAAAATCCTGACAACGATTTTATTTAAAACTGCACTATTATTTAAAAATTCATTTCAGACAGTACCCTAAATCACTGACCACTAGCTTAAGTATCTTTGTAAAGTACAAACTATTATTTAAACTTGAAAGTATTGTCTTTTTGGTATTTTAAAAGGTCTTGGAGATCTGTGCTGTCACAGCAGATACCCCCAAAAATTGTGCCAGACAAGAAAAACATTTCAAAAGCCAATTACAGCCCCCAAAAATACTTAGATCACCAAACCAATTTTTAAAACTGTAGATTTATGACTGAGTAAGAATAAAAATTTCATCACTGTTGCTTTAGCATATTTTGAGATTTTGCTTTTTTTACACATAAGCACTGTGGCTTAAAAAAGACATTTTGAGAACATTTAGCTTTTTTCTTATTAAGATACTTATAACTGGTGGATAGATTATCAAATACAATAACTTTTAGCATTTTTATTTTGTATTGGATTCCTACAATGTAATTTCAATCAGATCTAGCATCTCAAAGTTGTATTATTGATTCACATGAGTATCACTGTGTTAGGGTATGCATGAACTGCATCATCTCACCTAAAGCACTCAGCACATCTAACTTTGAATAATGTGTATGCGACCCTGATTTTAATTGATCATTGATTTATATTTGTTATTTTAAAACATGTATTTTTTATTTATGGGGTGAGGTTAGCATTTATGAAAAAGATTTATAGCAAGAACTAAATCTGTACTATTGACATAAGATCAAGCTGTTGTTTAATTTCAAACAATTGTCAGAAACTTACTCTTTTGCACATAGATTATCATGTCATTTTACTGACCTTCTCACCAGTGACATCATCGCATGCAGGACCAGCATGGCTGTCTTCTTCATCCTCTCCTCGCCCTTGTGCTGCACGAATCTGTGCCAAGGCTTGATTGGTCTGCAGCGCTGCCTCATCAAACTGCTGCTTGAGGTCATCGTTTACACTACCAGTGATTCTCTGGGCTGAAACAGCAAAGTCAACTTTGTTTATGCTCATGAGTGTATGTGCAAAAGACAAAAAGCAAAAAGCTACAACATTGAAAATAAAATTTTCCCTATCAAAAATGTGACAAGCAAACACATTTTACTGCTCAGACTGTTGCCCATATAACTCTTTACACAATTTAGCAAAGTTGTTTAGCTGTAAGCAGTTGATACTAGCAACACATTAATAATCATAACAATATCCAAGTATGAGGGAATTCAAGTATTTTGACCACTAAAAACAGAAAAATCAGCGAAATACTTAGTCAGATTACATGTATATAATAATGCAAGTACAAAGCTAAGTGACTAGAGAGATCTCCCACATTTTATTTCTAGTCCATACTTTACTACAAATCCTCTTTGGATTCTGTTTGTACCACATCACATTACCAAAGTCACATTCTTCCCCTCTTCGTACTAAAGATCTTGTTTTGTATAAAGTTTTTTTTTATCTGGAGATGACATTTTCAAACTGTCAACATATTTACCTCTCTTCCTTTTTTCTTCTTTGTCCCTGTCAGGATGTCTCTGCTGGGAATCACTGGTATTCACTGTTATAGTGTTCTTTATTTCCTGCTGAGCATCCTTCATACGATCATAGAACACCTTGAAGAATGTATCTGACCGCTTGTCAGACATGAGACGGTTAAAAATGGACCGCTGATTATAAACAGAAATAAATTAAAAATGTTCAAAAATGTAGATTTTCATAATGCAAAATATGAAAAATGTCAGCTATCACTTGCACATGTAGGTAGGCAATAAGTAGGCATTATCTGATATACATTTTTTTCAAAATTAAAAAAAAAACTTCATTTGCAAACACCATTAAGCATTATCTGCATATGAATTGTCTGTACATCTATATAGCAAAACTATGGAGGCACCTGTATTGTGCTGTTGCCTCCTTCCAGCAATGCAATGCCCAGGTCAACAGTCATCTGAAAGATCTTGTTGCTGGTGTTCTTGATGATGAGGTCAATGACCAGTTGCGATGCTCCCTCCCTGTCCAGGTGGCACTGGGTGTAACATTAATGATCTTAAGATTAAGCTTTATCATCATCTATTCACTATTAAAACTTTCTCTCCTTATATTTACTATTAAAGCTTTCTCACCTTACATTCATTATCAAGACTTTCTCAACTGATATCAATTTTTAATCCATTAAGCTCATAATGTCAAATGCTACAATCTATTATTTCATACATTTTTATATTTTATTATGCATATGTGTTGCTTGTTTTAGAAGCCTCAGAAGGCCATTTTTTTATTTACAAGTTCATGGTATCCTTATTTCTGAGATGTGCACAACTCATGACAACAGCCATTAGCATGATTAGCAGCTTAAAAGCCTAGAAAATAACCAGATGAAAAGCCAGGTGATCCTAGTTCAAGTGTCTACACTAACCTGCACTTCATGCAATGTCAACTCAGTTCTGCTCAGCACCACAGCTCCACTGTTACTGCTGCTTGCCGACTTGCTACCTAGACCACCCATGCTTTCACGACGACTGCGGAGCTGTGATCGTCCGTAGAAACGAGTTAGAAGACTCTGTCGTAGTGCTTCCCCCTTGAAATATGAAAAAAAACATTGACATCCTAAACATATTTAATTCAGCCAAGCCCCAGTGCACCCTTTTATATATAAAATTTACACCACATAACGTCACATATAAATCTGTTGTTCACAAACATTAATGCTGGTTACACAAAAATATTTCTTTTGTTTAAGACATTCGATCAGAGCTTAATGCTGAAGGATAATAAGTGGAAAATATGAAAAGAAGCGTTTATTAGGTATAATCATATTATGATAACATGATTTTATTTTGATGAGTTTATTTGAAAAAATCTTCAAATAATAATGTTTTACCTTTCAGTCATAAAATCAGAAAAAATACCCATGCATTATCATTAAATGACCATCAGAGAGAGGAAAAAAATCTCTACCATGCACATGCTAAATTATATGAAAAATCACTGTGGGAAAAAAATATCCGAGGAATTAAAATCTGTAAAAATGAAGTCTGTATCCTTGTTCTGTTATAAACAGTGCTGCTGTTATTAGAAATGTACTAAGCCATCTATTTTTAAATAATGAAGAAATAGGACACAGAGATTGAAAAAAGTGATGAAGAACAAAGGCAGACAAACTGCAGATGATCAACAGCTGGACATATAAAGATAGAACAAGATTTATGAACTGTACAAAAGATAATAAGTGATATGTCTGCAGGCTATACCTAAATTTAGTAAATTTAATAAATACCATCAAGATGAGAGAAAATTCTATGCAAATATAATATCAAGTGCATATCAAATTATTCTCTTTTCTCACATTCCTAGAGAAATAAGACTGTTTTTGTTTGTCTTGCCTCCATAACTGAGTATTAATGAATGAATTAATTAATTATATTCTAACACATAATGTCTTTGAACATTACTGGGTAAAAGTGTAGTAAGTAAAAGCCATAAAAACATGGGTGGTAGAGATTATGTTAAACTGTTAAAGATACTGCTGGTGTTACACCATCACAGCTGAAGCTTCATTTTACTATTATAGACTTTTTCACTAACTTTTGTTGCTGTAACATATAAGGTTTTGTCTTCAGAAAATCTCTCATGCAGAATTACCAGACTATGCCCCATATTACGACATCTGTATTTTTAATAACTACTTTTCAACCAACAACACTACCTCAGAAAATATACAAGAAATTTTCCAAGCATATCACAATTTGACAAAAGCATTTAGTAACAAGAAATGTTCTTTTGATAAGAACAATATTGTAAAGAGGCAGTCTGCACTGCACACTGTCACTATACTGCACTTGTCACACTTGTGACCATAAGACCCTGTCAGGAAGAAGAAACCTGTCAAAGCTGTGCTCGTCTTTGAGTGTCAGCACTGTTAAAAAGTTTGTTTTTGTGTGTGTGTGAAGCTAGCAGGTCGAAGAGGAAAATGGGCGAATGATGCATGATGTAACTGCACTTTATGGCCGTATAAGACCTCTACAGTTGATGAAAAGGACAGATTAGACAAAACTGCATGCAATGCTAATGGAATCAGTTTCACAACTACATGTATGATACCTTAATATGCACTGGTGCACTAATTAAACGATCAAATAACAAGGCTTATAAGGTCACAAAATGTCTTGTCCCAAAAGCAAATGCACCATAAATGGATGAAAAATTATAAACTTATACAAAATATTCACCAATTATAAACACTAAAATGCAAACACTTATTTCAGAGAAGTATTTATATACTTGTATAATTTGCTGAACTGTTTTTTGATGATGAGGACACTCACACTGATCTATGAAGTGTCAAACAGTTTAGAAGTGTTGTTTAATAACAAGAACACTTACATTGGTCTATGCGCTGACAAACAGTTTAGAAGTGCTGTTTAATAACAAGGACACTTACATTGATCTATGCACTGTCAAACAGTTTAGGAGTGTTGTTTAATAACAAGGACACTTACACTAATCTATGCACTGTCAAACAGTCACAGTATGAAAGAAAGACAACCACTGGGTACAAGCAAAACAAAGAGAATGAGAAACTGCTGAATGTCAAATGAGAAACTGCTGAATGTCAAGTGCACACGACAAATGTCTTACCCGGCGATGATCTTCAAGTTCTTTCTTACTAAGCATCTTTACGTCCACCTTATGTGTGCATGAAATGGGCAGAGAAATCAGTCCAGACAATGTTCCTGATAAACAATCTCTGCTCCTCTTGCATGAGCCATTAGCATAATTAGTCATGGGGGGAAAGAGGACAAGATTTACTTCTGACCAGTTAACATTTGTTAAAATTACTGTTTTATTATAAACTCATTTGTCTACAATCTCTGGTCTGCCAATAAGAATTATTCAAGACAGACTAATATGCCATGAAATATTAAAGCATTATTGCTGATTTTTACTTCTAACTAATGTTAACCACACATCAGCGAAGAGATTGCTGATCTTAGCTGTCCTTAAATGTTTAAAAATAAAGAGGCTTTAATATGATATATATATATATAGTTTATTTATCAAATAATGATTGTGATGATTTTATTGCTGAAATTTGTAAAGACACACTAATTAAACCGAGTGTTGCAGAGTCACTTATCTCTCAAAAAGCATACATGAATGATTCTGAAGTGCAACTTTTTAACTTGTTAAAAGTTCTTCGATACACTATTAATTTATATTAGAAACTCTCTTCAAGCTTCAAAGATCAGTTCTATCAAAGTGCCTTTCTTTGCACACCCTTAGAAAAGATATGAAATTTTTATTACATGTCTTGAGCATTTATCATTAATTGTATGATAAAATTGGGCAAACTAAATCCATGATGAAAATGACTATCAAATATTAGAAGTAAAACAATTCTTTACTTTTTAATACATTTATTCCACATTACATTTCAATCAATGCATATCTTGTAAAAACACTTTTAATTCATCTTGCATTCTTTAAGAGCATTCATGTGCTAACTCTGAATGTGAAAAGTATAAATAGAACATGACTGTTGACTAAAAACTGGATTTATGAACTGCCTCACTATATATTAGAAACCATTTATAAAGAAAAGAATAACTGAAAGTGAGCATATAAACTGTAAGATACTGCATGGAAGTAGACCAGTAAATTTTAAGTCTGGCCTTATAAACAGTATGACGATGCACTTAAATGAACTCCAAAGACTGACAGGTTTACACACAGTCTCAAAATACACAAGAATATGCATGAAGGGTGACCCTGTGTGCAGGTAAAATGACCGAGAATACATTTTTTCACAGATAAAACATAGTTGTCAAATGTCATGCATACATAGAAGAACAATAGCTTGGTCAAAGCATCTTCAGGTTTTCCAGAAAATTTCCTCACCGAAATTTTTCAGCTGTTGCACGACTCTATTTTATTAGTAAATTTGTTTGTGCAATAAAGAAATAATGAATGAAGTTCTTACTGCATCAAAGGTTTACAGAAAATGAAATTTTAAATTGATCATTTCAATTAATAATTAAATTATATAAAAATAAATAATATGATGTCTATGACTAACATACCTGTCAAACACTGCTTTGATAAATGTCTTGATTAAAATTTAAAAAAAAAAGAATAAGTACCTTTTCGCCATAATCGATGTCAATGGTCATCATCTCTTTGAGCGTCTGAAGCACCTTCACACAGAGAGTTTCCTCTTTCTCTTCCAGAAGCCGCTCTGTGTGCTTAATAAGTCTGTAAACCCAAAACAAAACTTACAAAAAATTTTCAAAGGGCACTACAAATGTTCTGCTCTTTTCTGTTGGTGTGCCACAATCACTGGGAAAATTTAGAGACTGCATCAAGATTCTCTGCAGGAAATAATGAAGACAGCACTGAGTGCACATCAAAATTTAGCATATTACTTTTTTATAATTCATGTTACCCACCTCGAGATGAAACCACCAGTTTCACATTTTTTCCGTGCCTCTGTTCCTGGTGGGAAAAGTAACTCTGGCCTATGAAGCACATCAACGAGGACTGATAACTCTGCCTGTACAAGTGGGCGCATCTGGTCTTCCAGTGTCGCTACAATATCCTACACAGATGTTCTTAAAGTGAGATTTAGACAGTCTGTTCACTGCCAAAACAGATAAGTGTATAGACACAGAGCTTGATTAAAAATAAAACGAAGCAAAACATAGTATCCTGCTACCAGACCAGCAAAGTTTCAATTCCTTGCAGATAGCAGCTGTTAAGAAAATTACATTTAGTGTTTTTCTTTAAATGTCCTAAGAAGGTTCACTCTGCCGGCCACACTTCACATTTCACTTCAAATATTTGTAGGTCTTGACACCTTCCTTTTCATAAAACCATTAAAAATACAAACATTGTAGGCCCCCTAAATATAAAAATCACAAAATAACAGCACAGTCATAATCTGGTCTAGCATACTTGCCCCTTGAGCTGACAACATAGAATCATCATATATTAAATACATATTAAAGGTATTTTTGTTGTCCTTTGGACTATTTACTAACATAACTCTTTGTCTTCTAAACAAGACCCAGACAGACCTATGTAAGTAAAGAAATTTGTCAAGATGAAGGAAGGGTCACACCTGAAGGCCCTCGATGATTGTGCGGTAATCATGAGATGTAGCTGGTGAAGACTCTCGACGATTTTGGCGAACACTAAGCCAGCGATTAGTACTGCGAATAATTATCTGGGATCGCTCAAAGAGGGAATTCACTTGACTGTCGAGATCAACTGGGATTGCAATGCCTCTGCTCTTTGCTGTAATGTACAATGAAATACATTACAAATGCTAGCTATATGTATGGATAGACATCAGCAGCAAATATTAACAATATTAACTATATATATATATATAGACACCAGCACAGGTAACATTTACCTTCTTATATATCAGATTGGGGACTGGTGGTGTGGGGACTAGTAGTATGCGAATTAGGGTGGATGGTATGGACAGAGCTGAGAGAAGAAAAAGAAAGGGTGGTGTCAGCTGACTGATGGCTATCCCGACTGGGATAGTAATAATAAATGAAAAATTTATATAGTGCACACTCACACTCCTAAGGAGCATGCTTTTAGCGCTTAAGAACAAGAATGGGCAACATACGAGGGACAAAAGAACAAGCAAACAACATATGAATGACGGAAGGATAAACAACAGTACTGATGATGAGCAAAGGACAAATCTAAACACGTAAAGAGGATTCAAATAACAAGGACTGAAAGTATCATGATTTAACAAAAGGAAGACAAGCAGGGAGATAGCAATAAGCAGAAATGGGGGGAAAGGTGTGAAAAAGGACTAGCATTGTGTGGAGTGTTGTTAGGAGTAATGCTTAAAGAAGAGGTGCGTTTTCAGCGCACATTTAAAGGATTCAATAGTGGGTAGGTGGCAAATATTGAAAGGCAGAGAATTCCATTGTTTCGCTGCACAGCAACTAAAAATCCTGTGGCCATATGTTATTGCTCTGGTGACAGGAATAGTAAGGAGGTGGTCATCAGATGAGTAGCAGAGTTGTATGGCTGGGACATAAAGGAAGCGAAATTCTGAGAAATAGTCAGCGCAGGAGTCCACAAAGAAATTAAAACACAGCACAGACAGTTTGTACTGGATGCCAGAACTGATGGGTAGCCAATGAAGGAGAGGAATGACATGGTCCTGTTTCCTAGCTCTTAGCACCAGACGTGCGGCAGAGTTCTGTACTTTATGGAGTTTGTGAAGAAGGTATTCAGGCAAGTAAGGAGTTGCAGTAATCAAGCCAAGAAAGAACAAATGCACAGACAAGAGTGTTGGTAGCACTCGTAGAGAGAATATGATGGATGGCCCTGATCTTACGTAGCTAATGATAGCCAGATTAACAGACAGCTGTAACTTGGAGAAAGCTGAGACAGCAAAGGACAATGTGAACTTGAGTTGCTATTGGGGACAGGTATGACACTGAGAAAGAAGCACACACCACTGTCTGACAGTGTCTTGATGCAGTTCTCCACATTACAGCGTTGTTGGCCTGTCAGCCACTGGCAATGGGATACTCGAAAAGCACCCTGCAGGAGCTGGACAAACACAGGCTGGTTGGTCTGAAACAAACCAAAAGACTTCCCTTTACTCCTTAGTTACCATAGCAAAGAAAGAAAGTATTAAAAGACGAAGGATTCTAAAAGAAGCACTAGGACACATTATTACTTTAGTGAAAACAATAATCTTCATATCTGCTGTAAAACAGCATACCTTCATATAACAAAGTGAAACGAAATGTGCTCTGGTGTCAGACGTTTTTTAGTTTTCATTGAAACTAAAGGGTCTTTGTAGGAATGCTTAAAAAAAACTCCCCCAAACAGTGTTTGAAAAAAAATCTATAGGAAGCTTTTAAGTCCTGTGACAAAATAGGGCATGTCAAATTTGCGAAGCATGCCTTTATCTTTCATTGTAAAAAAATGTTTTCTTATCAATAAATTGCTATTTTCCGCTAAATTATTACTCCAGTATATTTTACCAAGTACTGTGCGAACATTAATAAAATATTATATAATAAGTAAATGAAAATAATAAATCAATTAACTATTTTATGTTATTATTAAAATATACAGGTGAAGGAAACGTGGAGAAAACTAGTCTAGGATTGATTTGAAGATACACCTGTCCTCAGCAAGCAGTAGAATGTAAGTCAGATTAGTATCGATCACAAGGCAACACGCAGCACAATGTAAGTCAGATTAGTATACGGCCTCATCCTCCACTGTCACAAAGCAACATGCAGCACAAAAGTCAAGATGAATATTCTCAGCAGGTAAACCACAGAAAATTATTCAAATATACGAATGTGCAAAGGACAAAGAATAGCTGGTTACATTAAGAGTGGTCTACTTTACAGTTTAAGAAGCAAGACAGCTATAAATTAAGATATACACTGCTTACTTTAATTTGCAAAAATAAAATCTTATATCTTACATGCTATCTTGCTGAATGTTATTGTATAGAAATGGCTAGAATATTCCTCAGAAACACTTGGAAGGTACCGAAAGAATCTTCTTTTACATATTATGGTTGCAGGAAGACTCCCTCCAAATGTTGAAGTTTTGTTTATACATTCATTCTAGTTAGTTTGAGACATCTAAACTAATATACTAGCCACAAAAGTAGGGAATTTTAGTGCACAAGGCTATAAAGAGACTGACTAAAGCAACAGATGTTTCCCACAGGAACCAAATCTACAATGCATAAGCTCCATTGCATGGTGGGTGGTCCAGTGGTGCAATGGTTAAAAGCTTGTCACCAATACAGTCATGTGCCACATAACCACATTTCAGTCAACAATAAGCTGCACACGACAGTGGTCAGTAGACATAATGGAATTGAGAAACCTATCACCCAGTGATGTTGTAGCCATTATTATTATCATAGTGCAATGTAATACTCAGTTGTTGTAAATGCATTACCCTGCATGTTGTATAAAAACGTATAGCACATGCTACAACTGTAACAAACAACTATGTTTAAGTGCACTCTACCATGTTCGTACAACAATGAAATTGCCTAATGACACATTTCTTGGAAAATATCTTCGTCATTAGGTGAGGCATGACTGTACAGTTTGGACTGTTAGTTGGGAATGCTGCTCTTTCTCTCCATGCAACACTTGTTTACGGGGCCAGCTGCTTCACCATGATTTAGCCTTATATGCTAGCTCAGTGTACAACATCAAGTCTTCCACCTCCCCTGTACTTCCTGGTATTTAGTTCATTTAACTTTCAAGCAGAAAGTTGTTGTGCCAAGGTTTGCCTGTGGCTGAGAAACCACCTGCCCACCCAGCACCAATAAGTGCTTGACTTATCAAGGAAGGTCAAAGGTAGCAAAACGAGAGGGCGAGGCTCTGGTTTAAATACACCATGCAACAGACACAGTTAGTCACTGACAGTTCACTGCCCCTGTGGCCACTCAGCTATAATGGCTTTATTCTAAGCTATTACTGACTCTCTCCAGCTGATATCTCAGAACTATAGTAAATACATATTCCTCTGATATAAACAATTGTTTTATTTCAGTTATAGATGGATACTAAGCATCTTTATCTTACTTGACCAAGTCAACATAGTATGATCATTACAGTAGCCCAAGACCCTGTCAGCCCCACAAAGAATTAACTTGTACCCTGTAACTCACAGTGCCATCCTTGGCCTGCCTGTCGCCTGACACCTTGACATAAACAGTCACAATGAAGCAGTCTACAACTAAGACTTTGCCAACCATCCAGCAGTCTAACAGCTTCTACCAGGGAGTCACAGAAGTGTGCATCTCACAGCTGCCATCAGAATTGACTGGGGCAGCCACAGCAGTGTGCACCTCCCAGCTGCCATAGGACAAAATCCACCCAGGCGGCCGCAGCAGTATTCATCAGGTCCCCTTCTCCTTTTTCTTTCAACTCTAGTCCTCCCAGGTCTCCTCGTGGAACTTCACAGCTTTAGTGTATCAGGGATGTCAGATACAAGACCCTGTTTGCTATTCATCACCGACCATATCAGACAGCAGGTCCCTGTTGGATGGCTTAAGACCACACCTACAGAACAGATGAAGAGCTGGGTGGCAGCTAATTCAGAGGAATGGTAACCTGGAGAACTTATCTTCCCCAGCTCTGTGGTCCCTCTTTTGTCCCAAATCTTGCCTCTGTTCACATGGCTAGCCAGCTTGGAACTTGGTTCCACAGGTAGCCTTGGACAGGTGGGCTTGTTTAGCTGGCACCAGTGCAGTTTTGCCTAGATGCTTGACTATGGTAGCTTGGAGAGAGGACCATCCCCTTCCACCTCTGCCCTTGTCAACCAAAACATGCTTATGGCCTCATCTATGCAGGACCTTGATTAGACAGTGCTGCATAGGTTCTAAGTGGCTTCATTCTCCCAGTTTTTTAAGGTTACAAGGACCATTTTGAACCAGCTTGAGTTATTCCTTCCACCAGAGATAGATGACTTTAGGGATGTTTCAGGTTAAAAGTGGCAATGATGAGCGAAAAGGAGCTGCTTCTGATTGTCTCACTCGTCATCACTTTTCTCCACCTCTTGAAGTGTGATGCTGTCAGAAAAGCAAAGTGCTCTACATTTGGTGCGAAGGTCTTGTTTGTCCTGGAGGCTCAACGTGCGCTGAATGAATGCCAGCAAAACCCAGGTCGGGCTATCAGAAGCCTTCAGCATCATTTTTCACAAAATACTTCCAACCTATCACTGACACAAACCAGACTTGAAGCCAAGTTTCAGCAAGTCTGGCACTGACCTCTTCTCCAAGCACCGTTTCAAGTACTTCTCTTCTGCATTGGCCACTATCGCCACTGTCTCCTTACATAAACCACATCTACCCATTGCTAGGGACATGACACCTGTCAGAGCTCACCTGACATTTTTCCACCATTACTGGACAAACCTTTCTTTCCAGACCAACCCCAGGGTCTGTCAGGTAGTGAAGGAGGGGGTCAGGCTAAATTCATATCTCTACTTCTGCTGACTACTTCAGTCCACTGGACCCATGTTCCCTCCTCCTGTTTAGGATTTGGCACTTAGAATGCTAATTGAAATAAAAAGAAATGTTTGCTAAAGAGAAATAATTCTTAGAAATGGGAGCTACTATGACTTCACATTCCCTCTACATGGTGGTGATACTAATTTGTTGCTTTTTTTTTTAACTGAAGAATACAGCTCACACCAGAATAAAGCTACATATCAAGGCATCATGCGATTGGCAAACCAACGGCATCACCCTGAGTTACAGTGTCAGAATTATTCTTTCCTTGGCTACTGTAATGATCATGCTATGTTGATTGGGTCAAGTAGGGTAAAGGTACTTTTTTAACTTTGTATATTCCTCTAACCTTATTAAAAATAATTTTACTTTAGCAAAAATTTTCAACTTTTAACCATTTGTCTGTACCTAAAACCATAGTATTATCAGAAAGACTGCTTGTCACGGATCGACCCGTGACAGTAATGAATGGTAGAAATGGAGTTAGCTCCCTTGTTTGTTTTGTACAGCAGGGTTAGTGGCCCTTGGGGTATATGTTTGGTATGGTTGGAAAGCGTGACGTAAAAGAGAGTATGACGTGGGGTGTCGTCTGCAAGAGCGCAGAAGTTTCTGGAGAGAAAGGACAAATGATGGTTTGAGTGGAATGTACCGGTGTGTGTGTGTGTGATTTTTCGAGAAAAGTAAACAAGGTTGGCATTTCGAGTATTGCTGGGAGTATATAGGTTAGTGTTTCGCCAGTTGTTGTGTTTCTACTGGTTTATTCAGAAAATTGGAATATTGCTGTGTGTGAAAAGATTCGTCAGTTGCTGTGTTTCTGCCAGTGGATTCTATATTGGAGTAATTGCTGTGCTTTTGGAGATTCGTAGTGGTGTGTATTTCTATATAATTTCAAGGAGTATTACAGGCAAGTGTGTATCTGTGGGTGCGTGAGTTGTGATCAGACGTTGACAGTGTGAAGTGGTCAGGTACGTTTTGAGAAACTGTTGAACATTGGAAGAAAATTAAGCTGATATAGAGAAGAGACGGTGAGCGACGTTTGAGTGGAAGGTTGAAAGAAGACATTTACGTTGTTGAAAGGACTTTTAGGATATTAGTAGGGTTTAAGTAATCATTAATTTAGCTGCGATATATGTTGATGTAACTTTTATTTGAAATTCGTTGAGTGTGGGGAAATATTTGGATTTTTTTTTTAATTATAGAGATATAGGAACCCACGTGCAGGTCTTTGTACTTTGTAGTGTGAAAGGACACGTGGAGAACGCTGAGGTCAGTGTGTGTTGTATGTGACCTGTCCACACGTCCCGTGCGTTCTTGACACTGCTTCAAAGAAAAAAATTCTTAACTGCAGATTGAAGGAGTGAAGAACTTCTCAAACAAGTATCCAAAAGGTTAAGCAGATAACTGCAACACTACTAGGCTTAGAGAGTAGATGATCAAAATTTATTATTTACAGATGCCAGAAAATTACTACACTCAAAGGTCTGGGAAATCTGTCAACAGATACATAGTCAAAGGCATTAATGCCTTTCTAAATGCCAAAAAACCAACTGATTATACAAGTATCTGTTGTGAAAATTTATTACCTGACTTTTGTAACGGGTAACTGACCATGACAGCAATCTTACTCTAGAAAACTACAGTAACTGCCAACCTCCAAGATGTCTATTCTGGCATTCTCCCATGAAATTTGTGAAAATTAAAATAAAAAACAGCAGCATATGCATATCTTGGTAAACAGGTCAACTGTGTTCCTGTGGCAAACCTGTCAACAATACCTCTAATTCTCCTCTACCACATACATTTCAGGTTTGGTCATGCTAATGATTATGATGAAGATAATGTCTACATTTTTGTGTCCTGGTTTCTGTGTTCACTACACATGAAAGCAATTGAATGCAAGAATGTATTTGTACAGAAGATTCTACTTTCTTGGTTCTTCTGATAGCATGCTTCATTTTTTTAATTGTAAACTTGTATAAATATAACATTTGTATATTTATACACTTTTTATGAATTTTTCTTTGCAGCCTTTTGTTGCTTACTTTAAAATATGTGACTGAAAGGCAAAATCTATTCTATAAATAGTAAACTTTGTTACTTGAACTATGGTCTGTATATGTTAGATCTGAGATCTACAAACAATGCTGTAGCCAATACCTCTGTTAACAACAGATGAGCCTGTGTGATAAAAGTAGAATGCATAAAAATTCAGTCATCCCCCAAAAGAAAGAAAATAAAAAAGCCAAAAGTAGCATGAGACCTGTCTCACTTTTGTTTCTGATTCATATTTAAAGAATTTCAGTCTATAAGTTAGATTCCAAACAACAAAACATGCTGTTCTTTTAACGCTTTCAGAGCTTGTATAATAGGTTATTAGTAGTGGTTGTGATTAAGTAGCTGCAAGGTAAAATAAATATAAAAAAGCACCATGCCTCATTTATTCCAGACAAAAGCACAAAAAAAGAAAAATAAATAAATAAATGAAAATAAACTGCAAATTCATCTGAGCTACAAAACAGATATATGATACACAAAGGGCTAAAAACATGGCTGGACATTACTAGTCAGGGGCAGACTACAAAACTGACACAAATAAGGTGTGTTGCCAATGTCTACAAAAACTCAACACAACACAGAACAAACAAAACAACAAAAACTTACATCATTTTGTATTAAGAATAAAAGCTTCCCAGTTTGCATAGAATTTTATGTCACCCCATAAACAATCTCTTACATTACTGTCACGAGTTTTGTTGAAGAGTTACTAGCTGTGGGAATCTGGAGCTCTCATAAGAAAGAAAGTTTCTATAAGTCGTGTGAAAGCATGGCAGATAAGCCCTAATGCCATAAAATAATGATACACTGATTTATAACACTAATTATATGAACCAGTGAGAGGTATACCAACAGCACATTGAAAAGCTGGCAGTCTAATGATAAGACAACTTTTCCCAGCCAGACAACCCCAAACCAGGCAAAGGGTGAGTCTAGTGAAACATTTAGTAAGGTCACTTAACACCAATAGCTCATCAATCTGTAGCCCAGGGTTCATATTGCTACTTATCCATCTAGTGTGTGTGTGTGTGCTTTTACTTGAACCATAAAGAAATGATGTCCTTTAGTTACTTGTGAATTTCTGTCCTAACATCATGCCCACTGTTACAGAACACTGGTGAATGACTGAACAAAACAAAAATAACTTTATAACAAAAGTTATGCATGCATGCATGCTGGTTACAAAGAATAAGCATTTTGAACTCAGGTCTTGACATGATGTATATGACAACAGCCACTCTATTCTTACTAAACATGCTGAACATGTGAACATGTACTGACCTGCAGGTTCGTGCTCTGGTCGGAAAATGGAGAGCTGAAGAAGGTGGTGATTATGTTCATCACTGTGTCTGTCACATAATTCTCCAACTGTGTGTCAGCATGCTTTCGGTCATGTGTTGAGTTACATACCTTTACCAAAACAACAGGACTCCACTGATATACTGCCAAGTAGCAAATTTGTGCAAATGCTGTAAATATTTTTGTTCTTGTCTCATTTATAATCTTATAATAACAAGAACTGATTCATCTTCATTTTTAGATTTCTTTAAATAGCAAAGGATATTTTAAACTTAAGCAAAGTCTGTATAATCCTTTAGTGTAACAAATAAGCAGATATTCAAGACAAACATTTTGGAATAGATCAAATTGTCTTATGTCCTCATGTTTTGTTTTCAGATAAACATGTAAAGAAAAACAAAAAGAGGAACTAGAAACTGACCATGGCCATGTCTACTAAGAAGTTCTGGAACAGGGTCCACATGTGCCGACTGGTGTAGATCTCTTTCATTTCTACCTCAGTGTCCACATAGCAGTGGTTCAAGAAGCTGATGTACGCCATCTTCACCTGCAGCAATCAAACCTGATGATGGTACACAGAATCCCCTAAGAATGCTCTTTCTCTCTCTCTCACACACACATATACATCTCCTAAACACACACACACACATACATACACATACTAACATACACATACATATATTAACACATACATTCATGCTCTCTCTCTCTCTCTCTCACATACATATGTCCCAAACACACTAACACACTCATACATGCTCTTTCTCTCACATAAACATCTCCCAAAAACACACACAAAAATCAAGCTTGCTCTCTCTCTCATACACACATTTCCCAGACACACAGACCTCTGGAATGCAGTCACGGTGGGTGACAACACGAACAATATCATCAAGCGGCAGCAGGGAGTGACACTTTATTTCCGTGTAGACATTTTTGCCTTCAGTACAAAGAGCCAACAACTGCACCAAGTTAATATGATACTGCAGAGGGCTGCGGTCATCTGTCCGGTGTCTCTCAGATCTCATCAGTTCAATCAAGGTCTCAAAAGAGGCTCGGTCATTGTAAAACAGCAGCACCTCTTCCCCAGCACTTGCAAGCTGTATCACCAAAGAAAACAAGGAATTTTCCAGAAAAAGAAGGAAAAGAATGGAAATAAAAACAAAAACAAAAAAAGAGGATGAATATAACAACCTTAATTATGGAAATTATGGAAAACATGACAATTATTTGGATCCTAACTTTATGAAATTGGAACATTGTGAAAATAATGACTGTGAATTCATTTTGGTTTTGGAAAAATAACTGGAAACTATAAAATACTGTGACTGACCTCAGCCATGACAAGGTCCTGACATCTGCGAATGTAGGTTGACTCAGCTTTGACAACCGTCTGCAAGAACTTGAGGTAGTGTACTTGCCTCCCATGAGACTCAATGCAGTGTACAAAATGCTGTACTACACGCTCTGTAACATCACTGCACAAGGACACATTGTCCTGGAAAATGGCACGCATGGTCTGTGCCTCCAGAACCTGTTATCCAACACATAACAAGACTGACCTTTACCAGGTGATATTTGTTGATGGAACAGACTACTTCTATTTATATAAGTAAATTAATAAAAATACTATGAAAAGGAATAATATAAACAATTTATACAGTATTATCATTTAATATAAAATAAATATAAAGTATTAGTATTTTTAAATAACTATAATTTTAAATACCATTTTTATGGAATAATAAATATTTACTTTATTGAACATAAAGTAAGCAATTTTATCATGTACTATCTTTTAAAATTAAATAAATGTGAATAATTAGTATGTTTGAAATACAATTATAAAATAAACCTGCAGTAAACTTACTCCAGGGCATAAGAAGAGGTCCAAAAAGCCATAGAGGATATTCTGGTTTGGCTGGTTACCAAGACAAAATGCCTGCAGAAACTCATGGGCCAATCGCATGATTTCCACCATTCGAATATCTGTGTTCTGTTAGGAATATGTAGTGAGATTTAGATCATAATACACTACTTGGATTACTGAATTGTATTATTTCTCAAGACTACAGCCATTCTGTAAAAGACAACTTGAAAAGACCTGTAAAGCAAAAGACAACCAACGAGGAAAATTTTATAGAAGCAGCAATGCAGACACACTCACTTTGTCATATGGGATCTTAAGGAGATCTAAAACCACTGTGTGGGCTCCCATATTACGCAGCAACCGCTGCTCATGCTTGCGAGGTTTGCGTGCATCCCCTCCTAGTTCTTGAAGACACAGGCGAGTTAGGCGAGTCAGTATCTGCAAAGAAAGGCCACAATTTTTTGTGCATGTCTGCTGTACACTAATACAACAAGACACATCATCAATACAACAATACATCATCAGGAAATTTAGGCAGTGACAGCAAAGCAAGTGGTAGCAAGTGGAGATGCTGATGGGCCTTAAAGGGATGTGCCAAAATGGTGAAGCCTCATATTGCATGATTAATTGTATTAATTCATGTTACGAATCTCCTGGTAAATTGTTTTCTGGATTTCCACTTGATGAAACAAAGTTAAGTGTATGACTATTTTCACAATACTTACTTTATAGACATAATTATTACTTTCTGAAGAATACTGAGGCAGAAAAATGTCATCTGCTACATTTCATTTTCACAGTTGTGAACATTCACATACATTGGCAAGAAGTGATCATAGATATGATTATTTTAGTAGGCTGAGCCATTTCCTGGTAGATGTGGATTTGTCTATCATTTGTGTGAGGTTCATGATCTGTGCAAAGCACTGTTGATTGTAATTTGTTTTGAAAATTAGTGTACCAATATGCTCCAACTTACACTTAAGTTACTAATGATCCTCTGGGTCTACTAGGGTCAAAAATGACTATTTCAAATACAATGCAACATTACTGAAAAACAAGATCACTATGAATATTCTCTAAACAGCTAACAACATAACGTGAACTATTGCTACAATGCCTTTTGTTTGCCAGTACTTATAAAGAAAAAACTTAACATGCACAAGAAACAACTCAAAAATAATATATACACAATGGAACATCTAATCACGATAGTGCACACATTATTATTTAGACACAAAATCTCTTCTCTGGATATATGCAATTATCCCCCTTGAATCAAAGGAACAGCATAATCATCTAGGCAACTAGGATCACTCTGTTTTTTCATGTATATCTAGCTATTTGGTAATTTAGCTTACACCCACATAATGTATAGCTTGCTACTAAGCTTTGACCCCATAATGTTAGCTAGCTACCATAAAGTTGACCCACATAGTTTTTTTTTTCATTTGCATATTGTTGGAGTGTTATCTCCAACTTTCTGTGATCCACATTTGTACATGGCATGCCATTTGTATTCTCCCTACCTTAATGCCCCATATTTATCACTGTCCAACTTTATATTTTACATGTCACATACATCATATACATTTCAAATTTGACCTCCTATACATGTTACTCTGTCCAATTTGACTTCTTATATATACTCTAACATTACATTATGTAAACATCACTGTGTCCAACTGTATGGTGTATCTACATAAGTATCACTGTCCACACTTCATTTTACAATAACTGTAAATATGTTTTTAATCAAACCATTGTTACTATGCCATCTGCAAAAGACTGACAGAAAACTTGACTCTATTTTGAAAAACTCAAAAAAGCTAGTAAGACTTGCAAAAGTAATACATACAGCTTTGATTGTCTTATAGTTGTTGTTTGAATCTCCACTGATGGGAGGTCCCAGATCCTGGTCAATAGCTGAGCCTTGGTCACCCATCAAACCCTGAGAATAAAACTTTTTTGAACCAACAGGCCTGGACTGCTTTCAAGAAAAGACTGAGACATTACGAGATTCCAAGGCACAGACTTCCAAATGTTTTTAAGGCACTTCCTAGCAGCAGTTTATATTTTTTCTTAGGAGTTTTATAAATTATTTATGCAAAATTTATGTCTGATAAAAAGAAATTAATACAGCACACTTATAGTACTGTGTAATACGTATGAAATGAAAGCCTGTGCCTTCCTCTATGGGATGACTAGTATCTATCTACTGTGTGATAACAGAAATGTCGGCTCACCACAAACCTAATCCTGCTGCAAATAATGTGATGTCAATGAAAGTGAAGCAGACATATTTTCTCATCTTTGCTTCTTCAGTCAAGCTGCTTTTATTGCAGTCATCCTTGGACGTGTTTTTTAAGGTGATGCTAATTAATGTGAGATTTAAATATTATCATTAACAACTTGAGCTTGTATCCAGACAAAAGCTTAAGTTAAACCTGAATTACAGGGCGATGGCTGGACATTCAGACAACCAGAGGACTACAGGCATGGCTGAGTATTGGTAGGACGTAAAAGCACTCTAGTTATCTGGTAAAGATGAATGACAAAGAAGTATCTCAGTTTCTTACCCATGATGAATTCTGTGACTTGCCTTTCTTTTCACTCTTTTCCTTCCCTTTCTCCTGCTACATGAACAAATGAAAGAGGAGTTAATACAGATGACGATAATGATAAATAGTATTAACAGCAAATATTATTTCCCTATAACGTACATAAAAAATAATTCATATACCTGAATACTTGCTTAAGCAAACAGAAATTTTTCCAATAATTGCTATATTTTCCTTTCCTTTGAAAGTCATTAAATAAAAACACTTTCTTTACTAAGGTTAATGTTATGAGAAAACTAAGAGTAGAGCTGTAAAATCAGCTTCGCACTTCTACTCTATACATGGGATGGGATGGGCAAATGTGCGGTCAAACAGATGTACAGACACTGGGAAAAGGTAGTGAGTTAGGGGGTGTTACATCGTGGAACACCACGTTGGTGGTATTGCGTGGTGCCTAGCCAACAATACAATACAATACAACTTTATTTATCCCCAAGGGCAATTCCAAATAGTGCTCGCACTAGCAGTAATACATACATAATATAAAAATACATACATATACATGATATAAAAGAAATAATACATATACGTGATATAGGAGGAGATGATACAGACATATACGTAATATAAAAAGATAATGTATACATGTTGAAATAATCTATTTCTCTCGCACGCGCATGCACACACACACTCCCAGTAACAGTAAATATAGTGGATGTAGTGGTGACCTTAGGCTAGTATGAGTTCACAGCCAGTAGAGTTAATCAGGTGAATGGCACGTGGAATGAATGAGTTGGCGATTGGTTTTGCAAACAGGCATCGCATACCTACAGCCAGACCGCAAGAGTGAGAATTCACGTGTCAACACATGGTCAGAAATAGAGAGGACACGGGATGCCTTCCTAGGGATTTGCTGATGACAGAAAGCTGCCAAATCCCTCTGCCTGGTTCTGGTGATCTTGGAACAGATATTAACAATGAAGACAAGACTATTCCTGTTCCTTAGGGAGAGGTTGTGGAACCAGGAGATGAAAGAAAAGTGATGAGACTTTCAATGAAGGACTGATAGAACTGAGTGAGGATGACAGAGCTGACAGAAAGATTTGAGTTTCCGTAGGAGCTACAGGCGTTGTTGACTCTTACGGAGGATCATGTCAGTGTTGATGTCCCATTTAAGCTTGTTGTCGAAGATGGTACCTAAATATTTGTAATAGTCGACTACCTCGATGGCATCATCATGGATGGTACTGATGACTGTCTCAGGCTTGTTCATCCAAAAGTCGAAGATCACTTCCTTAGTCTTTGAGGCATTCAAGACAAGGAAGTGAGTGAGACATGGGAGAACAGGTCAATGAATATCTATAATGACTGTTATTTCCCTAGGAGATCAGTCAGAAGTCAAGAATTGCTGAATGCTGACCACTACTTGTTGGCAGAGACCCCGAGAACATAATAGGTCTGAGGCAGCAGCTCGATTACGACACGTCTGTCTATTCCATGCGCCTACTCCCGCAAACAATCATGCCTGGTACTAAATGCAGACATTAAATACTGTAGCATGATAATAAACAGAAATATAAAATCAAGCATCTGCTTTATAATTTACAAAAAAGAGTTGTTTACGTAAAGTTGAATCTGCCTAATAAGATTTTACATAAAATGAAACATTTTTAACCACAAAACAAGACACAAGAGCCAACACATCCTACCTTTTCTTCATCATCTTCTCCACCACCACCGCCACCGCCTTTCTTTTTCTTTTTACTGCCATCACTGTACTTGCTCTTATACACCCACAACTCTGATTTTTCTACCAACAACCGCAGCTCATCAAGATCTTGTTTGATCTGCCGGTAGTTCTCCACATCACTTGATGAAACAAGAAGCTGTACCTGTCGTACAAACACTACTTCATGTACATCACTGATATTTTAGTACCTAAATAGAATACTCTTTTCCCCTCAATTAAATTTTTTTTCCTTAAATATAAATCTCTTTAGCATGGCAGTGTCTTCATACTCTCTTTTCCCCTCAATTAAATTTTTTTTTCCTTAAATATAAATCTCTTTAGCATGGCAGTGTCTTCATACTCTCTTTTCCCCTCAATTAAATTTTTTTTCCTTAAATATAAATCTCTTTAGCATGGCAATGTCTTCATACTCTCTTTTTCCTTCAATTTAAATTTTTTTCCTTAAATATAAATCTCCTTAGCATGGCAGTGTCTTCAAGACAAGAAGTAACAATTAAAAAAATCTATTACTCAATAATGATGTGTTTTTCTAAATCATAATGTTTCACTATGCAGCTGGCTTGGTGTGCTTTACAAAATACAACAGCTAGTACAAAAGCATACACAATAAATAGTGACGTGGACACATAAATGTCTACACATACATCACAATAGCAGCTTAACAGCTTTGTCAAGTAGCAGCCAGGCAACAGTTCAATGACAGGCTATTTGCAGATGTACATCATCTGTGAACAAGGTGTGAACAAGGCTTATACTAGAACAAATCTTAGTCTGTAGCCATTGACCAACCTGTTTAAAAGCCTGGAGAACCTCCTGGCGTTGAGAAAAATGTCGAAAGAGGAGTTGCAAGGCTCCAGACACAAGAGCAGGGTAGTTATGCATGACGAGGTTAAGCAGAACACGCAGAAACATCTTGCCTCCTTGTCCATCCAGGTCCAACTCAGCTGTCTCTGCACTGTATCAGAAACAGTTGCAAAAATATTCCTGTTATTACATCCACCACTTCTGGGATCATTGACAGTATATATATATAATTTTTCAACATGAAACAAATAGGAATACTGGAGCATAGACATCAAATTGTGACTTACTAGTAGAGATGCACCCCACTAGCTCAGTCTGAGTGCAGTTTATCACCAGGCTAACAGCTCAATGAAGTTTACAGCATGGTAGGATTTTTGACAAGGACCACTTTCACCTTGCAATAAACTCATCTTTCTATATAAGTCAACAATCTTAACTCCATCAAATGTACTTCCCCATATAAATCAGCTATCTGACCTACTCCATGCTCTCAAATGTACCTCCCCATGTAAATCAGCAATCTGTCCTACTGCCTTATTCCCCATAGACATGTCACCCATGACATATGCAGTCTGCTGTACATATTGTGACAACCTACCTTCCACCAAAAATATCCTCTGCTTGTGTCGCAATGCCCTCTAGATCCAATCCAGCTGCCAACAGATTTACATCTTCATTCTAATTCATCATATAATTTTGGGGGATGTTTTATTCATTTCTCTCAAACACTTCTGAAACAAAATAACTCTAGAAACATCCAATAAAGAACTAAAGCATGTTACGGACACTGTTTGTACCTGCAGAATGTTTTCTTTATTGTTCATGGCAACAAACATGAACATGCATATTTACAACAAATACATATCACAAATAAAAACATAAAATGAACACTCAATATCAATAAATCCTATGTAAACATAAAATAAACCACTCAGAGAAAATATTGCAGTGGTTCATGATAACCACACTGACACGCTTTTCCTTCTAACACACACAAAGATATGAGGACGTTTCCAGCCTGAACAGAAGAAAGTATACACTACATGGATCAGAGTCACGAGGTGAACTGTTCCCTCCATCATGCTGCTTCTTGAAAATGGAGAGCAGGCAAGTGATGCGGTAATCTAGGCGAACATTCAGGATAAACTGCACATAAAAGTATACAGGCAAGATCAGAAAGTTGGTGAGCAGGAAAAATGCTATTTTTGGTAATAAAATATTTATCTTTGAGTATTTACCAGATGACATGACAATATGGTGACCACCCAATAGCTGCCTCTATTCCAGCTGTCCACTGGTCAGAAATGACCAATAAATGAAGAGAACACAAAATCAACCAACTCACCCCCTCCCTACCTGCCTAGCTAGAGAGTACACCTATCTAGTTTTTCGCTGACTGGTTGGTGGTTGTTTATTATGCTGTGCCAGTAGCTAAAGCTATATCAATGCAATAGAAGGTTAATTGCATTGAAAGGCGAAAAGACTTCCATGTGATACAGTAACAGCCCTCACTAACAATATAAACCAACATAAGGAGAAAAAATAAAAATAAAATAAAAACATAAAAGGGTATGTAATAAGTTAAAAGGAGTGCTGTGGCCTAAAGGCCATCATTAAACCAAAACCTTAAATCCCGTGGTAAAGCCCTACCATCTTTAAAAATTAGAAAAACTGCTGCTGGTGGGATGGACCTAAACAAAAAAAAAAAAAATGGAATAGCCACCTTGCTACATACACACAGGTCTGACAGGTAATCAAGAAATCTGCACAAGAATATATCTGGTCATCTCCTTTACTAACAGCAAGTACTTTACCAGTTATTTAAAATAAGAATAAAATTTTGAGAGTAAATTCTCTTTTAGATCTAGATCTTTAACCATTGAAAGTTGTCTCCCTGACAGTGAGCTACAGGTACCTGACATGCAGGTGGTAAGCACAGCCAAAAATGAATTACCACAAACTGGAAGACCCTGCCTCTGAAGGCAAAGCAGAAGAACTGGCTAGCCAATGTAAGAACTGGAACTTGCAAGTAGTTAGCAGCAAGTCTACACTGACACCAAAGTTGCCCACATTGATTGTTGCCCTCACTGAACTGGCGGTCTCCATGAAGAAGTGAGGCAGGAAGGTATGTTTAGCCTGCTGAGATCCAAGATAGGTCTTCCACTGGCCACCTGGTTTGGCACCAAAAACAAGATGGAATGGAAAGCTGGCAGGTCTTGGTGTCTTATGGCCTCCATGGACTTCTTCTGAAGTAGGAATGAATTCTCATTTCAAAGAGCTGTCACCTACGCCAAGTTGGCCAGCACAGATGTCCAAACCTGAGACTGTGTGCAGGGAAGTCTGCTGGTAAAGGACAAACAAAATCTCAAGGATCTGCTGTCTTAAGACTATCCCACTGATCTAGGTGACCCTCAGGGTCACCCCTAAGGGGAGAGGAGGTCAAGCTCCAAGAAATGACCAGAAACAACGTTCCTGGTCAACATCTCTGTGAAGGTCACCTCAGGTTGTGGTACCAGTATAACCAGCATAATGCAAACACTAGCACACAGCAAATGAGGTTGCAAAACACACGAACAATACAGTTAAAGCCAAGTGAAAAACTGGAGTGGAGAGCTGGAACTAAGGTAGCTAGAGTGTAGCCTCCACATAGTTTTGTCATCTGGTACAGTACAAAAAAAGAAATAATGATCTTTAAGGATTTAACAAACTTCAGGAAGTGCTTTTGCCTGCAAATATATAAAATCACACCTCATACACACTTGAGACAAAGCTGATGATATGAAGTGCACATAAAACATAAAAAATACCAGATGTCATGCAAACCTTAAGAATCTCAATAATCTTGAGCTTGGTGTCCATAACCAGATTATCTTCCTCAACCTCCGCCTTCTTGTTACCCAAAACCTCCATTCCCACCTGAAGTAGAGTCATCTCCCCTACCCCATGTCCTGCCTCTTCACCTGCAAAACATATCCTTGATGAGCAGTAAATTATCAAGAGAAATCTTTAAAACATATTTTACTAAAACCTCTTTAGTGAGCTATAAATTATCCAAATATATTTTTTGTAAGCCATGAATTATGAAATATATCTCTGGACTGCCAGATTTTATCAAGATATATTTTTGGTAAGCTAGGCATTAACAAGAAATACCCTTAGCAATTATTTACCAAGTCATAGATTTAGTGAGCAATTATCAAGATATATCTTTAGTGAGTAATACATTATCAAATCATATTCTTCATGAGCATAAATATTCAAGAATCCTGAACAGGTTATAGAAATAGTCATCGTTTATTTAACAATAATAATAAATGCACAATTTGTATATCACATACTCTCACTTGTAGCACTTGAGACAAGAATGAGACATGGACAACAAACGAAGGAACGGAAGGATGAAGAACAATACTGATGATTAATAAAAGACAAATATACACAATGCAAAGAGGAATCAGGTAACAAGAGTGTCACGATTCAGCAGAGGAAGACAAGAAGGGAAGTAGCAATAAATGGAAAAGTGGAGTGAGGGTTGAAAAAGGAGTTGTATTGTGTGGATTAATGCTCAAGGAAGAGGTGTGTCCTCAGTGCATATTTAAAAGATTCAATGGTGGGCAGGTGCCAGATATGGAAGGGGAGAGAGTTCCATTGTTTTGTTGCACAGTAACCTGTGACCACATGCTGTTGTTCTGGTGACGGGAATAGTGAGGATACGGTCATTTGACGAAGAATGTAATTGTCTGTGAAAAGGTCTACATGCCGACTAAGCTTGGGATAATGTGGTTCTCTTAGCACAGAGCTGTGTCAAAACTACTTTCTCCATGATCTTTGAGAAAAAAGACAAGCTGGAAACTGGGTGGTAGTTGTTCAACACATTGACGCCAAGACTGGACTTCTTAAGGAGTAGCCTCAGCAGGGAATTTTTAAACAAAGATGGGTAAACACCTGATGACAAGCTGACATTTAAAATATGTGGGAACAATAAAGAATGTGGGAACAATAAAGTATGTGGGAACAATAAAGCAGTAGTAAAAGAAAGGTACTTGGCAAATGATGATCTGTAGATTATAGCAATGCCATCCCCATGCATAGTGTGGGGAAAAGATTTCAGGCAGTAGCCCACTGGAGTTCCATCAACACTCACATTGTTATCACGCTGCTATTTAAGTCACGTCTCAGGGAGGATGAAAAGATCTAGGTGGTGGTCAGTGATAAACTCTACAATTTCAATTCACTTCAATGACCGGTATGCTGATAAAACAGACTGACCATTAAAAAGGTCAATACAAAGGGAAGTTTCAAATTATGTGTGAAGAAAACATAATCCATACAGAGTTCACAACATACAGCCTAGCTTTTGTAGTACCAAACTCAGTATCAGAAATAAGTGAAGGTTGACATGCAACGTGAAAAGGACAACCGGCAGAGCAGGTGGTGATTTTTTCAAAGCACACTCTTTACGATGACCAGCACAGTAGTGGTTGATTCAAATCTGTTGTCTCAGTGAGATATCAGCATTTAAAGAATCAAAGTAAAGGGAAAATCTCCTCAAAGTGTTAACTAAATAAGCTGGAAGTTTAGGAGTAGCAAGGGGATTCAACAATACTGAGTTGTTATGTCGACAAATTGTATAGTCATAATTCAACATTGTAGACCAACGTGTTAGTGAAATGAGTACTAAAAGAGTGAAATGCAGGGAGGTTACCAAAAAAATGTAAAGCAAGACAAACATAATAAAAGATACTAGACGAGGATGTAAAGTGAGGCTAAATTTAAAAATAAAACAGAAAACAGAACTAGCAATTAGATCTAAAATCTATGTAATGGTTGAGAATGTCAAACATTAAAGTAAAATCCATAAGAAACAAAAAGGAGGGCAATTACAAGTAGTAATCAAAACAGAAGAAAGTTTAAGAGAAACCAAAATGCAACAAGCAACTAGAAGAAACCAATAGGTACGAATAAACAGAGACTTTGCACAAGAAAATTAAAGTCAAAGGAGAACAAAGCAACTCAGCCTGTCAGGCACAGCCTCATTTCTAATGTTATCTATTTAATGTTATTTACAGAAATCAAAATATCAAATATTTACAGAAATCAATGAGTATGTGGCTTTAAGAGTTAGACATGCACAGCCAACACTCACTCTCTGATGGCTGAGGGAGTGGGAGGGTGTTTGTCTCAGGCACGCAGTCAAGAATACTCAGAAGAGTCTTGGTCAGACGAAGCAAGTCATTGAAGGTGTAAAACCCAAAGTAAATCAATTGCCGAGCTAGGTTCACCACCTAAAGAAACACACACACACACACAACTTGTTACAACTTGACTGATGTCAAATTACACTGTCAAACAGTTCTTCAATAGCAATCTTTTCTAATGGACTAGTATTTAGTGCTTTCTGGGTTTTATTTTTTTTTTATTTTCTGGAACAAAATGTGTATGGAATGCTCATGAATATGGCATAAACAAAACTTACAGATTAGAAGACCAGTGGTGGTCAACTAAATGCAAGTTACCAAAGTTTATCTTACCTGATACGTAAGGGTGTTTTGCTCCTTTTCAGCCCATGCTTTATTGACAATGTTGCATAGATAGTCTTCCACAAACAGCATCGTCTGAGAAAATCGCTCCTTGACTCTCTCTCTCTCAGGAACTGTGCTGATGTGGGCTTCATAGCTGGTAAAACCCAAACATCACATTAGCAATAGTCATCTTTTGACTTGGTAATGCACATATACACGACAATATTCTTTGTCTGACCACTGTTCTTTCTCAATTTTGATAAGAAACAACAGCTTAGACTATATTCTGTGACTTGTCATTGTTTGAAGTTAACCTATGAGATTATCTGTCATTGCATAGTATGCTCCAGTAGCTTGTCTTAGAGTCATCAACAACTTTATCTCTGAGTTCAAAAGCAAAAATAATGGAAAAGGGGAGGGTGCCTATACAGACATCCACTGAGACCTATGGACAGATATTCATTGGGACTCATGGGCAGATATTCACTGGGACTCATGGACAGATATTGAATCACCAGCAACTTTAAAGCAAAAATGATGAGAAAGGGGAGGGTGTCTATACAAATATTCACTGAGACCTATGAACAGATTTTCACTGGGACCCATGGACAGATTTCATTGAGATCTATGGACAGATGCAAAAAAAGATGTTAATCAGACACTGACGACTGACATGCACAAACAGTATTAAATGTTGTAAGAGGGCGACATGACTGGCATTCATCTGATATGAGTTAATGTAAGCAGTTGTTGGAAGAAGAATATAAAATAAGAGTACATAAAAGTCAGCATACTCTTTAAAGTCAACTTACTCTTTAATGCTGATTTCAGTGGGAATCTCAGACCACAATCGAGCATACTTCACAGGTTTCACCTGCTCCTGAGGGTCACGGTCAACATGCATGTGCAGCATGAGGCGACAGAAAGATGCTCGTAAGTCAGGAGGAAGTGACTCATCAGCCATACACCTGGCCAACAAGAAATAGCCTTATTATAAACAACAACAATTAGCTGTATACCAAGCCTGCCAACTTCAAAGTTATTTTTCTCATGTAAGCTTTAGAACACAGCATGTATGCCACTCCCCTCTCTCAACAGCAGTTTAGGGGGCAAAGCAGACATAGCAAATAGCATCTATAAAAATACACTTTCTCAGAACATTTTACCTATTGCTACACAGCTTACTCTTCATACTCATAACTGTGTTAGAGATCCTTCTAAATCCCAGTCCTATGTACATGCAAAACTGAGCATCATCTGTGACATTAAAAACGGCCCCTGTTTATGCAATCTTTTAATTAAAGAATCTTTCAATATCTTTTAATGAGTGAATTTCTATGTTTTATCCTATGTCAGTTATCCTATTTGCTCAAAGGCTAGCTCAAAGTGCTTGACAGAGAAAAAAAATACAAACACACAGACATAAAAAATAATAATGGTCTCAAAAAGTGCCCCAGGTCAGAGAAATCCTGCAATGGGTGAAGATCTGACCTGTGTTCTCGAGGCGAATGCCATCAGAAGAGATACAGCCGCTACAGCTCAATTTTACTACCAAAATATCCATTTCTAGTCTTCACTTCTTCTTTCATTGTCTTTTAACTAGAAAACTGTGATTTGCAGTTAGTATAGTATTAGTAGTATCAGTGGGAATAGTAGTAGTGGTGGTGGCGGTGGCACCAACAACATTGCTCATTTCTGGCACACATATAATTATCACAGAGATCGCATCAACAGTGGTGGTGAAGAAAATAAATGCAGGAGGCAGGATTGTAGACAAAAGATCAAAGAATCAACTCTGCGCTTGTAGTCATGTAGATCTAGAATCTAAAGCAGCCGGGGGGGGGGGGATGGACAGAATGTAAAGCAGAAAGCGTTGAACACCCGCAGGGTAGTGGCGATTTAAATCAGCAAAAATCTGGGAGTCGAGAGGGCGTAGATATGGCATTTGAGATTCTTAGACAATGAAGAAGACAACGATGGGGAAAACAGTCCAGAGCAGTGGCAGGCAAATGCAACTAAAAGCATAGATTAATAGTAGTCAGCAGACACCAAAAACCATGAAAACCCAAAGGCACTACAAGAAACAAAAGAAAAAGAACAGGGACCGCTAGTCGCCTCCAGCCAGTAAGGCAAAGGGAGATCATGCTCATTTTCCCAAGATCCTGCAAGATGTGGAACTAACTTGAGAATGAGGTCAACATCCAGCTGTGGTGACAGGGTGTTGATGGCCAGGTACTGTCGATCCAGACACATATTGGAAAACAGGTCTAGCTGATGCCTGTACAACATAAATATACAGCAGTTAGAAGCAAACCTGACCATTAATTTGGCTGAATGTCAAAATGATTCAACCATAAACACTTAAATCGTCATGCAATTTCAATCATGATTCAATAAATCTGATATAAAGTTTGTGGACAATCCTAGTGGGTTATTTAATCTCCAAGTTATGTCAAAATGTTTCGCACAAAAAAATAGCTTTAGCCCAGCAGAGAGCAAACTTATAGCTTATAGCAAATGCTTATCTTGCCCTTGGTGGAAAATCAACCATATATGAAACAAACACCTCACATAACATTCAAATTTATAGAAGTGCTTGGTTGACTTTTCATAATAATTTTATAAGAATTATCTTTTCAAAGAAAAAAAGCAAAAGTTTATTTTTACATATATCTTTATACTTAGCCTGAAACTGAGATAGGGCTCATTTCTGACTGATATACCTGTAGTACTGAAGAACATCTTTGTCTTCTTTGAGATTTTCTGCAGCAGCCATGGCCAGTTCACGAATGCCCTTCTGGTCTTTGCCACTGTTCCACACCAGCATGACCTCCTCATCCTCCTCTACAGTGATAATCTGATCTACAGGCCCATCCGTGCTCTCCATCTCCATCTCCATCTCGACTTGTGTTCGGACAAGTCTGCAACAGCACCAAAACACCACATAAACATCAGTTGCAGGCATCATAGTCCAGAAATGGCTAAAATGTAATCTTTACGCATTATCACTTGCCATTTTGGGAAAATAAAGTACATTTATTATAAATATGATTAAGCCAAACTAAACTTGACTGAATACTCTCACCGTGTTTCAATGAGGATGTCAGCATTCTTGTCACTCAGCAGGCACTTGCAGATAAGTTCCTGAGTAATTGGAATAGCCACCTTGCTACATACGCACAAGTCTGACAGGTAATCAAGAAACCTGCACATGAATATATCAGACCATCTCCTTTAATAACAGCAACTACTTTACCAGTTTTTCAAAACACAATAAAATTTTGAGAGTAAATTCTCTTTCTTTGAGATTTACCAGATGACATGACCATAGGGAGATAAAGGGTTACACTAGCTCTATAACCAACTTGTCTTCCTAACTAGGACCTAGCTGGCAAACTGGGCATTTCACTGGTCAGGTGAGCAACTACCCTCTGACATCTATAAAGGCAAAAACAATACAGCAGTTGTTTTTTTTTACCACACATCACTCACACAGTGAAGAAAGAAAATTCTGTCTCAAAATTTTATTTCTTCTTTGACTGTACCAGATGACATGACCATAGGAGAACAAAGATCAGATAGAGGGAAGTACTAACAACCCACCTGTGATAGTCAGATGACAGCCTGTTGTGCCATCGAGATTGGTCTCAACAGTTCTAGAGGAGCAGCGTGCACAAAAAAGTCTCTCAAAAAGAACTGACCATAAATAGTGACAGAATGCCAGCTGGCTGGGGATATATTACCCAAAAAGGTGACATGACGATGGAAGGTGAGACTCGTCACAATCGCTCGCATAATGTGGTGCACACATGAAGTAACTAAGGTGCCTGCTGTGAAAGATTGACATTGGGTCAGCTGACATGAAACTCAAAGATCTTTGCTCAACAATGAAGATGGCGTGAGGCCTTTTGAGTAGCCGGGACTAGGTCCTCTACGTGACTGGTCGCCTGTTTTCAGAAATGTAGTAGGCACAGTTGGAGAGGACTCATCCTCAGCCATGCCAAGGGGAGAAGATCCACTGCTACATTCAGAAGACCTATCAAATGCAGCCACCCCCCACCCCCACCCCCGCCATCTTAGTAGTGCTGCGTGCAAAAAGTGGGCCGCCATCCTGACTGCCATCACATGGGCCACAGGCAGGCGGACCCTGTTGGTGAGGGTAAGGAGGTGCCCCAGGTGAGAAAAATTCTGCAATGGGTGGAGATCTGACTTCTGAGCATTGATCAACCTGCTGAGATCGGTTTGCCTTTACAGCTATTAGAGGGCAGTTGCTCACCTGACCAGTAGAACAGTCTGCACCCCAGGAATGTGCTAGCTCACTGTCAGGGAAACAACTTTCGATGGTTAAAGAGCTAGTGTAACTCTTTATCTTCTATAGTCATGTCATCTGGTAAAGTCAAAGAAGAAATTAAATATTAACATCCTGACCTTGGCTCCTTCTTATTTCGCACCAAGCTAACAAAAGTCTCAATCTCTGACTCTGTGATATGCTTTTCAAGCAGCTTGCGGTTGTTATGGAGTAATGCTGTGATTGTGTCCTCAGCGCCAACATCATAGCCTATCTGCTCCTGCATGAAGGGAAGTTTCTGGGCAACATATTCCTGCACATCAAACAATAACAACTGACAACAGACCTTATGCTGCACATCAAAAAGTAACAACTGGCCTGTTTTCATCATGTTTAAAATCACTGATTGAACAGATCTAAATAAAAGCAGATGACAAGATGACAGTTTAAGAAATTGCAAGGTTATGTGAAATATGCGAGTGCCAGAAGTGTTTTAACAGACAAATCTATTGAAACAAGGAAAGGGTGAGTTTGTTCTATAGTCTTCACAGTTACCATTATAGTCCTCATCATGGCCATCATCCACAAAAAGAAGTGGCACTTCCCTAGGATCTTCTTTTCCTGAACCATTTTCAAATAGCTCATAAAAAGACATATTTCTTGAATAAAATGTCTTGTCCAAGGACACACACACACATGTATAAATACATCCGATATTAAAATTTGCTTCCGCAATTTCTTCTGATTTTACCTGATTTTTGCGGTAGTTCTTGAAAGAAAGTTTGAGTAGCTTGTAGCACAGGCGACAGATATAGCGAAAAGGTCCATGTCGCTGATCAGATAGCTCCTCCATCTTGAGGCAAGGCCCATCACCATTATCTTTGAATGGAGCTTGCAGGATCTTAAATACCTACAGCACAGGACTTCAACAGCTGTAGTATACACAATTGAACTGAGAACTGACTGGAGGCAGCAAATTATTTCGACTGCACAGCATTTCAAGGACAATTTTATGCTAAACAGGTAACTCATTATTTAATGCATTTTATCCTGGATCTGATACTGTTTGTTCCGATCTGATACATTTATCCTGATCTGATACTGTTTATCCTGAGTCAAATACATTTAATAATAATAATGCAGATTTATATAGCAGATTTATATTTATATTTCTTCTCTTTACAGTAGACTCAATGTGCTTTACAAATATTTTCTGAATGCATATTCAAAATGCTTACAGCAAACATTCAAAAAGATAAAACATAACACCAGATATATAATTATTATAAGGAGACAGAAATAGGCAAGAAAAAGAGAAAAATGCACAAAAACATATATTATTAATAATAACAATAAAGTTGATTTATATAGTGCTTGACCCCAACATCAAAAACAGGGTCAAAGCGCTGTACAAAAATAAAACACACAGCTGTCATAAGAGAAAGCCTGCATTGTGAGCCCTGAAAGTATAGCTATTCAGAGAAGTCATGCCATCAGCATGTTATCTTTAGCCTTTCCAAAGCCTGTGTTCTTCAATATGAAGAAAATTCTGCTTTGAAAATTAGCAAAAAATTATGATGATGGAAGCACAACTCATAATTACTGATGCAGTGGCTGAGCTGTCACAGACAGAAATATCATTCCATCAACATAACTCTTGGTTGAACATCACACCAACGGTCACTGTAAGCTGAGCTTCCAGGAGACACACTACGTCAGCTGTATAAAGCTTGCTGTGACAATGAAGCATCAAAATTGATTTGGAGCGACTGCAGAAAAAGAAGTCTGAAATTGACACTGCGGATGCACAGAAATGGGAAATTGGTGTTTTACACCGAACCAGCAACTAAGGGTATATCATGGCAAAGCAGCCAGCCCTGTAAACAGATGCCACATGCAGAGAAAGAACAGCGTGCCTGAGATGATAAATGAACCTAGGACAGCCACCCTTCACTGTATTGGTGACAGGCGCTAACCATTGCGCCACTGGATCGACCTGCTGAAGCACAGAACTAAAATCTAAACGATGTTAAGATGGTGCAGAATTAGCAGTAGAAATAAAATGGTCTGCTGGACAAAGTGTTGATGAAAACAGAGATCAATCCAGTAATGTAAGAAAGTGCTGAACTGATGCAAAAAATCAATGTTAGACACCAAATTTGATCCAATGAACTGACAAAGATGAAAAAGTGCCAGTCAGGTGATGAGACATCACTCTCCAGATCATTTTATCCTGGATACTGTTTATCATAAACCATGTCCAAACCTTAAACAGAACAAAGTGTGGAATAAGTCATTCTGAATTCTGGTTACTTTCTTCATCATGTGAGGTTTTTGTCAAAGTAAAGGTGACATATCATTTTCAGACAGATTTCATTTCTTTGTTTCCTTGCACCAAAAAAGTCTACAATTTCAGGCTCAACACACCTGTTTCAGAATGTTCTGTTCTCGAATAAGCTTCTGTCGTTCTCGGTCAGTTTTACCAGCATCTTCCACTTCCACTTCCATTATGTCTCGGTCATTGGTGGCACTTGGGTCCATGCCCAGTAGGAAACAGATGACCTCTGAGATCAGCTTTGTCACCATTCTGTCAAAACAATATTTCTGTATTTATGTGTCACAACAATAAAATAAATTTTTGTTCACACTGTACAGTTACAAATGCAATATGCAGTTATGAATATCTGATGTTATACACTACAGTATAGAACGGCTGCTACTATTTAACAAGCATCTTTCCCAAAGTACCTAAAATGGAATGATGATTAAATCATATCTGCTTAGTTAATTTGTATAGAGATTTCTTTATTACAAATCCTATCTAAATTGATATTCTCTATCTCTTTCACACACACACACACACACACATATGTGCATGTGAACATGCACAGAAGGAGAAAGACAACAAAATCATGTTTAATGCAGTTAATAACAACTGAAAGATAAGTTGATTATCAATATTATAACTGTAGTTCTTAAAGACCTACCCCGATTGTTGACACATATGGTCAAAATGCCATTTTGCTTCTGAATGTTACCCATTAACGTATATGATGAAGAAGCAAGTGGGTTTTGAGGTACCACAAAAGCATCTTCTTCCAGGGTCTGTGCCTACTATACAGAAACACGCTTTTTCTTGTCCAATGACAAGAGCAGCTGCATGAACACCTGAAGTTATCTTGATAAATGTACTTCAAATTCAGATTTCAAGTCACAGTATTGAAGCTGTGGCCAGTAACACAATACTTTGTTAGTAATGTGCACACAGTAAATGATAAGGAATATGCAACAGCATTCCTGAAAATATCTGCTTTTTAATTTTTTTTTAAATTTGTGTGTGCAAAAATCTTTTTCTTACTGTTATTTACATCAATAACCGTATGAGCAACTATGCCCACATAAATGTGCAAATCAGTCCAAATGGTAAATGTTTACACTTGAGGCTTTGGTGACAATACATAAGTAAACGGACAAGTAAACGCATGGGATCAAGATTTTGCAGGACTTGCTAATAATAGTTGCAAATCGCCAAATTTGAAATTACATAATAAAGAAACCACCGTGTTTCAGATGCTGAAATTTACAGAGTATATTTATATCCTCTACCTACCACCATTTGTTTATAACTCAGACCAATCGGGTAGGTCTTTAAGTCTTGATTTCTTTCTGTTTAATTACATTTAGTCTTTCCTCTCACCTTCTTTCATTCTGTGTTATGGCTGATCCCTCCAATTTATTGGCAATATGCGTTAGAACCTTGGCTGCATCATTGGCAAAATCTAGATCACGAACTTCTTGGGCAGAGACTGGTACAATAGCAAAAGCTTCTTTGTCTTCCTTGATCTTAGCACATCCCACCTACAATATGTAGAGATGAAGTGTTTTAAAAGAGCTGCATAATCATGCATAAGTCTTCCTCCACAACACCGATGCACACTCTTAAGATTGGCATAATCATGTGCAAATCTTCCACTACAATGTTATCAGAGATTTTGTGTTGTAGTTATTTTATGTTTGTTGCTTTCTTTGCACCTCCCTCTTGAAAGGTGGCCTTGAAATAATTGGGGGGTTCTTACACCTCACTCCTATGACTAAAAGCTGTTCCACGTGGTTACCTCACACACAATTGCAGAAACACTAACCTTATTCATGATGGGTCTATCCTCTTCTTTATCAATTGGTATTGAGGTGCTGTGCACCCATGTGTCCGTGCACAAATGATGAAGTCTCACGTAAGTCTGCCTGTACATCAAAACTATGTCTAGCATTTTATCGTTAATTTGCCTAAAGTAATGAGGTGCAATGCACATCAATGCAAATGGTGCAACATATATGCAAAAGTATCATCTACACATGCTGTTTATTTTTATGTGTAAACTACCTTCACAGCTTTCCCCTGACACAGCACAGAAACGACCGTTATGTATATTTATTTTCACTCATCACATCATCACTGTTCTTTACTAATATCATATAAATACAAAATAATAAGTGTCATCTGAAGAAGCACTAAGCTGACCTGGGCACAAGAGTATCTGCACGAATCATAGTGGTAGGGTCAAGCTCAAATATGGATGCAATATCATGGCCATGTGGAACAGACACCAGGCAGTAGACTGCAAGGCTAGGCTGCCCTCGAAGCTTGCTTCGTGTGGGATCTGGGGTCACATCAACATCCACCTGTGTTGTACATATAAAAGTAAATTTGAATAAATTAAAATTGGTGATATTAATTTCTTAGAGAATATATTTATTGATACTTCATTTTTATTCTCTGTTCAGGAAACTAAGGAAAAATACTCCGTTGCATAATGGCTTAGATTATATACACACATGCTCACACACCACATGCACACACCACATACATGTGCAAGCAAGTACACACGCACTCATACCCCACTCACCTCTGCAGCAAGATACTGGCCTGTAGCCAAATGTTTAAAGCGAAAAAGGCTGTTCCAGTGCCCTGCACCACCTCTGCAAGGGTCGTGCTGCACCACCTAAAACAGAGAATGCACAATGGGCAAGGGATTTTTCTAATTTGCCATTTTATCAAGCTGACAGCAGATGCTTGAGCCTCAACCTGCCCTTTACTCATTTTGTCATATCCTGATAACTCACCGGTTCGGAATTTAACAGAATACAAAAGAATGGACAAAGAAGTGGTCATAAACCTGCATCTCTAGCCTCATTCTGGTGACCTCTTTCCATTACACCCTATTTATTATTTCATAATCCCTTTTCTGTAAACATAAAAATGGATGTTTTCAACTTGCCTCCACTTCCCATAAAGCTTTGGAACTTGTGGCAGCTGTAGCAGAAGTTCTTCCTGTTGTCCGAAGAAAAACATGCTGCTGTTTGCGATATTCATCTGCTGTTAGAAACTTTTCCTGCTCTGCGTGAAACAGGCGTACCACATCACCCTGAAAAACATCACCATTCACATGGCCCTAAAAATGTCACCAGCATCAAGAATTTAACAGACCTAAAAGGAGTCTTATACAAGAACTATAACCAGAGCTCATGACAAAATTAATAGTTTTTTTTTTACATATCTATTTACACAGCTTAACAGTCTTGGTACATACTATGGCTTTGCCAGTATGGCTTAACTAAATAAAACAATGAGAAAATATATACCATATATATATATATATACCATACATAAGTCCATTTTATTTTATAAAGTTTTTTTCTTGCAAAAACCACTTACTCCTTTTAGTATGTCTTCTTGATTCTCTCTAAAGTCCATGAACAAAGTGACTTTCCAGCATGTGTTACAGTTTAGAGAGTTGACCTCTTTGCATCCCTGCTGGTCTGGAAGATCACAACTGCTGGCATGAAGTGGTTGCCCTGCATTAACTGGGTTCAGCACAACCTTGTCCCCAACAACAACCTGTAATGACAGATCATACACCAAAGTTGAATAAAATTCTTTCCCATTTTACAGCCAAAAAAAAATAAAATAATGTCACTGTAACTTTGTCCACAGCTAAGAACTATCATGAGAAAACACACAGTGTCTTCAGTCCTTCAAAACTCTTGCGGACAAAAATACTCCTGTCCTTGCCACGTGATTATCAAAATATGTCTGGTTATGTCAATATGTGTCAGGGTTATGTCAAAGTGCAAAAATGAATTAATCCACACAACTTTCAACAAAACACTGATTAACAAATGTAAACATGCCCAAAAATAACATATTACCATCTCCAATATCATCCCAATAACTCATCCACTCCCTGCATCTCCACACCCAAGCAGACCACACAGCTACAGTGTCTGACCTTGTCACCTGGGGAGCTGTGCTTGTAGAAAGGCTGGATGTAGAACCAAGAACCTTCATTTCCAGAACCATCCAGTAACACCTTCATAGCATTCTTTTCCAGTAAGGCTGGCAGACGTTGATTAACAGTCAAAAACTTGTTGCTTTTTAGATGAAGCAGCTGTAAATAAAAAAACAGCAAAATTTGACTACTCACAGAAACTATAAAGAGGTGAAAAAAAGGAGATGCTCTAAACTGAATCTGGTGCCTTTATAGGTAAATTTGAGAGAGTGATGTCCCTTTGACTCACTGACTTGAGGGGAAACACAGTTAAGAGGATTTTTTTGAGATGTTCATGCTACATATTAAACTTTCACTCCATCTATCAGATGGTCATTTCTCTTCATGCGCAAAAGGAAGAAAATGACGACTGTACGTATTCTTAGACCACTGTAGTGCCTTCTCCCATCCCCCCACTCAAAAAAAGTAACAGTGCACCAGATTCTGCACTGACTAGCAAATCAGTCCTGTGGTAGGTGCCTTGGGAAAAAAAAAATTCTGCTGCTTATCTCAGTAACGGTCAGGTTCACGTGTGAATGTTTCCAAATGCAAGTGAATTTACAAGGCTTGTTGTACTTTGTTCAGAATGTCTGAAAATGTATTTGTAAAGATATTATAATGGGGATTGTTGAATTTTTTTTTTTTAGTCCAAATATTGTCATGCATGTAAACTTGCAGAAGCTTGTGGCCTTCAGTTGCTGAACTAGCAGATTCAGATTTATGTCTATGAAAATGCATCTAATTTAAGTCTCAATCTCATACCCTGATTATCAACAAGAAAAAGAAAAACTAGACTGTTTTAATCATGCATCCAAATGTCTGGCCCCAGCTCCACACAAATTGTTCAAAGAACAAATGTTGGGTGGGTGTAGCTTGAGTTGTTTTACTTAATATGACAAATTTCATAATTTTTACAGATTGACAAGTGTGGGTAATATCCCTAAATAGATAAAATAAACCTCTAGATAACTAACTGAACCTATAACTGCAGTAATTACTATGCATTTTTTGCAGCCTCGTCAACATTTGAACACACAACAGCATTAACGTTTACTTTTTTAAAAGTAAATCAAGCAATTTAGTTATTTTGACATTTTACATAAGAAAACATTAGAAGATGGTTATATTTTCCACCAGAATTAGATGATAAGTTTAGACGAAACAGAATAACTAAACTTTCAACAATTGTTTGCTTGTTTTCTTCATTTTGTTGTTTTTATTATGGTTTGTTCACTTCAAAACCTTGTAATAGTATACTGACATGTGATGCAGCCCTAACATTTGGTCATCTTTATCTATTTACATCTAAGCATTTTAAGGTTGGCTTGATTTTAAAGAAATAGTTTAATAGTTACATACTGTTTTACAAAACAATTTTTTTTAAATATCTAAGTTGTTTCTACTTATCTCCAGACATTAAAATAAAGATACTTCCTTCAGTTAGCAATTTCAAAAAATACTTTGACTTTACTCACAACAGGGAAAAAGTTATCAGTTTTCAAACTCCTTGTTTGGATGCCATCTTGGATCATTTCTATGATAACTGATTGGGTGACATGAGTGAAAATTTTTTTAAACTTTTGATCAAGGGTGAATGATATCAAAACAATTTTCAGTTTTAGAGCTGTCTTGCCTTAAGCCACGAGCAAAATACTTTATAAATAGTTGTTATTATAATTGTTTTTGCAAAGCAATTTGAACCTGCCTTTGATGGTCATGAAAAGTACTATATAAATCCATTATTATTAGTGCAATTTCTTGTGACTGCAATATCATATGACTAGAGATTTGTTTGCTGTGTATACTGTCTCACATCCCGTGTGTGCTGTCTCAAATCATTTCACAGTCAAAGGGGTGAAGCTGTCTTTTGATGATTTGAAATGGATAACATTGGCTGGCAAGGCACGAGTGCAAATAACTGGCGATAAACTTGAATACCATATTATGTGAACATGAGATATAATACATATACTATCACTCACATTTCCATAGATTATACATTGGGTATATTATTTTTTTCGAGAACATGAGGTATAATACATGTATCACTCACATTTCCATAGATTATACATTAGGTGCAATATTTAGGTATACATACCTGCACCACATTCCCATAGTGTACCACACTTCCCAGCAACTTTTTATTCTCCCCCTCATTTTGCTTTTTCTCTAGTTCTGCTGCATGCTATAAAAAAAATCAAATCAAAATGGTGCTTAACCAGATTTCAAGTTTGGAAGATATCTTCATAATCTTGTCTTTTGATATGATTCTGCAATCCAAATTCTTAAAATACAACATGCTGTGCTTTTAGATCAAGCATTCTTGCGTTCAAACAGTTCAACACACATAATCCAGTGATCAGTCTGGCTTTGTGACTGATGCGATCACAACACATCGATCCTAATTCTGCTTCTCTTTTCATTATGAACATATTTGCTTTTTAAAAATAAAGGTTCTTTAGCCTAAGGTTTATGGGGGACGGAACTGTAAGTAGTTCACTATGATTAGGACCTGGAGCCCAGAGAAGTTATTTAAAAGGTGGGAAATATACTTGCATCAATAAACCCAGAAGCAAACAGGCAAAATGTTCCAAATATTTTAAACTATTTCTTAAACCTGACAGTTCATAAACAAGCTGTGTCAATATGAATAAGTATGCTCACAAAGATAAACATGAAGATAGACACAAAAAGACCAACTGTGGGAGATCTGTAAATGTACAACATCTTAAGCAAGCACAAGACATTCTTCGTTCAAATGCGTTAGAGATGCCTATTTTTTTAATGGTGTATAATGCTCAGCAGTGCTTTAAATGTAAATATCTTATTCTAAACTTATTCAATACAAAGTAGGGAAATTCTGTTCAGCCATCTGTTATCTATTTTAAGGTAGAAAAAGAAAAAAATAATAAAAAAATAAAAAATAAAAACAAGGAAATAAGTGTGGTTGTCTTGATTCACTTGTCCTGATGAACCTTCAGAAGTACTTTTTTCTATTATATTACACAAGCATATTTTTATTCATTTTTTTGTCCAATTCATTGAAAAACAATTCTTTCCATACTTTTGGCCTACAACCAGATGTAAACTCAGTCACCTGTATACAAAAGTTAATTCTCCAGGCTTATCGTTTAAAGAGGAGGCCCTTGTCCCTTCCATTCAGTCCACAAAGACACCACACACAACTTATCTTCCTCATTATGATTGTTCCTTTCTTTTTCCTGTCATCAAAATTTATGTTTAGTCAAGTTCTACTCAACTGTAGAAAAAAAATCAAAAACTGAAATGCCAAAACTCTGAAGCATTGTGAATTTTTCACTTCATCATCATTTTAACAAGACCTTGCATGCATACACCACTTTTATGCTTCTTAAAGTCAACATAAGGGTAGTCTGCACAAAATCAGGATCCAAAGAAATACACAGTCCTGATTTTGCATGTCTACAACATCAGGTAAGGTGGCAGACAATGATCCTTCATTTGCAAAAAGATGTGAAAGGTGAGCAGGGAAGCATGGCACCATTTCTTAGGACATTTTTTTATGGCACCATATTTTAGACCATGTCTTCTGCCTGCAAATTTGCTGTGTTTGCACATTTTTTATGCAAACGATGCTTTTTCTTTTATAGAATAATTGCATCCTGTGACTACAGGACATGATAAAATGAAAAAGATCACGCTGATTAAAAGTATTAACTCTCAAAACTTTTACTGCAAATGCTTAAATCCTGGATTAGGTAACATTTAAGAATCACAGCCTCAATATATATTTTTACTGCTACAGCTTCAGGACTCAGTTTGTATACAACATGATTTCTTGTAACCACTGAAACCATTGTTGAAATAACATCCTACACAGGTCCTCTAGATAGGATACCCAGTATAAAGGAGGCAGACAATATCACTCTAGAAAGTGTGCTCTCTTCTGTATATCCCATTTACCTCCAGTGCATCACACAGATCAAATAAACAGAAGGAAGTTGCTCTCAGGAACTGATAAACAGAACATACACCAACAGTTACATGTCCAGCATGCCCATCTCTGCTTGACAAGCTATTAAGAAACCTACAAAACAGGTGTTTGTAAACGATCATCACACCAAATATCAAGGAAAAGCAAAAATAAGCCAGAAACCCACTTTCACAAAGACTCAAAAACCAAGAACACTTTTAGTTTATCAAAACACTAGCAAAATACGTTTCTAATTAGACTGGAACAGTCCAGATGAAAACTTTATTATGATTCGAATTCAGGAGTGGACCACATATTTTGGATCAATCCTATGAGCTTTTCTGGGTGGAAAATGTAGCACAACTTTGTAGATAAATGTAGGTACATGTATCATACAAAGGGAAATTGGTACAGGCTGTGTGCTTCTCTTTACCTCTATACTTGATCATAATGTTCTTACTACTATACTTGACCACATATCATATTCTTACTTTGCTCATTGCATTGTGTTCAGGATTTATTTAATACAATACAAGATATACAATATTTTCTTTGAGGATACATCTTTATGTGGAAAAAAATCTACTTTGACAAAAATTAGAATGTCTTCAACTTTATCCAAGAGGGCAATTGCGTGTATACCTATGCATCATGTGACACATCTTCAAGAGATGCACACAGGTGTGTACAAAATATTATTATTTTATTTAAATATATTCACAAAATATATACACATATACATTTTACACCTAAAAATGTGTGCATATTTTCAGTCAGCTGTATGTGTGCTGGTCTACAGCTAACCAGCTAGAGGAAGTGCCAATGTTCTCTTTGGTATATATAATTCTACATAGCTGGCCCAGTTCCAGCACACATGCTTGGCTCTAAGCTGATTTCTTTCCCAGAAAAAAAAAGAATTATGCATGACCTACATTCTTGGCAAAATCACTAGTCTGGCTGAATTAGAAGCTTCTAATTAATAAGGACCTGTTATTTCTCATTTTTCTGATAACGGTAGCTTTCTCTGCAAGAAGCATTATTCAGCTGCGTACATTCTTGAATATTACTCTTAATGTAGCTTTAAAGGAAAAGGAAAATGAACTGACAGGTGCTGTACGATTTGTCAATCTAGAAAAAATTTACAAATTAGCTTAGACTATACATGTCTAAAGAAATTTGTCCAGAATGTCAGTATTTTTAGAAACAATGTGGAATAAATAAAATACCATATGTATGTTTGTTGAGACAATTATAAATTAATTTATACTACATGGCCCATGTCCACATCCAAACATATACAAACTCATACATACACAAACCCACATACACACTCACACTCATACACAAATTCACATTCACACTCACACAAACACCCCTACCAGCCCTCCCCACCCCAAAATGTATTTGCCAACCTTTTTAGCATTCATTAAAAAGAACTTGTAAAAATAAATATCTGACATACATTGTTAAGAAAAATTATTACAAGATGTGGTCACAGTACTTTATTTGATACAGCAACAACAAGCCTACTGGTTACACCTAATCTGTATAGCAATAACAAGCCTAATGGGAAAGACCAAACCTGTACAGAAGCAGTGTCAGAACAATGAAGCAAGTACAGACTTACATGAAGCCTGTCCAGTAGCAATGTGTCAGGTGAAGAGCTGGTCTGTTTTTGAGCATTCCAAAACTGGTTTTGAGCTGAGTATCTGCTCATAGGACACACCCTAAACAGGCAATCTGAAAATATGCTTATTATTATATGATTCATAAATGAACAAACTGTCTCACACTCTGTCAGTATTCTGAGGCAAATAGTATTTTTAGTCACTTGTTAAGGGTACCTACATACAGAAAAATACACAAAAAATGTAAATAAACCTTTTTTTGTCCCCAAGTCTGAATAAGATGGCCCAAACAGCTGCTTAGTTGTAGTACTGGTATAAAACTTGGTGTCACCCACTTTTCTTTGGTAGATTTTGCCTTGATCAACATGATAAATGTCATTTTTCTTTGTGTCACCTCTTTAACTTTGTTGTCCAAAACCCAGATGACTGTCTTTTAATTAGTCTATCTGGTGTTATTATGTTTTTAAAAATTTTTTAAATTCACTGCAAGAGTAATGATTTTTTTCCCTTCTGCAGCCAGCATACCTTGTCTCTGTTTTTCTTACTGTGAGAGTTTGTGAAGAATTAACTGATAATGGAATATAGTATTTATTTTTATTCCATTCACTATTGCTCTGATAATGTTGCCTTAGACATTCATGCAGTCTAAACTGAAGCGTATTGTGGAATGTCATTCAGACATAAGGATAGTTTCCTTCTGCTTTTTCTATCCTAAACTATAAAACAATTACTGAATTTATTGAACCACTTTTTGGGTCTCCCTCTTGGCTTCTGAATTTCGTTCTTGCTATCTTGTGAGTGAAATTGCAAAGATGCCTTTTCTATTGCTGACCAAAGCAAGTTATGTGGTCTATAATATTTCTTTGCTTTCTCAGCGGTTGCAGTAACCAACATCTGTGTGTTTATGTTTGGTCTTATCACTGCATTCATTTTTACAAAGGTCATGCAAAATTCTTTGAAGTTAAAAAATTGCAGCCAATATTTGATTTTAAATAGCACTTCCAGTCCCAGATATTTGCATGTTGTCCCGATCTTCAACACCACCCAGGTGGAAACAAAATCTTACCTCTGAATTTTTTGGGTGGGTTCCCCAAGTCACCACCATCTGGGCTCACTACACATCGGTCATCTACTAGACTGTTGTTAACATACGAAAAATAAATTATCATTACATACAACTATGTTATAAACACCAGCAACTGCTTTTTTCCCCTTCTCAGTAAAAAGTTGATTTCTTATTTTTTTTAAAAAGTCATATTGAAGGGATGCAAGTGAAGGAGCAACTCACTAAATAAGCTTGTGCATATACTGTGCATATAATCATTGTTAAATCTGTATATGTGTATGTGTGTATATCTGTATCTGTATACATGTGTAGCATCCAGCAGACAGATAACACTTATGTATGTGCATGCTTCTGGCTGCATTAGATCTGATCAAACATGTATTTTGAGAATTCCTTCAACATTTCTCTCACATTTTGTCTTATGTATGTGCATGCCTCTGGGTGCATTAGATCTGACCAAACATGTATTTGAGAGTTCCTTCAACATATCTCTCACATTCTGTCTGCCATCTTTATTTATCTGCAACATTTTTCTCAAACTGTTCCTGTTGGTGACAATGGAGATAAAACATGAAGTGAGTGCACAGTTGTAGATATCTGACTTGGACTAGGACTTTCAGGAAACTTGTTGAAACAATTATTGAGACCAGTAATATATGCATAGTTTTGCTGGACTGACACTAACTAGAGTACTGATTTGTATCATTTAATAAACTCACAAGGGAAAATAAAGGCAATATGTTATTAGTTATTTGTATTTTTCTCTGTGAGGTTTCTAGTTCAACTCATGCACATCTTTGTTTAGAACATACCCAGTTCTTATTTCTTCCCTATTTTCCACAAAAATAACAAAAACATCTTTCAAAAAAAATTCTCATTCCATGAATCACCCTATTTAAGAGGGTGCCATAAACGAACTAAACTATAAACTGTTTCTGACAATAACCTATGATCACTTTCTCAGCCTTCTTATCCACCACTGACTAACATATAAATAGGATCCATACTGAGCTTGCAGCAATGAATGCCATAAAGCTTTTTGGTAGCTACCTCACATCTCTATGAACTTCCTGTAAATATGACTACATAGTCACTACCTCTGCGTACTTTCACTACCTCGCTTTCTTTATGTCACACATTTTATTTGGGTGTAGTCTAGCAGTTCCTTAGTTTTCCTTACTTAGGGTGAAGGCTAGATGTAATAATGCATGTTCTGCTTTTCCTACCACTTTTTTAAAAAAAAGAATTGTCACTGTCGTGTGTGTTTGTTGTAAAATGTGATTAGTAAACCCTTAGAATACCTGTGAGGCAGGTTGCTATTTGATACCTAGTGTCAAATTTATGTCTTACTTGTTGAGTGGGAGAGGGGATTATCTTTACATTTCTAAACGACGACAACGACATCGACGGCAAAGACGCAGACGAAGAAGACTGCTGTAGCTATCGTCCTTACAATAAAAATAAAATCTTGAGTAAAAACAGCTTACCCCAAAGTAGAAAGAAATCCATTGACCGTGCCCTCTGCATACAGAGATATGATGTCCCCAACGTGAAGGAAGCTTGCGGACATGTCGACCTGTGTTTATTCTAGCTACTCATCTAACATAGAGCACAAATCGAAGCTTCCAGTGCTCGGCTTTTTGAATACTTGTGTACCAGTGTGCATGATTTTGTTCGCGGCCTGACTTTAAACAGGAACCACTACATGCAAGTCAACGCATGGGCCTTAACTCTGGTAAGGCGGGTCCTACAGATTGTCTCCCACTGTTTACCGCCGCCTATTTATAGCACCAGCCTCACGCCATTAACACGATTATGAGTGAGACAAAAAGTAATTTGTCGACCATCTGTTCAAGAGACAGCTCAGCATACTCGAAAATGTTCCAGATATGTATGCCGCGAAAACATAATAATGGTGAATGCTTGGGACTGACAAGTACAATCACGGACGAGTTTGTGGTACAATCATCGGATCAGTGGCCGGCACCTTTCCCATATTCATGCTTCCACCGAAGTTTAGAACTCTTCGTGGTGGTAATCCCTGATCCAAAGACTACTTATTAATGATCTGTGGTGGTAACTGATCATGTTACCAACGGCAAATATTTTAAGCACTTTCGGACGACTTCTGTTAATGCCTATTATTCGATCAAAGAAGCAAGGCTGTAACAGTGAGAAACTACAGTTAGTCATAAAACCTCCACTGCCGCTAGCTCCTGCCCTTGTGTACTATTTTATTGCCCAAGTAACTAAACACTGCGCATAGTTCTCTGCCTGCGATAATCCAAAACATTCGTCCAGACCGCCTCTCACCCAGATACCAGCGAGTCTTGTCATACAGAATCGTGAGCAGAACTGTTTTGCTTGTAGACTTGCAAGCATCATAGACATACTTACTGCAGGACACACGAAGGGGCTTACCGATATTTCAATATTTCAGGAAGTGCAGCACTTTTTTGGCAAAGAAACTTGAGTCGTGGATCGATTTTTTTTGGTGTTAAGCAAAAACACGTGCACTCAAACAATTCACGCTTAGGTACTGTGCAGTTTTGTAGGCATGTTGTTCCCAGGCATTTCTCCCATCATCAAATGATTGGACTAAGTGTTTAAAGAGCTCATACTTCAATGCTCTGTCATGCGGGTGTAACAGAGTAAGACGAGGGTAGCTTGTCCTGTCACTCCACAATAAACCAAACAACACTGTCGTTGGTTCAGGTTTTACTTGTACGTCAGAGGATAAGTCCGACTAAGGCGAAATTAAAGCTTGCACATCTGATACACGTCCTCCCAAGTGCTTGGTGGGGCGATGCTCCCACCTCTGCGCTCTACCACTTCCCTGTCTTCTCCCTTTCACACACACACACACACACACGCACGCACATCTCTTCCAACCATTCTCCTTCTTTCCCAACGATCCTTCTCTAACGTCCTCCCCTTTTTACCTCATTCTCTCACGTCATACATCTTTTGACATCATCCATACGCATTCAGATAACCTGACGTCATTCACGGGCTCACTCTCTCTATCCTTGTGCGTGCGTTTGTTTGTGTGTGTGAAATGCATGTCCTACCCCATACTATACACACCCACTCGAGGAGAAATGTCCTCGACATTTAAACCTAGAACCCCGTTTTTTCAATATAAACGCACTATAAACATAAATATACATAACACAAATAAAACGTATAAACACATGTACAGTTGCGATATAGTCAATTCCTTTGTAAATCCCGAAATTGCGTGCCTGTTGCTGTGGCCATGTGCGTGTGAGTCTGTGTTCACAACAGTGGCCAGACAGCCTCAATTAATTAACGTGCTTATTACAGTCGCAGGAATCTTTTCTGCGGACAGTTTGTTCAGCAATCAGTTCATTTTCTGGCACCTCACGCTATCGTCTGGCCTCGGCTGCTGGTGAAATACAAATTCGTCTCCTCTCATCCACGTTGGTAGCTGACGTGGCCTTGCTGACACTCGAGGGGCGTGGTGTGGTGACGGGGGTGGCGTGACCACCGTACGCTGCCTGGCGCCCTCCTCCTCCTCTCTCCCCCTTCCTGGACGTCAGGGAATTCCCTGTCGTTGTCGTTAGACAATGGAGGCAGCGTGGTGGCTTCTAAATCAGTCTGGGACTTGGGTGGGTAGCCAAAAGATAGTTCCGACTAAGGCGAAATTAAAGCTTAATTGCACATCTGATACACGTCCTCCCAAGTGCTTGGTGGGGCGATGATCCCACCTCTGCGCTCTACAGACAGCTCTCTACCACTGCCCTGTCTTCTCTCTTTCACACACACATCTCTTCCAACCATTCTCCTTCTTTCCCAACGATCCTTCTCTAACGTCCTCCCCTTTTTACCTCATTCTCTCACGTCACACATCTTTTGACATCATCCATCCGCATTCAGATAACCTGACGTCATTCACGCGCTCACTCTATCCTTGTGCGTGCGTGTGTTTGTGTGTGAAATGCATGTCCTACCCCATACTACTATACAGGAATCTGACATAGATGAATCTAGTTTTCATTTTGTCTTTGTCACCAAGGCCTGGTTAAAGCCTACCAGCAGTAAGGTAAAGATTTAACACTTTCAGGTTTTATTCTTGATTCCTGTCCCACGCTTTCGCATACTGATTCTTTAAACAATTGTTGAAAGAGTGCATCATCATTTTAACATCAACGTCACCATCTTTAAATTCTGCCAGGTGTGAATGACCTTGAGTCCACATTTCTGTGCCTGTCATCCTAACAGAAGGAGCAGCTACAAAATTTACCAAGCTCCTGGATCAGCATGCACCAGCTATGGTCTTACTGGTGGCTTCAGTATTCAATTCATGATTGTGAATCATTATGTGAAGCATCTAAAAAATGAAATCACACAAGAGTACAACCTGGCTGATTGCATGTAGACAAGACTTGCTCTATCCATAATCTTTCTGCATCCCATATCAGACCCTTTTCCAGTCTCTCAACCTTGTCTTCAAACTAACCACAACTAAATGTGTTGCTTATAGCATTTCATTAGGTAAGTTCAGATGGTAAAGTAGTAGACCAGTAGCATGAACATATATCATATCTCTGCTAATGAAATCTGATCCTATTTTTGTGAATGTCCTAGATGTCTAATAAAGTATACCTGCAGGACTAGTTCATGTGAGAAAAAAATAGTTTTTGATTAAAAATCTGGATATCTGAATATCTTGCAAGTAAACTATATTAAAGCACTCCACAAAAGATTTGTATGAGTTAATGACAAATTGTCTTTCTCAACCATCCAGAGAAATGTGGTGTGTTCACCCCCCATTGTAGGGAATGTGGATGTGGATGCCAAGTATTGTATAGCCTGCTTTGAAAAACAACATGAGCTGGAGTGAGGCTCTGTTTAGGTGGATTCTGGAAAATAAAAATAAAAATTTCCAGTCATGAATCTCTTGCTTGCATGCAAAATGAAACCTAAAAAGAATTTCAATGTTTTTAATATAAATTGCCGCCATGTACAATCAGCATACAGTCAACATCGGTCACAGTTAAAAACTGAAGACAAAATCTTGGGATATTGTCTGGAGACATACACCAGTAAATGCACAAGTCAAAATGAAGCAAAGGCATGAATTCCAGTATATGTGACATGAAGCATAAATCCTCATTCATTTCCAGCATGAAGATGTATATTAAACCGTCTAAAACTTCTTTCTTTCAAAAACCTGCCTTAAGTAGCAGTTGCTCAAGATTTAACCTCGGACTTGGTGGAAACACTGGGCCATTCACACTTCACTCTTGGCAGCCAAATATGGTACCATCATCTATATCATATGCTTAACAAAGTTTCTCTTAGTGAGGAGGATTTTCATGACATTTAGCTATCTAAAAGAACATCTTTTTTCCCCTGATATGATCTAAACGTAGAAATTAGACTACACTAAAATATGCACATTCATATGCATGTACATGATTTGTGGACACAAACACCCCCACACCCTGCATTGTTTAAATGAGAATGGTAGCCTTAAGCAAAAAGGCTTCTTTGTACTACACACTTTTCAAAGAGGAAAAGATTTTATAATTCAAAAGTGCACATTTTAGTTCAAATGTTGACCACAGGAAAGTAGTGCAAAACTACTGTCCGTAATCATCAAAGGATATGGTACTAATGATAGTATGATTCAGCTTTCATAAGCTAAATAATTTCTTTTTAATGGTGCGAAGAGAAAATGGACAATTTCTTTCATTCACGACAGGTGAAATGACCACATGTTAAAGAATTGTCAGATGAAGTATTTATTACAAGCCAAAAAACTTATCATCTCCATGAGAGTGAATGGAGCACCTGGCCAGCAACTGATATAAACATCTTACAGCATTGCTAAAGAACTGCAAGACAGAAGCTTGAAATTAAGTTATTTTACTCTGATACACAAAAGTGGATTTTTGTATATGCACATTTAGGCTTGTCTCCCCTTTTCACTCACTTTTTCTTTCTGCCTTCATACATGACTACAGACATTTGGAAGGAAGTTTAAAAAAAATGTAACTAGTGACTATAGGGGTTGTGAACTATTAAGTGGCTTGCAAAGTCTATAGCACACCATGTGGAAGGTTGCTGTCACTTTTACCTTTCCTGATAGGTACTCATTTCTGTTGGGTAGCCAGGGATATAGCGTTTAGTTATAGGGCTGTGTGGGCTGATCCATAGTTGATCACATTAACTATCAGGCAATGGAGTCTTTTTCTGCAGACTTTTGAAAATTGTGCCAAAGGCCCAGCACCTAAAGTAATTGTTTTTGTTAAAATCATGTTATTGATTAAAGCTATATCATAGCAAGCCAGCAGGTCAGGTATTAAAAAGAAATGAGGTGTTGCCGAGATAAGTCTGAACCCAGTAAGCCTAACTTAGTGGTGAGCACTTTACCACTACTTTACCAGACAACCTTAATTCTAGGCAAAGTAATGTCACGGTACCTACAAGGACATAGGATTCAATAATCCATAACCCTAACCATCAAAGTGACAAAATTTTATGGTAACATTTGTAGAATCAGAATCTACAAACAAAAGAAAATCTTTTAATCTATTTAATCTGGGTCACCGTACTCTGTCAGACTATGGCAATGTTTTGCCACCAATCAGCAAAGCCAGTTATTTTTAATATAAGTAACATTTTTAACTTAATTAAAACTGGATGTTGTGTCTATAACAGAATTATCTGGAAAAAAGGAAATGTGTTCACAACATAAAATCTGTGTCCCTCTGTACAACAAATATTTACAAACTGCCTTAAATGCACAATGAATATAACAAAAACCCACAAAGACATACAGAACACTCAATTATACACAGAGCACATACTTCCATAAAATTGCATAGCTATAAATTGAGTTCATGAATATCAAGTTTTTACATTATCACAAAAAAACCATGCAGTCAAGAGAACTACAAATCTAGGCTATTAATCAGTGCTTTTGATGCATTATTATTGAAGGCTACATATAATGTACATATTGTAAAATCTGCACTCTATCAATCAATGTCTCCAAGAACAGCAACTGATTAATGTCAGCTTTGTCACTAGTTCCTTGGGCCAGATACTTCTGAGCAATAAGTAACATGCAGTAAAGCCAGCCACCATAAAATGTCAGTTACATAGTAAATGGATGTAATGTCGACAGTCTGACTGGCTGTATGTTGGATTACTGAGCTTTGTAAAATTATATATAAAGCCCCTCAAGAAAAGCTGACTGGAGTCAAACTTTGCAGTAACTGTCACCTTTGACCTACGTCAAGCAACAGGTTGGGGACGGTTACTCAAACCTATTTACATGGGTCCAAATCAATATAAACAAGTTTTTAAAAAATTCCTATGAATTTTCTAAATAATTGGATTCATATTTACAAGACAATTTTAACAGCAACATTTTTACTGCAAGAAGCTACCTTTTATAATTTTTTCTTAAGGCAAGAAGGATGGGAAGCAAAATTACAAAGTACAAATAAACACTTACAAACTGATTGTTCTGTATAGACTAGATGTCAAATATTAACCAGGAATACAAAAGCAATGTAAGTTTCAACAGACTATGCAAACATATCATTCACACTTAAAAAAAAAATTCCTTCCTCCCAAAGCTGAATCTCACAATCTCCAAATCCTGTTGTTAAAAATTCTACGTTGCAGAAAGTGAAAAACTCTCTTAGCTATTAACAAGCATAAAAAATAAAGAAATAAGGTTTGTATGAGTTAAAATAAATCAAAGCACAACCAACATATAAAAAAGCAAAAGTGTGAAGTATTTAGGAATGAGTATCAAAGACACAAGCAGATGATGCTTATATTTGACACTGCATATGCAAACAGCATTACCTGCATGCTCTCTCTCATCCATGCACAAGAACACAAATGAAGTGAGCAAGAATGTAGTGTTGATTAACATTCTTCATGCACAAGATGGCACAGGTACTGTTCCTATGAACACTGCACATGTGAACGTCTGCATGAACATGATGCATGGAATCTCCTCACTAACACAGAACTTAAATCTGTATAAACTGCTCTTCAGAACATGGCACACACTGTCCTCAAAACACATGGCACACACTTGTCCTGATGACCACAGACTGAAGTCAAGCTTGTCAAACACTCAGCACAGTGAGGACCAAGGCCCAGACTGGAATGTTACAGTGGAAGCTGTACACTCCCTGTGCCTTGCAGCGGTTACACAACCACTGCTGTTTATAAACACTATTCAAGAGCATAATGAACTTGCATCTTTTTACAGGAGCAAATGAAACTTTCAAAACAACGTACACGTCTCCAATGTGGCACTACTCGCTTAATCTCTAATATCTACCTATTTCTGCCAATAAAAGTAAAAAACATAAATCAAATAAAACAGAGTTTCTTGTAAAGATTTCATTCTTTTCCTGAGCCACAAACACAGGCTTTGATAATAACAAGGAAAACTTGCTACATAACTCTTGTAAAAGATGTTATTAAAAAGTGCATTGCAAAAATTAAGCGAGCACTTTATGGATGATGATAACAAGTTTACATTATCTATAGAATCTGTCAGACTGAAAACAAGAACTACAAGTAACCACGCAGCGGATGTAGTACTGTATGTACAAAGCAAGGTCATGGCACCAAGAAAAATGTACCCATTTTTTTATGGTCAATAATGAGTAACGACATCGATAAAAGGAAGGAGGGTGTTGATGACTGTGCTGATACTTTCTCGCATTCTACTGTCTGCAGTCACAGCATCATACACAGCTACCAATACAACACTTTCAAATACATATAAAGACAGGACAAAAATGGTCTACCAAGTTGCTGTGCAGTGGAAGCATAAGTGATGCTAATACTCAGCAGTATGGAAGAATGATTTGTGAAGACCATGTTTTCAGAATTACACTCACCCAGTGCATAAGCTAGTTATACTATATTTTTTGTGGTGGTAGGAGTGTTTTTAACTGTACAAAACACAGGTACCCACACATGCACACCTACCCCAACAAAGATCTACTTGAGAAAATTTAAAAGGAACAGTGATAAGCAAAAGGGATAAAGCCTCTTCAGCATGAGTCATGAATAACATTGCTTACTATGTTTGAAATGCAGAAGTGCACAACATTTTTTTAAGATTCATTTTATTTTCAGGCTAATTCTATTATAGCCTTTTTTTCATGTGGCAGCTGATTTTGACATGCTGGGTTTGTCAACACAATTCCATGCATTTCAGAGGTTGGTTTACTGTAAATCCAATCTCAAAGAAATCTCAAATTGCTGAAAGATGCCCTGAAATGGTCTAAAGCCTGAAATTAATATGAGTAACTCTTTAAAACCCCACTCATGATAAGAATTTAGTAACATAATGCCAAATTAATAATAAATAATAAATACAATCATACTAAAACAATTGTTATGGATTTCAAAACAGAAGGTAGTGACGAAATCTAAGTAACATAAAACAGAAAACCACTTTCAGGGAGACAACACATAATACAAAACTTGGTGCTACTGAAGTTTTATACTTTCCCTGTTAAGCAATACCAATTTCTTTCAACTTGGATGTGTTTTAATTTAAAATTCTTTTAATACAGCTTAGTTCAAGCTTTCAAGTTCAACTAAAGTGAGGTTTACTATAAGCCTGACCCAGAGCTCTTATTCACTAAACAACTGCAACAGTTTTCTTTGTAAGTGCAAACATAAGTGCTTCATGTACTTTTACAAGTGTTTTCACTATAACATCTTTACAAAGATTTACAAGTTAGCATGGCTATATGCACGTTCTAGTAAGAATTATACGAGTGGTAGGTGGGTGGGGGGAATTGGTGTTCTACGCCAAGCCAGTAGCTAAGGCTATATCATGGCAAGGCCCTGTAAACAGATGCCACATGCAGAGAAAGAACAGCATGCCCGAGATGGGAGCTGAACCCAAAACAGCCAACCTTCACTGTATTGGTGACAGGGGCTAACTGTTGTGTCACCAGACCGCCCACGAGTGGTAAGAGACCGAAAAAAACAACATACTGGCTTGATGAGCTAATGATAATTTGTATAAAGATAAATTGTCAAAAAGGAGCAGCTATAGGCAGATATATTAAAATTCTTCTGAGTAATCAGCGCTTTTCCATTATAGAATATTGAATCTCCGTTTTACCTGCACTTTTTTTTGTGCAGTATTTGTCTCTTCCCTAGCTAAAAATAACTTAAGCAAGATTTGGAAGAAAAAGACAACCATTTCTTTTGTCTTGTGCCATTATTAGAGAGAAAGCAGATTTTCTGAGGGTTTATTGCAGATAAAGATTGACTGTATATAAATAAAGCATGTCTTAGGAAGAAACTGGCATGGTAAGATGATGGTAATTTTCCTCAATAAAACATTTTTTATTCCTTTCCAAATAAGTCAAGCAGCTTAATGAAAGCACAGTTGGTGTTTTTCTTCAAGCTAGCATGCTCTAATGTTTACTACAAGACGATATTAAGTACATGTTTTACTATCAGAAAATGTGGATCTACTCATAATAATGAGAGCAACAAACAGAGGCTGTATTTACGAATCAGTAGCAAATGGCTTGATGGCAAACTACCAATCTCAAATATGAACACTTCAGATGGGGGTCAGGGAGGGACAGAAAATAAGCAACAATAGCAAGGCTGAGGAGAGTAGGTGTGGAAATCTGGTGCATGCTCTGCATAGATAGGACAGAAACAGGTCAACATAGCACTAAGCACATCAACAGGATTCCCTCCCTCAAACTGCTGCGTAACAACAGGCGTGGTGCCTATTCATGTTTATAGAAAAACAGTCCATGATTATTTCAGAATAAGACACTTGGACAGCTGTCCTAGATCACTAAAGGTGCTACCCAAACCCAAATAAAGGAGGCAAAACATCTGGGATACATTGGATCACAAATTATTTGTGTTTGTGCCACAGGATGCCTCTAGATACAAGCAGCCGCTTTCACACTAACACAGAACTCTTGAGTACCTGTACAACAGAGCACATGGTATACCACAGCAACCCCGCCATTCACACATGATAGTGTAACATGGAGACCATGAGCTCTTGCAAAAGTCTTTCACACTGCCCTGCACGTGTCACACTTTACACTGCCCTGAAGTTCTGAGCTAAATTTGATGCACCTGGATATGTCTGATTTTACAAGCAAAGCAATGGCAAAAGGCTTCATTTTGTCACCTGCAAATCTGTGAGCTGTAAAGACAGAATCTTTATCAATCTGTCATCAGATTACACATGCATGTTCATGGCAGGCATGGTGATCAACTTTTGAACAACTATATTGATTTAAAAAAAAAAAGCAGTAGCCAAGCACCATAGAAACTGAGGAAGGAATCTTTGTGATAAGCTCCATCCCTGATGTAAGCCTGTACCCACTTTCAAGATGCTGAAGGCATTGGTTTGGCAAGAGTCTATAAAGTCAGCTCGTCACACATGCATGTGCACTTGCAAACACAAGTCTTTACTATCAGTTCTCAGTGTGCTTGTCATCTGTTTAGAATCACTAATGAATGTATGTATATAAAAACAGTAAAAACATGCAAAGTCAATTTGTTTATAGGCCTAGATAAAATTACAGACGAAGAAATCTGACAGAAATAACCACAAAACAAAGCTTGCAAGAGTTGAGTACAAACTTGGCACTTCTTCAGCCTCTGAAGCATTGAATTACAAGACTGGAAAAAAATAGCATCCAGTCTTTGGTGGAGAGATAACAAGTGTCTAAATGTCTTGGGAAAATGCAGTGAACGACATCTGGAGGATGTGACTAAGGGGCTCCACACACACACACACACACAGCAAGTCATCTTTTGTGGTGCATCAGTTGTGCATCTTAGGCTGTCTGTATTCCTAACATGCCTAGTCTTTGAGGGTCAAATGCACAATTTTTGAAGGTTCCCAACACACTTGAACAGACAAATTCTCAGACAAGGAATAGTTCTCCCATTCAAGCAATCAGAAATGGGATCATTCCCCTTGAAGCAAAAGGGTTCACACATCTGTCTGCAGTCTGCCATCACTACTGAGTTGATGCTGGATGCTGTTCTGTCTCAATGACAGTAATCTGCTTCAAGCACATTTCTGATGCCCTGCTAGCAGACAGTACTGCTGTCCATAGTTGCATGCACCTGTTCCAGCTTGTAGCTTAACTTGTTCTTGCGTGCAAACTCATCTTCTTCCAAAGCTGTCATCAGCTGAAACCCACACGAAACATTTTCAGTAATGTGCCAAAGACAGCATTTTATAAAGAATGACATTTTGACATTTAGCTTGCAACGCTTAAGATATGTTAGGGCTGAAAAACCATGTTTACTCAGTGGCTGTGCAAGAAAGTCACCCCCCACTTGCACAAGGTATTAGAATTTGCTGAAATTAAATATTCTGCTAAATTTATTTTTTTTTAAATGCACACTAAAAATAATATCAAATAAAGGTCATGTTTTCTCTCTCTCCCCCACCCCTTTCTACCAATGATGTGCTTTCTACATCACCTTCTGCAGCAAATCACATGAATTATCACAATCCCTGTACTGCTTTAACTCGATGCTTACGGTAGACTAAGCGGCGGTTTGACCCCCTTGGACGGATGTATTTACTCCTTTTTCAAAAAATCATAAAAAATTAACTAAAAGAGGTAGAAGAACAACTCAAATTGATAATGATAGATCACAATGTAGAGAAAAGGAACAGCCTAACCTTGTGTTTGCTTGAAAACACACTTTTATAGTATTCCCAACAGAAAATGTCATGATAATGAGCTCAAAGAAAACTCCCGCAACGTAAATGAAAATAACATAAGGGAAGAAACTACTGAAATCTTTCGGAAATAGTCCACCATGATTCCCTCCCTTCAAAAACTAGTCCAGCCAATCAAAAAATTTGTTTGTAAGAGGGAAAAATGTAAACAAATGGTCGAGCGCCATTTTGAACTATTGAAAGTACGTTGCGGTTTACTCAATTTGACATGGATTTCTACTTCAACAACCGCAAAGGAGAAGAAAATAGTAAGTAATATTTAAATTCTAATGTATATTCTAATAAATCATATGTTTGTTTGGTACTTTATGTCTGTATATATTGTGTAAATAATTTTTTTGTTAATTTCTGAAATTTACGTTCAAGTGTTCTAAAACACGTACAGTTCATTTGATTTAAGTACTCGAAGGCAAAACCTATGTATCTTAAAATTTACACCAAGTGAATGTTTTAAAAAAGCTCTTTAAAACGGTGTATTACAGATGGTTATCTTTACTGTAGGTTAATAAATATAAATTGTCAAAGCTGCCGGTTGAAATTTCAATACCGGGAATTCGATAGCCCGTTTCCAAACAGAAAGACAGGTAGCGTGGGAAAATGCAAAGACTTCCTGTTAAAACTTACTTCCTACATTTTTTAACAAAGACAATTGTGTTCAGAAATGAATAAGCTATCTTATTTATTAAGTTTTTCTTCTAAAAAAAAACGATGTTTAAGAGTAACAAAAGTTAAAAACTGCATCACACCATAGGGTGCGAACTGGGTTCAGGCGAAGATCACGTGATCGCCCCTATGAGTGCGAGCGGTAAGGAACGAGTTAAGATAGAGGATTGTGCTTGAATTATTCTGTGGCATTCTCCTCCAGTGGTCAACTGCTTTCCATATCAGATTCCACCAACTTCTATCATTCCTTTACTCAACTACTGACGTCCTGTGTAAGTTTTGAAAGTATGTAACAAATTTTTACCACACACTTAGATCTGAAACGTTTTGCACCATGGAGTATATCTCACCTCTTCGTTGTACTTGCGTGCATATTTGAAGAGTTCCAGCAAGGCTGCATTAGTATTAAACTCAGTATGGTGAATCTGAAAAACAATTTTTTGTTCAGCTTAAAATAAGTGTACAAGAATCTGGGTGAACAACCTAAATATATTTGCAGGCTTTTATCCATGCATGTCAAGAACTTGGATTCCTGGTGATGCTGAGCACTAGTCGTAAGCCTAAATAACCAAATATATCATGTTGATGCTGTGCCCTATCCAGCCTGTCATTTCAGTCAAGAAGATGAATCAATCAAATACATGCTAAAAAAAAATGGTAATGTTCCTTTATAAAAACTGGAGTTCTTAATAACATTCATCTTGTAGTTAGTATTTAGTACTGACTCTTTAGCATTCAGTATTAAAAATATGACCATCAGTAAGCCTATGAACTCTATGGTAGTACTGAAATGAATGTATCTTTTGGCTCATTTTCTCACCTACACAAAATGTCAGCTCACACACACACACGATTCTACTGTTTGGATGTGGGCATCCACTAACCACAGATTCCTCTAGAAGCATTCCAAATATCACTTGCCAACAATATAATAAGATACAATTCTTAGCTATGGTCCATCAAACAGCACATCTGGGCTGACCTCCCAATAATATCTATATAACATATCAAGCACATTTACCCTTGACTCCTCTGTCAACATGGCAGTCATGTCTTGGTCACTGATGGCAGGCATCATTTTGATGTCCTGGTAATACCTGTACACAAAGTACAACTCTTTATACACCTGTCACAGGTATGGAGCACATACTTAAAAAATCAACTCCAATTCAGTTAACCTGCAGGGAAAACCCCTCCCAAATATGAACATGAATACATCAACTACTTTTAAAAAACTATTTTTGCTTATGTTGTATTTTAGGGTGAAATGTTATCTCAAAATCATATTAACAAAGAATGGAGACTACAGAATAAAGGTGCAAGGTCTGGCATCCATAAAAGATGGAGATTAAGCACAGAGGCTGACTAGTGTAGGACAATAAACAATGACACCACTGATATCAATCAAATGTGACTTAGTTTTGAGAATGCAGGCAGATAATGAAAACATTTGTAAAGTGCTTATGCACACTCCTAAGGAGCATGCTCTTAGCACTAAGAATAAGAATGAGACATGGGCAACATACGAGGGACAGGAAAACAAACTACATATGAACTATGAAAGAAGAATGAAACAACAGTACTAATGATAGATAAAAACAAATACAGAAATTGCAAAGAGGAACCAAATAACAAGGACTAAGAGGATCATGATTTTGCAAAAGAAAGACAAGCAGGGAAGTAGCAATTAGCAATAAGCAGAAAAGGGGGAAGAGTGTGAAAAAGGACTAGCATTGTGGGAACTGTTGTTAGGGGTAATGTTCAAGGAAGAGGTGCATTTTCAGCGCACATTTAAAAGATTCAATAGTGGGTAGGTAGCGGATATGGAAAGGGAGAGAGTTCCGTTGTTTTGCTGCACAGTAACTAAAAATCCTGTGGCCATATGTTGTTGTTCTGGTGACAGGAATAGTAAGGAGGTGGTCATCAGACGAGCTGTATGGCTGGGACATAAGGGAAGAGAAGTTCAGAGAAATAGTCAGGGCAGGAGCCAACAAAGAAATTAAAACAGCAGTGAGAACGTATGGGTAGCCAGTGTAGAAAACAAAGGAGAGGAGTAGCATGCTCCTGTTTCCTAGCTCTAAGCACCAGACGTGCAGAGTTCTGTACTTTCTGAAGTTTGTGAAAAAGATATGCAAGGGATCTGGAAAGCAAGGAGTTGCAGTAATTAAGCCGAGAAAGAACAAACCCACAGACAAGAGTGTTGGTAGCATGCGTAGAGAGAATGTGATGGATGGCGCTGATCTTGCGTAACTCATAATAAGCAGACTGACAGACAGCTGTAGCTTGTTTATCAAGGGTCATGTCTGCAGTGACAATAAATCCCAGATTCCTGACGGATGGCAAAAATGTGATGCTGGTTTCACCCACCTTGATGTGATTTGGCGGACAAATGAGTGAAGATTGATTTTTTCTTCTCAAGCATAGGAGGGCTTCGGTTTTATCATCATTGAGTTTAAATTTGTTTGTTACCATCTAGTCCATGAATACAGCCTGTTGTCCAGTTCAAATCTCTAATTTCAAACTTTTATCTGTTTTCCTTCTTACACATATTTTTTATTACAATAGAATGCACATGAGCAAACACAAATAAAGTCAGGAAAAAAGTAGGCTGACAATTAATAAGACACATTAGACAAGGTATCAATGACAAGCATCCTCACCTCTCTACCCACTGTTTATATCTTGGAATGTCCTTAGCATACAGAAGTTTGCTTGAAGGTGAGTCTTTACCCAGGCGATGCTCACTTTGAGAGCAGGCATCCATGAAAGTCTGGCCCACCACCGTCAGGCAGGAGTCTACAATGTTTGTTTTATAGATGTCAAATGCAAAGTTCGGATTCTTGATTATATTTACCCAGAACCTTAGTGGCAAGCTGAAATAAAACCAGAAACCTTTCTTTTAATAATTACCAGTAAAATCATAAACAAGTTTTCTCTGAATGCTGACTAGAGAGAGATATTCTGCTAATATTCTCAACAGCTCACATGCATTAATAATAAAAATGCAAGTCCACTTTTGGAATAATCAACTATGGCAGTTTTGGTTCATAAGATTAACGTTATTTGTGATTAACCCACTAAAGGCTGATGATGTCTGCATCTCACTTCTTAAGTGAAAATCAGACTTCCATTTGCAAAGAACATTTTGCAAAAGAAGCCAGCATCCTCTTGTGGGTAATAACTTAATTTCTAATATAACAGTAACAGAATCCAAAGAGGAAGGGGAAAATACTGCCTAGTAAATGCAGGGACCATAAACTAAGCTATTCTCTACATATTTGCTACCCTCTGTCAAATTCTGAAGATCACTTTACTAACTTCATTAATGATCATATATCAATAGGATTAAACTGTTAGGTATTAGTGAATTCTATGGGCCTTCATTTACTTATGGCTTGGTAGAAGTTACTTTAGTTCTACAGCCCAATAGCTACCGCTTTGTGCTTACTGCTTTGTGGATTTACCTGTTGGACTTCCAAGTGTGCACAACTTCTGGGTCCTGAATGTTATGAAGAAGAGCTTGGTCATCCAAAAAGTCAAACATATACTTGATGGCTAGAGGTAGTGCTGAGCCTCTATGTGCTGTGCTGAAGATTCTTTCAAACAGGTCATCCACAAACTGCTGAAGAGTTCCCTGCAAACAATCAAATATGTGAAGATAGACAGCAACACGAGGGAAGCAGTTAGAGGAAAAGGTAAGAGAAACGGCTTAGGCTTAAATGACAGATTCTAACTTCTAAACTGTTTCTGCATAAATTCACAGAAAAAAATATGAAGTGCAGGATCCTTTATGATGATGATGATAAGCCACTATAGTATGGTGACTTTTATACAAAATTTAATCTGTTTTATGATCCCATGATGCCTAATGGGACATAAAGGCAATTTGAACTCCTACTACAGAGACAAAAACATCATACTCTCAACTACTTTGAGTTTTGATACTCTGACAGTCACAAATAAAACATGAACAATTCAATAATGATGTTACCTTGGTGACCAAAAGACGAGGCAGGTAAATTTCACTGACCATCTTGCTACCCCGATCACCCTCCTTGCTGGGTTCAATATCATGTTGACGCACCTAAAAATCACAAATATGGAGGTTGTGCCATTGCAGAATGGTCCTATTTTATCAAATAGTCAGTGCATGTGCAGCGCACACTTTCCAGTGGTCAAAGTGGTAGCCAGGGTAAAGGATGCTAGCCATTAAAGACCAACTTAACACCAATGCAAAGAAATGTGTGGAAGAGATTTATTACTGCAGTCTAAGATGAAAAATTAGACAAGCAGAAGAAAAAGAGATATTTTGTGCTTTCTTGATAGACAAATGCGTAAAATCACTAGAAAGAAAATAAACTGTTTATACTACTAAGCTGAAAACTAGTCTATACTTACCGTGGTGAAAACTAATCATTACTACTTACCATGATGATTATAAATTACACAAATGATTTATAAACTGTTTTCTCTTTCTCTAGTTTCAACACCTACCTTGTGTGGTAAACTAAGCAGCAACTATATTGGTGGCCTAAATATGCATCTATCTAGTACGTATAAATATTTTCCACTGACCAGCATTTCCAGGTGTCTTTAGTGTACAAAAGTGTGCGAGTGAAATCTGCATTGCTGTGTTGTTTATCCTAACATCTCCTATCTTATGACAACATATCTTATCCCATTAGTAAGCCAAAAATAAAAAACATACCAAGTGGAAGTGCTTGATACCATTATTATCCACATCTACAGCAATCATTTGTGATGTGACTGTACGAGTCAGTGAAGGACTGCGGCTATAGAAGGACATGTCTGAGAATAAATTAAAAAGAAACAATTAAAAATTGTTAGGTGTACCTCTACGTAACTACATTTAGTAGTTTCTGCTTTCTGCACCCATTCATAAATGCTTATAGAATTTTTACAAGCCTTCAAAGTTCACTCTAACCTATTGAACAACCACAACAACTTGGTTTACAAAACAGTCTTATAAAGGAACATAAGCATAAACTCACTGGTCTTTTCTGACAAGATATAGGGAACCAACTGCTTGGGCTGCAGGGCCACGTATGCTCCATCAGGAACCTGCACGGTACACAATCAGGGACCTCACAGTCTGACATCTGCTTTCAGTGCTAATGCATACACACAGCTGACATCTACATACATCATATCCAAATCAGTCATTGATGTGATGTGCATGATATAAGCATGACTTTACTAAGTGGAGTGCATTACTCAGCTGTGCAGGTATCAAAATAAGTTCCTTGCACCTAACTCCACTACCTAGACAGGAGTTTGAAATGATTTCTCCACACACAAATACACACACTCTCACTCATACATGCACAAAACTATATATACAACATATATAGTCAAATCAGGTCTGTATATCACATGTGTAAATCAGTTTGTGTGCAAGTCTAAATATTAAAAACTTTTTATGTACACATGACAAAAGTGCATCAAGCTAACCTGGTAGTGGCCTAGCGTGTTAATTCTTCGACAGTCACTTTCCACTTTTGATGTGCCATCTTCATCATGCAAGACAAGGCGCTGTGTCTCCCGGTTGGGAAACATTTTAGGTGGCACCTGGGATTTATCCGTACAAACCCATTCTGGTGGAGGTTGAAACAAGACTGTACACATTGAAAGATAAAAACATAAAGGACATGCATTAATCACCTCTTAAGTCCTTGGACCCTCTACACTTTTTTGCAGCTGAGAGAGAGAGAGACCAAAGAAAGAAAGCAAAAAAAGGTTAAAAAAAACTACAAATCTCGTGCTTGTCCAACAATCTCATGAATATTTCTATTTTTTTACACTAGGTGACTAAAATCTGTCCACCTTCAGAAGTAGTGGTCTTTTGTGAAGCTCTTAGCTCCTCCGTTCAAGATGCTCTCAGTAAAAAGTGCACTAGGCTACTGCTACGCTTAATAAAAATGAAAACTTCTAAAGATGACTACTTCTAAGCATGCACATTTAGCAGCAGCACTGGAGCCCTAGTTCTTAAGATGTTTACCTTGCTATATATTATATATGCATAAGGAAAAAGTCAATTAGACTACACTCATGGTAGTATAACTGGTACAAAACCATGCATGACGGAAGAAAATATTCAGCTCACTCATTACGCATGCCAAGAATAGATATCAGGAACAAAGAATACCAGGAATACCATTGCCAAACATAATGAAGTCTCAGTATAGTGATGGTGCACAGAACTTTTTTCTATAAAAAAAAAACAACAGCCCACAAACAGAAAAGAAGAAGCAATAAATGAGAGACTGCAGCTTGATGAGCATCCCATCCACAAACCACCCATAGAGCCAAGTACCAAGAAATGCCATCCTGCACATACTGTATAAAACTGGACAAAGGGGCACAAATGCCTCACCTATTTTAATGTGAGAGATATCCAGATATACTCCTGTCTGAAGACAAAGTTAATGTCCTACCTAGATCTAGTTCCTCCTTGGGAGGTCTGCTACTGAATGGGGCATTCTTGTAGATGGCATCCAGGATCTTCTCTTTAACCTGGGAAATGGCATCACAGTCCAGTACCTTGACAGGGTGGGCTGGCTGAGCACACCGGTCCATGTCCACATCAAGCACATAGAGAGTCTGTAGACATCAATAAAAACTCGTCATAGCCCAGCCCTACTTTATCAACCGAGTATTTGAAGCAAGTCAGAAGAAACTGGTCTCTCTCAAAGGCCTACAAAATTTCACCTGCAGAATCTGATTATCAGCATAACAGGCAAGAGTGTGGCCCTCACCATAGCTTTATATTGGATCTGCTGTCGGATGAGCTTGTCTTCACTGAGTGAGTAGCGAGCCTCACTGGTGATGACATCCACAGGACCTTTCGAAGTCTGCTGTTTGATGGCTTGGAAAAGCATGAATAGTGGTTCCCCAGCACATTCCTATACAAAAATGAATATTTTTAAAAACTTTTCTGCTCATAACTATATTTCATAATAAGATTGTAACCCTTATTTTTCAAAAATCATTGTAAGATACTAGCAGTAACAAAGAATCTGAGCAGAGAAACTTAAGTCAGCAAGATGCTCAACTAATTCATTATTCTAGTAAATAACTTAAGATGGTTCCAAAATAAATATATAAATAATATTTAAATAGCAAAGTCTGAAAAACAGTGCAAGTATAGTGTGACTGGAAAATGTTACCTTCAAAAATTTATACAAAAGGAAGGTAAACCAGTTTGTTAGCATCTTCTCTGCTACAGATTCATTCCTGGAAAAAAAAGAATAAATTCAATTGCTATACATTTTGCCGAACAGCTATGGGCTAACAAGCTACAGAGCAAGATAACAAGAAGTCATTGTGTGGTATTTAGGCCAAAGAGGCGGACCATGAGATTTTGTGTCAAAGAGAAAGCATGTTTTTAAAACCTTTAAAAGGGGGAAAAAAAATTCAAAAATATGTGCAGGGTCTTGATGGCAAACATGCAAGAGATGGGTTAGCATATATTTATACTCATGTATATTTGTATTTGTATAACAAGAATGGGATGCAAGTAACAAAGGAGTGAACACTTGCCTTCGTAGCAAAAGTTTTGGTGTGTTTTTGCTTTCTACTGTCTTTTCTATCAGCTCAGCTAGCAGTGTTTTCAAGATTCTGGAAAAAAAAGAAAGATTTCAAGATTCTGAAAAAAAATCCTGCTACAATTCTTGACCTCTTGTGAGAAATGAGAAAGCAAGCACGAAAAAGCAAAGGAAAATTTTTATTTAGTTATAAACTTACAATTAATTATGAATGATAAATCCAGAAAAAAACGATCGTCATCCCCACTTTGGATACATTTAGATGCAGAAAAAAGTACTTTTTCTCATTGGCATACTGCTACAAATCCTCTGATGGGCTAAGATAGAAAGGCTAACTCACTCTGTAGCATACTCCATCTGTGTCTGCAGTGCTACACTGATAAGTGAAGCCACATTGACACGGTCACGCAAGTGGAAACTTTTATTAGATTCCAGCGTTCGAATAAAGATAAGCAGAAAAGTCTTATTGCTGGCAAGTGCTGAAAACTGCCGCATTCCTCGATCCACTATGTCCCTCTGATGGATGTCTACCTGTGGTAAAAAAATATTGTAAATGATATACCTGTCATGGAAAAGGTTACCAAAAAGAAATGACATAAAATCTATACAACAAGAGCTATTTATAGTCTATTTAAATTCAATTAACCAACCTGAAGATCCTTTGTAACAGGGTGATCATCAGCCCCAGGAAACATGATGTTCATGCAGTAGGTACGATAATCCCAGAAAGGAATGGTCACCTGCCCGTACATGTCACTGGTCAGCTCTGTCATGTCTGTCTGCAGCTCTGCAAATGCTGCAAGAAATAACAAAGTTTGTAAAGACAGCTGATCATGTTAAAAAGAAGTTTTAGCCAAGGTAGGAAAAGATACCACTTATTCTGAAAGTACATTTTCTGACAGTGATAATCATGGTCTTTGTGGGGAAAAAAAGTGAAAGGAGGTAAATACTGGGCTAAATTACTCACAATCACACCCACTCTGACATGCATGCTCTTTCACTTCGTAACAAAACACAAAAACAGATTTTTGTCAGGGCTTTCCTGCCCAGTGTAACACAAATATCTTTAAATACTCTTGTGTTTCTACACATGTAAGACCAATTTTATCTCAAAATTTTCTTTTTTCTAGAGGGTCAACTATGTATCATACCCAGTGGTGCATCACTGTGACACTCACCTTCCTTACACTCATTAGCAACTCTTGCTTCTAGCATGTCCATCTGAATTCTCATCTTTTTCATTTTATCATCATTTCGCCTTGATTTGATACGGTAGACAATGCAGACAGCAATAAGCACAAAAAGCAGCAGTCCTCCACCCACAGCTATTGCAATGATGACCTCTTGGGACAGCACCTCTGGTTCTTCATACAACAGGTGGCCTACAAGGAAGGTCAGGTTACCAACTGTCACCTGCAAGATTATATGTACGACAAGACAATGTAACATCACACTGGTCTATCTTAAATCATAATTACAAAAGGATGCCTAAATCAAATGTTTTTAATATGTATTCTATTACTACTGTTTTGAAGAATTGGATTGAACAGAATAACCCTTAAAATGCAAGTGTAACTATATCTGATCTGAATATATTGACATAATAAATATAATATTGCGGAAATATGGATGTTAACATACAATAATCAATCAAAAATCAACACCAGACAGTAAATGCTAATCAAGTCAAGCAAACAAAAGATTATGTCAAAATTAAAACAAAGTTTAGGAAGACAGTATTGACCAAATTTTAAATAATCATCTTGTAAAATACTAACATGCTTGAGATATGCTCATGTATGATTGTAACATTTCTATCAAAAGAGTTCTGCTACTATCAGAGGTAATTCTAGGATTTCAAAAAGAGAGGCCTTGTCGATTTCTACTTTCTGGGGCATCTTCTGGTGCTCGGGTCGTGAACAAACAGTCAAACAGAGTTGACAGTCGCGTTCACTTTGTTTTCAATTCGCTTGCTTCCAGTACCTTTGGATCGATCCTGTTCCAAATGTTTTCGCTGAAGGTGCATCAACACCAATTTACTTCCTGGCACGAAATTTGGAGCAGGTTGCATCAGACGGCTAACAACTGGTCAGTTTGAAAACTGTCCAGTCGTTAGCATTGATTCTACTGGGTCGGTTTCAAACCAGCGCGAAGAATGACAACAATTATTTTTGAAGTGCTGCATTGCGTGTTTAAAAGTGCGCCAGCTAAGGTATTTTTGCGGGCACATGCTTGCACTGACTTTCAGACTATACGTCGCTCAGCAAAATTTTGCGGGAATCCTGCAAGGCCGCATCCTAGAATTACCTCTGTACTATGCTCTGTTTGGACATCAGCTACAAACTACAACATGACTAATCATATCGAAAACATAAGCTACTGACTACTCACAATAACTTCTGGAAGGCCACTGCCTTCTTTAGGATGAGGCTGAGTAGGTGGTGGCTTGCAGGTAATCAGGTCTTTTGCCACAGAAACATCAGCACACACATCTTGTCCAATACGCACCTTAACATCCTCATTTCGCAGTGGATTTAGTCGTGTTTTACCCTGTTAACAAAGTTTTCAGCATAACTTAAAATGCTTTTTAAAAATCCAGCTGGATGTATATACTCTGCAAAACTAATTCTCAGCAAACACCAGATCAAAGATAAAATGGTAAAAGATAACTTAAGTTGCAACTATGCTAAACTAAAGTTGTGCACATTTTTATGTTGAAAATGCATTACATGACAAAAAAGTACTTAATATTTAATTGTTTGATAGTGTTAGAGCTTCCCATTTAAATTATAGCTCTAGGAAAATGCTAAAATTAAGCTACAATGGCATGATTCCTATAAGTAACTGTGTTACGAAAAACAAATCTTTCAGTTGCAGCCTTAAAAGTTTAGTAGCATTTGAATTTGGTGTCATTATCACAGCTAATCTTAGTACTATGACAAAAATTCCAGACCACGATTAACAAAGCAGTTTTATTAAACTTGCTTTCATGACATTACAGTATTAATAGTATTTTGTCAGAATAAAATGTAATTAAAACTTAGCTTCCATACAATAAGAAGTTGCCTTTGATGTGTGTTAAAATATATTTAAATATCATTACAAGTCAACACCCCAAATCCACATACCTCAATTACAAGCAGTTCATTTTTCTGCTGATGGGTCTTTTGCCCTCCTTCAAACTTTGCAAACTCTGGGTCTGGATAAATATCAAAGGTACGGTGGTCATCATAACTAAGGTCTGTGAGGTTACGTAAAGCTCGCACACCATCCATATGAAAGCCATAGGACACAGAAAGGGGCCTGGTGCGATCTAATTCCATGTCTACTGGCAATTCAGGCGTCAGGCACTTCATGTGGTCGGAATCTTCTTCTGATTTCTTACAAGTCTGCAAAAAAACAACAAACAAATTACAAGCATTTACCTATGTCTATGTTATTTTTTAATAATTTATTGTCTTCATAAACTATCTTCACTTAATATGAAAATAAAAACTAAATCAAAGAATGCGCTTACATTTTCGTAGGGCGTGTTCATATACCAAATGATCATACGAGGGGACTGCACTCTGTCCAAATGCTTCCCAATGACACCTATCACAATACCTCCACTGCAGAAAAACCCATCAATATCATCTGATTAGTAATCAGTTTGTCAAGATCTTCAAATGTGACCACAAATTGGTGACGTACAAGCCATGATAATCTATGACAATAAACAATACAACAATGGCAATTTCCTTCTTTCACAACCATTATTTTTACTCGACAGTAGACTAGCGCACATATATATATATATATCCTTTAAGCTCACTTATTTTCACTTTGATAGCACTCTGGTCCTGAACGTTTAGAAGCTTCTATTTAATAAGCACAAAGTCATCTTAGGTGGTGAAATTCTTCTCTCCACAAAATATGACTTGCTGACTCATCCATCTCCCCAAAGAGGTAGACAACATGCAAGATTCCCCCAAAAGGTTTTCAAGTCGCCAGATAGTCCTTTCCTCCATCACAGCATACAACAGACACTTTAACTCTAGAGATGATGTATGTGCCATCAATCGTGCACAGTCTACAACCTTGTATATAAGATGGCTGATCACATGCCAGAAAAAGTATTTATGGAGAATCCAGTTACAAGCCAACAAATGCTGATGTTCTGTTTGGCTAGCATCAAATGATAGCTGCTTCCTCTCAATCAATCCAGTCAGTGATCAAGCACTACCCAATTGGGTGGACTGTTCTTACCCAGTATAGTCATTTCTTTTTCCATTTGAAATTTCGTTACCTCTTTTCCAACTGTTTAGCTGTCCATTCAACATGCCATTCAGACATAAAAAAATAAAATAAAATAAATACAAAATGAATATGGAAATTAATGTAACATGAATAACACAATTTCATATCTAAGACCTACTTGCCCTGATCTCAATTCATGACAAAATGTTCACTGATTATTAAACATAAATTACACAACTAACCTGCGAATTGATTCTTTGTGGTCAACCCCTGCAATGGTAGGGTTTGGCACGTATGTAAAAGTTACAAAGTTAGGGCCCTGGACCTGTGCTTTGTCAAACGTCATACCAATAGGATGCTTGGTATTTGGTGGGCCTGAACTGTTAGAAGTGATGCAGGTGAGATTGTTCTCCCCAATGCTGGAATATAAAGTTATAGATGTAAGTGTGACCAATGATATGACAGAAACAAAGTTCTACCACTCAGTGAAAACCATAAGAATAGAAAGACAGAATGAGAACTTTCTGGGAAAACAGTGAGCCCACCAGCTTATCAAAAACGATCAAACAATCCCTGCTGTATGCAGTCTAAGCAGACAGTTTGATGAATGCATTTGTGTCTAGTTTACAACTGTCACATACATTCTTTTCCAGACAGCTCTCACCAAACATGTTGCCTTGCCAGGAGTAGGATGAAGACTATGCAAAGTACAAACATTAAAGATGTCAAGATGTGCAGGAGATAAAACTCACCGCGTAATCTCACGGCAAGGCATGCCACCAATGTTGACAGTGATGGAGGTTCCTGCATCCATATGGTGTCCTATAATGGTGACAGATGTTCCTCCATCCATGGGTCCTATTGCAGGTGTTATGCCTGTGATTTTGGGTTCCTGGGCAGAAAGTGACTAAGTTACATTTCAATAACTCTAGCTGATAAAAGAATGGCAAACCTAATGTCTCTACTGTCACCATCAGTAACTGGAGAAAAAATGTTCCTATGCTAAAAATGTAGTATTGAAGCATGAACATTTGTTAAATTCTTGGAAAACTCACCACAAATTCTGTCTCAAGTCGATATTTTTGTGATGAGATTTGGAAGGTAAAGCTACAAGACAGCTTACTTTTTATAAAACAGTGAAACATTATTACATACAATATCACAGAATATTACACGAGTTATTACTTACAACATAGCGAAACATATCTTGGGACACACCACGGTGAGTATTGTTAACAGTAACTCGTACATAGCCAGCCTGAGACTTAATTGCTGCAGCTCCTGTCTCACACAAAATGCTGAAAAAAATCACAAATGAAGTATTGAAAACATTAAATTACTCTTTCCTGAATTTTTTTCTCCTAATGACTAGGTCACCAGACTTAGTTACTGTGCTGCAAAACAGTGGAACTCTCTTCCCCTCCATATCCACCATCTACCCACAATCAAATCCTTTAAACGTGCACTAAAAATACATTGTTCCATGAGCATTACTCCTTACAATGTGTCAATGTATGCATGTACAACCCTCACGACAGTGTCAATGTAGCCATGTAAAATTCTCATGACACTGTTGACTTTCATTGCATGATTGTTTGTAGGCCTGAAGTGAAGGGGTGTACTGAGCTTTCCCAGTCATTACGACTAAGAAACTGTGCCCAATTAAACCCAATTAAATTATTTATAAAATAAAATCTAACATAAACTTGACACAAAGAGTATAATAAAACAAAGTTCTGTGTCGTTACTGTAAAAAGAAATTAGTGTTTAGTGCAAAGGCTTCTTACAGGAAAGGTGCAGTGAACTGCAGTACTGAGCAGGCAACACCATCAATATCTACTTCCACTTCCTTGTCTGACTTGCCAAGGTTGTTGCCCTTGATGGTCAGTATGGTGCCTCCTAGGTGTGGACCAGAATGAGGGGAAATCTACAAGAGTACACACAAACATATATATATATGAGTACCAGTTTACTTACTTTGAAAGTTCATAGTGTAGTGAACAATCTAAAAACCTATTTAACTGACTAAAACGCGTATATAAAAAATATTTTTATTAATAAGAAAAGCGGAGTGTGGCAATGCTTGTGTGTGTGTGAACAAGTACTTCACATAAACCTTGGAAACTAATGGTAAAGGTTAGGTCATGGTTTATTTCAGGGTTATGTGAGGGAGCGAGCCTTTGAGCACTCTGCAGGTCAATATCATTTGTCTTATTCCAATTGCATTTTGCTTAAGTACTCCTTATCTCCACAGGAAGGTCAAAACCTATGTCTGGCTAGTGTATTTTACTCTAAAACATCTACAATTAATTTTTATAGTATCTAGATGCAAAGGATGCTCAGGCCCAGCCCTGATCTCTTGCATATTAACTATGATTATTGCTTTGAAATAATGATAATCAGGCCATGTACATGACCCCTATTGTCGTAAGACTGGAGCAATTGTAGATCAATGGAGTAAACAGATGGTCTATAAATGACTTGTGTATGTTATAAAATTTACTGGACTGTTTGAATGAAGACATTGTTTAGGTTGAAACTAAAGCTGTTTATAATTTTGATTCATCCTTGCGAGGGTCAGAATTTGTCTTAAAAAAAAAAAATTATTGTATATTTGTCATGTATGTTTCATCCACCCCATCCCCCAAGCCCTCAGCTGTGTTCATCTTTCCACTATGAAGTTTCACGCTACATGATTGGTTTAAGTTATATAGAAAGCCTGGCTTATTTAAAAAAGTAAACTTACACTAGTGATAGTAGGATTTGGGCAGACCCCTGAGCGTGGAAGCCAGTCATCAATATTGTGACAGAAATCAGCTGTAGAGCAGTGGCTTTTATCACACCAGCCACATTGATACTTGGGATCCACTGTGAAGCACTGACCACAGTTGCTAGCCATGGACGAGCACTTATACATGACAACTGTTAAAAAAAAGCATCAGCTGATGCAAACTGTTACATGCACACCTACAAAGGTATAAACATGAAAATTCTATTAAATATGAATAAAAAAGCATCCAATTACTCAAATGACATCACCACCAATATTTTATTCTGCTTTGCAGTTAATATCAACATATACTTCTGGAAGTAAGTCAGTCCTACTATGTGCTGGCAGTTGCTGAAACAGAATTTTAATAACAATGCATTTCCACTCTCTGTACAGGAGGTAACTACACCATATGCTTATCCTAAGAAACTAAAGCTGACAAAAATTACTGAACATTGCTCAAGTTCACCTTGCAGACTGTTGGGATTGTCAAGTGGATGGTTGCCATCTCCCCACAAAATTTTAAATGGAACATTGTGCAGACTGACATTACGATAATAGTCAAACTGCAAAGAAAGGTATACCCATAAATCATTTTCATTTTACTCCTTATGTCAGAAGTTCAGAACAATATGATATCCGTTGTTTTTTCAAAATGTGACATGAATTTAAAAAAAAAGCAAAATATTTATTAAAATTATTCATTAGTTCTCTGGTCTAGAAATGATTCAGGATATCTAGGAATATCATAAATTTTTGGTTTTGTTAGAGCCAGACATTTATATGAGACCAAGAAATATATTTCGCTCTCTTATGCAGAATTGAGATATATACAAACAAACAAGAAAATGCTTAGATCTAATAAATGCAAGGAACTGCAAGGTCAAAGTTCAAGACCAGAGTGCTGATCTTTGCAAATGCACCAGAAAAGATTACTGGAGGAAGTAGATAATTATGATGGTCACAACCATGGCTTTTTGAACAGTATATAATGTTCCAGACAGTTCAGAAACTTTCTTGCTTTCATTTAAGTGACCTGGGCAATTTTTTAATATTTGTTTTCAGCATGTCATGTTGGATGAATTCTGTTATGTGGGGAAACAAGACTTACTGTCACATTATCACATTTGATGAGGACCTTGTCATCAGGAAAATCAGTGATGGTGGCCGCAACAGTTTTTCCTGTGTCTATGTTGAACTCGCATCGTAGATTATCTTTCTGGAAATCCTATCAAATAAGTGATAACAAATGTTAGGCATCCTGAAATGTATGTAATATTTTCTCATTAAAAAAATTAAATGGTGGAAATACATAAAAGACATTAAATACACTATATCATGTAGAAGATTCTCAGATAGCAGAATACCATAAAATAAATAAAACTACAAAAGCAGAAGTCAACAAACAATACCAAGTTTAACATAAAAGGCTCCAATTAAACTACGATTTTAACTTCAAAATTCTAGATGACAATTTTTAATTTTTGTTTAGTACGAAGCCATTTTTTTCATGTTTGTGTGTATAGTATTTCTAAATGTACAAAATTCCAAATATTTTGCTACCAGTCAAACTGATTCTTTGGTGATAAATAAGGCATTTAATTCATGTTATGAAAGAACATTATGCTGATGTGGACCAAGAATCTAAAGTTTAAAGCAGTATGGTACAAGAATACGCTTCCTTCCTCAATGCTTGACAGGTAGCAAATGACATCATGACTGTTTTATGGTACGGTGTACTGGAAAGGGACCCACACACTAACCTAAACATTTGCTCCAAAGATATGTCTGATATAGGGTTTAAATCTAATCTTTAAAAGTTACTAATCTAGCTTAATTTATTTCTCACAGTACAATCTACAATTTTAATATTCTATAATGTTATAAAGCAAAAGGTAAGTGTGTGTGTAAGTGATTAAGGGAGAGATTGCTGTCCATTCTAATCAAACTTTGTATAAGTACTTATTTGGATAAGTTTGTTGATAATGCTTGGTTCATGTATTTTGCTACTAAGCATCTTCATTTCTGTATTACCCACTTTAAAATGTTTCCAGTGGCTCCAAATAAAAAGTCACAAAGCAAATTTTAGCACATTAAAATTTGTCATTACTCATATCAATTTAATTTCTTTTTAACATTACTGATAGCAACATCATTTCACATAGTATTCTTTGCGAGAGAGAAAGAGAGAGATGCCATGCAAGAGTACTATGTAAATCCAAACAGAATTATAAAGTTTGATTATTAAGTAAAGATGTGTATATTTATATGAAAGCTGAACTTGAGTGGAAGATCCAAAGTTTACAATAAAACTCATTTCTCTCTCTCTCCACAAACACATACACAGAGTCAAACCTCAGCATCAGAATGTACTTTCTTCAAGACAATAATTCCGAAGGACCATTACCAGAATGGGAGTCTTAGTATATTCTTATAGGAATAGCTCCTACCTCATTTCAGAATCCTAAATATCTACTTTACCTAAATAATATCTACATTTCTATCAAATAGGTCACCATAATATAAAAGATAAATTGCAATTACTTTATAATTAACCACTGAATAAAATTAAAGTTTAGTTTATTCAAAATATTCTATGCCTTTGTCTGGTCAAACAATCATTTGACCTGTGCACTTGATAGTGCTTTTGGGTCTGCTCAAACAAAATGTTTATTCAGAGTTTGATTTTATTAGATCTAATTTTTGGACCCATATTTCTTATAGCAAGATCTAGTGGTTCCAGCTTCATGGTAGGGTACTATAATGTTCAATTTCTTATAACAGGAATTTATATTCCAGGACTTCCAACATTCAGGTTTGACTAGATATCTTTACTTCAAATGAAAGGTATGCCAAAAACGCTTGCCTGCATGGCAATAGCATGGACTGCTATAGGGCGCCTGGTGTTGGCAGGAACAAGTATCTGTATGTCCTGGTTGCCCAGCTCAAACCGAGGGCAGTTTTCTGGACCAGGATGTGCTGAGGTACCAGTTTGCTGTAGAGAAAGCACATGCAATATACACTTCTTGTTTCAATCATTAATTAAATCAATGAAAGTAATGCAAGCCTAAAGTATCTGTAATAGTTTTGGTGGCTATCGGTCAATTTGACCATTTACAGATTTGACCAAGTTGATTCGACCACACCCCCGAGTTGATTCGACCACCATGTACATGTACAGAAGATCCTTTAAATGTAATAACACATTTGTTGCTCATTGTATGCAAACAAAAAGAAATAACAGTTTTTCTATACTTTCTCTCTCTCTCTCACTCACACACAAAATGAGAGCAAGATGTACGTGCATTAGCCAAGAACAAAACTCACTTATCTGTGGCCCTTACATCCTCCTAACCTTGTTCTACACTAACCTTGTGCTACATGAAAATCTCCCATAAATAATGTGTAGACTAAAGAGACGATGCTTCTGCAGCCAAAGAGCACTCGAATAATTAAAAAAGTTTTGTGTACAAGATTTAGAGAGACAGATAGCCATAAGTGATCAGAGAGCTGTCAAGCAAGAACACCGGCAGTCGATGAAGCCACCGGAATGGTGCTTGCCACCAGACGACAAGTAAACATCACCTAGAGCAGATCAAGCCAGGCAGCCAGACCTACTGTGAAAGAAATAGCCCCCTGCTTCCTCCCCAATGAATTCAGGTATTCATGAGAAAAGACCCATGTATAAAGCATTAAAAGTGTGAAAACTCTTATTTATATTGACTTGGATCCACTTTCTCTCTCTTTCTCTCTCTCACACACACACACACACATCCCCCCATGAAATAAGTGAATATCATCTTTGGTTGACGCACATACATCTTGCACTGTGTGCATCAACCAAGGATGAGATTCACTTATTTTGTGACCAAATTATTGCAAAGATGATGATTTGGCTGAGTTGACTATTGATTTGGTTGAATGGATAACAGAGGTTGAATCAACTTTGAGCTGTAGTCAAATTTAACTACTGATTTTGGTTGTGGATGAATCGACTTTGGGCTGTGGTCAAACTGACATGTACTGCAGTCAAATCGACTAATGGTCGAATTGGCCAGTAGTCGAATCAGCCAGTCCCTGTTTGGTTACTGAAAGAATGATATCATAAGTATGTGAATTATGCCAGTATGTGTATTAAAAATTTGTTTTCTTGCTATATTCACCATCCCCTAACAAGTGCTGACCAAATATTTTGATGAAAATCATCTACCTGGAATGACACTGATATGCTCAATCATTAATATTTTGCAAATAATCCAACCAAAAAGAAATTAATAATACTTTAGCAGTAGTAATACTTTGGTGATAATTATCAAAGTTAGCATTTAAAAAAATATCTTCAAAGATATTTAAAATTATAACTTAAGTAAAACAAACATCACTTCGCTGCATAGGCAATAAACACAAATGAATCAAGTTCTACAGTTGCTGAGCATTGCAAAGTCAGTCATGCAGTTAAAATTTAACTTATACATCTTCTACATTTGTGATTTATCATACGGACATCTTTTTACCTCAAACATTTATAGACACCCACAACACCATTGTAACTATTATTTCTAGTCAGATGTGTCAAGATAATGTGTAACTTTTAAGAAAATGAAAAAAAAATGTCCAAGACAGGGGTCTCTTACTTACACACACACTGCTAAACATGCGGGCTAGCAAATCACACATTTTGATCAATAATTACTCTAGTGTGAAATATATTCACCAAATGAAACAGTAACTGCACTGAATTATACAAAAATTTTTGATCTGCAGATGTCCCTAAAGCAGATGGGTGGGCAGTGGAACTAAATTCTAGTCTATAATCTAGCTCCCTGAATTGACTTCAGTGTTTTTGTAATGTTCCTTTCTCTTATCAGCATTTTCCATATCAGATGCAGTTACCATCCCTGGAGGAATAATGGAATCAGATTATATCGTTGTGCCTGTTTTCCTCTCCAGCCACTTGCAATACTTGGCCATGACATCTTGTGGTACCCTACTCCAAAGCTTCCCTTCAATCTTATCAATAATCCTGCATTTGCTGTCTGGTCATTTCACACAAGTCTTTCCCTTGTGTCTTATTTTAAACACCCAAGCCAGCATAACCAAAGAGAACAACTTTCTCTCTCTCCCATGAAACATGGCTTACTGTCCATTCTGAATCCCCTCCACTGACCCCCAGCATCAACTCTTCCCCATCAGCTCTATGTATATAAGTTGGCTGGCCACAGGGAACCTGAGATGGCTTCTGGAATTCATCAGACCCAAACACACACTGCTGCGGCCGCCATTTGCATTCTGGCAATATCTGGCCATTCCAAGCTTAGATCACTTCCAAGAAGAGGGTGCTGTCTCAGTTTGACTTGAGCAGAAATGTAACAGCACAACACCAACATGGTGGCAAAGAAAACAAAAACCTTCTTAAGGGGATCCCATGCTCCCACAATCAATCAATAAAAATAAGGGTGTATGATATGTTAATGTGACTGGTGTGAAATTATAAGGCTGTATGACATGTTAGTACAATAATAAAGATGCATATCTTAGCATAACTGGTGCACAATATGGCTGTATATGTTAGTGTTATTGGTGTGCAATAATAAGGCTGTATGACATGTTAGTGTGACTGGTATGCAATAAGACTGTATGTTAGCATGATTGGTGCACAAAAATAAAGGCTTTATATGTTAGTTAGTGTGCAATGGCATGTGTACCTCAATGACAATAAAATGTCACAGCTAAAACCTTCCGTAAATTCAAAATTGAAAACAGAAATTATTTCATATTATTTTTACTAGCACTTACAAATTAGATCTTCATTTCTCTTCATGTATTTTCTTAATATAGCTATGAAAAAAATTTATCAAGACAGTAGGACTGGTAGGCCATAAGGGAGTTTATATGCAAAGCCAAAAACAACAATGTATATTATGCAAACTTATGAATGATTGCAGAAAAACCAGAGCACTGTGGCTGAAATCAGATGTGGTGAACATCCAAGAGACTCCAGACATTATATGAGTTTTTGAAATAATGGGTCAACATAAAAATGAAAAAAAAAAAAAAAAACCACACAAGCAAACTAAAGAAACTACAGTGAAAAGGCACGCAGGCAGGCAAGTGGGAAACAGGGGATAGTGAGTGCCACATGAGTGGAGAAAGTGGGCCAATGGTGGGCATAAGAGTGCTACTTGGTGGCTCACAAGAAGCTGGAGAAGGGGGGTACACCATACTTACATTGGTGCCGGCGATGAGCACATCACTACGACAGAACTCCTCCGTCTGGTGCGTGCACCGGTGGTTACGGATACACCAGGTGCAGGGAAAGTGACTCTTGGTACAGCTGGTGCACCTGCACTCACACAAAAAAAAGACGTCAGTTCTCAACTCAGTTCTTGAGTTATAGGTTTTGTGAATGAAATCCTCTAGTGTGGCTAAAGGTTAAAGAGACAAGTTTTCATGACTGGCAAATACAATACTGTACAACCTTGGAAGATATATCTGCATACTTAGTGACAGTATGGGCTTATGCAAACATGCCCTCATGAAAGGGTGTGTTGTGTGCACATAAACTTTTCAAACGGTACTTAAATACTATTTGTGTTATCAATGTAATGGGATTTCTATTTGTATCATTGAAGTAGTAGCAAAATATTAAATATTACTACTTTTTTAAAAATATCTGGTTTCCATGAAAAAAGCCATTATCATCAGACTATCATTAAATCAAGTCTGTCATGTGGAGTGACACCAATGGGATTTTTTGACGGAGTAGAATTTCCATGAATGGTAGTGATGTGGTCAGTGATTAATCGTTTGTCAGCCCTATGATCCATCACACACACTGCCTCTCCTCTTGTCTTCATTGTTTCACTCCTATTGTCCCTGCCCTGTACGCTCACCCACCCTTATCTTCAGGCACCACCCTTATCTTCGGATACCATCTAAATAATGAAATACACTAGAGAGGTTGTCAGCTCAGGTAACACCTCCTGTTATTGCCTGGTGATGTTTACCTTTTCCTATAGCCTGACTGTTCTGACTATTGGTGCCTGGTGATGTTAACCTCTTCCTATCAGCCATTCAGACCAGACAGACCCCAAGCGTGTCACCAGCAGACAGGTCACAAATGCTCTGCAGTCCTTCATTCGAAGACCACTAACTACACCACAGGAAAAGGCAGCAGCCGCTGGGACTGCTGATGATATTTATCTGTTGACACTGTCTGCACGTTTTCTAAGCCCCCAGGAGAGGAAGGTTTCACCTGCATCTGAAGGTCAGACAGCCAATTAGAATGCTGGATGCTGCTGGGAAGGGTGGGGGGAGATGGAATGGTGGGAGACCAATATGCCTCCTCACACCCCCTCCAAGCTAGACATCAAATGGTAAGATCAGACATCCCCAGGGGCCAGACCCTGGCGGAGACTCTGGCCTGCTAGCCAACTCTCTCCATCCTCTGGGACCTGGGTTGGCCCCCATCCTTACAGACAAGCGGGTCAAGCACACCACTAAGTGCTGTCATGCAGCACAACCCCCACAGACACCAACAGCTGTACAAGGCACAATGCCCACAGACATCAACAGTCATACAGCACAACGCCCAACGATGCACACTCTCCAACACTCTGGTAATGAAAATGTTCACTTTCAACACTTGCATGACTTAATGGACAATGCGTGCTCTTTCAGCGCTCACATAACAATGTATACACTTACAGTATGCTCTGCAACAAGCATGATGTACACCAACATGCCTTGAAACAGACATGGTGCTCACCCACACCACCAGTCACAGACTTGGTGCAGATGACTATGCCTAGTAACAGACATGGCATAGGTTTACATGCCTAGTAAGGGACATTGAGCTTCTCATGATAGGTAGCAAGGACCATAACCTGAGGAAGAGTTCCACTGTCATGCACAGACAACGTGTTGCCATGATTGACCAGTTGGTTGCTCCACTGATGTCCACTCTCCCTCACTCCTTGCCTTCTTCAGGTGTGGGAGCGGCAACTTGCAAGTACCTAACACTAAGTGAATAATCCTCCCTGATAAAAAAAATTGTTACACCTTTAACTTGGATTTCGCTATGAAAATGCACATTTCGCCGATGTAGAAAGTACATGGTGCGATAATGGAATAATTCTTCTTAACACCGAGTATGCACTTGATCATACTGCACATTTTCTGACAAACATAACTTTTCCCTCATAAACCGTAGGACAGAAAGTTCCTGTTGTTTCATAATCCTGTCAAGTCCATTAAAGGTCAAATTATTCCTCCTCAATCTGTAATAGTCTTTACTATGGGTTGTTATTCTTGTCTCTCAATTCTTCAATCTCAGTTTCCTAATCTATACCTCTGGTGTTTATAGATTTCAGTAGACATCACCCAGATCTCTGACATCATTTTAGTTTTCTCAAGTTTAAAGTCATGTTGTGCACACCTGACATGGCATCACACGTTTGTCCTGGGTCGCCTCTCATGTCGCCCTGCATCCCAACTTCTTCGTGAAGGGCTTACAGCATGTCTAACAGTGTCAGATTTTCCACTAGGTTCAGGCCTACGGATTCCAGCATGTGTAACAATGTCGGATTCTCTGGTAGGTTCAGGCTTACAGATCCCAGATGTGCCCAACCTTTCCAGTAGGTTTAGGGTTTAGTCCCCCATCCCCACATTGTATTGAGTTGTTTCAAGTTTCGTTCCATGTGATATGCATATTAAGGTCATAACCTTTCTGGAGGACAAGCTCCATGTACTATGTTGCTCACTGTTTACAGCTGAGGATCTGATCGCTTTGTTTTAATTGTAAAATTAATCTGGTCTAAATCTCATTAATCCCATAGTCTGGACGTGCCTCTTTCCCACGATAGTAAGTGCAGTAAAGCATAAAGCGAGGCGAAGTATCAGTGATATTACATGTGCAGATGATGATGTAAACTTACTCTAAACCTAATCCTGTTCTCGGGCAGAAAGGTGGCAACAGCACTTGACTCTAGTCCTTAAAAAATTAGTAATATTGATAGCTTTTATTAAAATAGTAACTGTGATCGTATCTATAGTCTCATATTTGCTGTGACCATCAAAACTCAAGTTTACAAAATTGTTCCTCACTTCAAAATGAATGTGAAATGTAACACCAGTAATGACATAAAAAGTAATAAGGCATAATATAATTAGAATCTGTTTTTACAATGTTATATAATTATTTTAAGAACTCTTTTTCGTTAATCATTCTCCTGATATTCAGTAAACAGTGCCACTTTATCAATGTTTATATAGTATCTGCATGTTTTTATATGTTTATATTGATGAAACAAACAAGCCACTTAATTACATCTGCACATTAGAATTTCATAACTGAGAACACTTATGTTTGCAGTGTTCAAAAAATGAAACAATAATTTTCAACAAATGCATTGGTTTGTTAGGCTTGCTCGACTTCCATAGCAAAATTTGACATTCCTGGTTTTAGGTTTCAGAGTATGCATTTGCAGGTTCCCTTTTGAGATCTTTTATAATGAAGGTGTGATACTCATGTCCATTAGAGAGAATATCGAATGGTATATGGATTTTTTTGTGAAATAGTAATTAATAACAGACAATTCAAGAAAATTAATCAGGAATCTTCAAGGAATTGGCATTTTGCCTAGGCATTGTTTGATTTCACACAAAGCTATCAAACTAAAATTTCAATATCCTGCACTTAAGGAAACTAATACAATATCTATTACTGTAAAAAGCAATTTGAGATATATTAAGGTGGTATTATAGTAAAGTAAAAATTAGTCCTCGGTGGATTGCTAAATTCTCAAATAAACATGTTAAAAACGTTAATGTGGGAAATACTTTCAACTAAGAGTTCTTCAGTTATAATAATATTTTTAAATCTGCCAGGATTGACTGTAGGGTTAGTTAGCTGTATTTCCCACTTTATGGGCATACATAGTGAGCTTCACTTACACTCTTAACAGATGCCAGATGCTGTTTGGGAAGAAACACCCTAAACCAAAGTTGAAAAATATAAGCTTGATGCAAAGACTGTACTTTTTCTGTGAACATTTGCTAAAAGGTGTGTGGCTGTATGGAGGTACAACTTTTGTTTTGACTCCAAAACACAATCCTATGTTCTGGAAGTGGATATTGACTAAAGTCTAATTTATTTATTATATTCTGTGGAATTTATCATCTTTTGCAGAATAATTGAGTTGTACAAGGTTGAATCCTTTCAAATACAACTTTTCATTCTGGCAGTTTCACACACACAAAACATTGTACTGTGATAGTAGTAACTGTGTGCTCGGAGAGCAGTAAGCAAGTCAAACCGTCAGCAGAAAACATCCTCCCTTAACAAGGATAAAATACAGTTAGTATTCTAGCAGTGAACGTAATGTTTTTCGTCATTAAACTTTCATTTTAATGAAAATAATGGTATGTGCTTTCAACGTCAAATTGGCAACAGCTGACTGAGCGTTTACTTCGTCATCTGCAATAGTCAAATCAAATGTGCTTCTTTTGATTTTACTGTGTACAAGCAAAGTAAATTAAAGACATTCGGAGGTTTGGGGGGGGGGGTAAGGGTAAACCCACACTCCTTTCTCCCTCTGGTGTCTAAGCTTAAAAACAACAAAAGTAATCATTAGGATTGTAGTGGCAGCACCAAAGTGCGCTTTTAATAACAGCGACTGCGCGACCGGAGGCTCGCTGTCCTCTACGCATATTTTGATGACGTCACGTGAAGCAGCTCAATAGTCAGTTGCCCCAGTACAAGAGGGAAAGAAGGGCACAACTACCACAACACCGTCAGCACGACATTCGAGTCTCACAGGGTCGGCACGCATGGCTGGTTTCCTCTTTGCCCGCTTCCTCATAAAAGCGATAAAAACCAACACCGACTCTCCGAATGTTGAGTGTATCAGAAGGCATTGCCGTTGCACAAAACTACCTACTTTCGCATTTCAGTTTCGACGTATTAGACAGACCATTGTATAATTTATCAGAGGTTACGAACGCGTGTCTTTTGCTTTTGTGAATACCAGAAATCCAGACGGACAGTCAGACAGACAGACAGTGTGAGATAGGCAGACAGGCCGACCGAGAGTTAGGTCACCATTTATGCCCCCCTCTACTGACCCCCATTTCAGTTCTCGCCGCACTGCCTCACTGCCGTTTACCTTCAGGGCAACTTACATGCAACGAGATCCACTCATGCATCCAAATGGCCTTATGCGGACACACGCATAAACGTATCGGCTTACAGAGATTACACGCTATGCCGTGTGTGTGTAGGGGGGGGGGACTCCTTTCAGTTTAGCTCTGCTGTAGTTTATTTAAGATAGGAGGGTCGTTCAAAAAGTTCTAAACCTCACCCAAGAGTTGCAGAAACAAAGATAGTTTTTCGCAATTTTTCTATTTGGTCCCCCTTGACATCAATGCACTTGGTCCAACGATGCTCAAGCAATGCAATGCCATCAAGGAAGAAGGTGGCGTCTTGGTCCTCCAAAAACTCATCCACAGAACATATGACCTCATCATTGTTTCAAAAATGGCGACCACGTAGGTGAGATTTGAGTTAACGATACAGGTGGAAGGTAGATGGAGCTAAGTCTGGTGAATACGGGGGATGGGGTAGAAATTCAAAGCCACAGTTGGCTGCTTCAGCTACTGCAACCTGAGCAGAGTGAACGGGCACGTTATCCTGGAGCAAGAGAGAGCACGCCTGCCCTCAGCTTCCCTCTGCGTTTCGACTTGCTTCCTTCAGTTGTGTTAATTCTGATGCATAGTACTGTCCATTAATAGTTTTCTCCTTTTCCAGATAGTCTATCATGATTACGCCTTCAGAATCCAAAAACGAACAGAAGCCATCACCTTGCCAACAGACACTGCCTGCTTGAACTTCTTTTGGGGTGGAGAACTAGTGTTTCCACTGTTTGCTTTGAATCTTTGATTCAGGTTCGAAATGATGAACCCAGGTTTCATCTTGAGTTACTAATCCGCGGTGGAAATTCTCAGGGTCAGCCTGGAAGAGAGTCAGAAGTGTCCTGGAAATGTCAACCTTTTGCAGTTCTGCTCTAGCGTCAGCATTCTTGGGACCCATCTTACAGACAGCTTGTTCATCCCCAAGATCTCAGTTAAAACAACGTGGACTGAACCAGAACTAATGCCTATGGACTTAGCTGTCTGCTGGACAGTAAGACGTCTGTCATCCAAAACCATACGGCGAATGGTATCAACTTGATTATCAGTGGTTGAGGTTTTTGGACGACCTGACCGAGGGTCGTCTGTGCTGACCCTGCCCCGCTTGAATTCAGCAACCCACTTCTTCACAGTTGCACAGGAAGGCGAGTCCTCAGCAAGTGTCTGTGCCATGTCCTCGTGGATTTCCTTGAGTGTCATACCTTTCTTCTTATAACTGCTCGGACCACTGCTTTGTATATTTTTAGATTTGTCGCACTACCCTTCCCCTTTGTATGGGCCTCACGTGCACAAAATTAAACCGGGAATCTGTCTTAGTTTTTTTTTAATTTTATAAGAAGTGGTAGTGTGTTACCACAATAAAAATGTTCAGCTATGGCTCTTCTTTCTAGAGGAGGCTTAGAACTTTTTGAACGATCCTCGTATGCTGTATATAATTAGTTACAATTTTCCGGCACCTTCATCTGCTCTAGATAATATACATGACATTAGGAGAAAATTTCGAAGAAAACCCCCTCCCCAAGGTCGGCTCCCGTGCTCTCGACAATGAGGACAACTTGCCAAGAGAGCAGAACTGAGAGGCACAATCAGAAAAGACGCAATCGTAGCCAGTTAGCCTGGGTGGGTGGAGGTCATACTAGGGTGAGGGCGGGAGGCAATCAATACAAAGTCCAGGAGCCAGAAGCAGACATCGTGTGAGAGACGTCGACAACGAACTACGGCTTGCAACCCACCCCCTTCCTCCCACTCAACAACCAGTAACTCCCACCACTGAAGCCACCGCCCCTTCCGTCAAGCTCTGCTGGTTGGACTCGGCCTCCGACCAACGAAAAGTGTGAAGAAGGGATTACAGAGAAAAACAAAGTCGCACGGCTAACGAGGGCTGGGAAAGAGAACAAGGGTGCAGAGAGCTTACTAGTATCTCCTTCCCACCCCGTCAGAGAAGACAAGATGACGCCAAGCCGATCAGACGACGCGAGAGACGACTCGACGATGCGAAAGACGACTTCAAGATGTGAGGCAACTAGACGACGTCGGAGTCAAATAGACGACACGAGGCACCCAAGCCTGCGTTACACTGACAAGGGCTAAATCAACATGGGTTATACTAGGGGCCACAGGAAGCTGGGTTACGCCGTAGCCTACACAAGCCTGCGTTACACTGACAAGACAAGCGCCTGGCGCGGCTAAATTACACAGCCAGCGTACTCCTCATGAGCCCTCTACCTAACCGTATCGACTATCTAACCCCTTTAAAACACTTGCCAAATACTTAAAGCGGTGCCAGAAAAAAAATCCATTTACACTTCTTCAGCCAACCGACTGCTAGGGTCCTAATGATCCACATAGAGCTTTCTGGCTGCTAGGGTGCTTATGATCTACATACACCTAACCCGTTACCCTGACCACACAGCCTTCGAATGCCACCAGTCACGTGGTCTGGGGGAACTCGTGGAGTGAGAACACTTTTGGGCCTCGAGGCGTCGCTTCTAGCAAGTATTTTTAAAGATGTATTCCGCCAGGAAAAACACGGGACTAACGATTGTAGGACCAGGATCTCTCCCCACCCCTTCCTGATTAATGCTGTGCGCGAGTCGGTTGAGAACTGCTCACGGTAAGCCAGGAAAATCAATTACACAGAGTGGCAACAACTGAAAACTTTTGTAGGCACCGATGAAATGACGAGTTAATAGAAGCACAGAACCTTCCTCTACTGTACTGGCAGTAATACTCAGATTTTACAGTAACCTACCTCTCAATATTACTGTCATACCTGAGATTTTACAGATTTATGAGGGTACGTCAGCGGTTATTTCTAAATCACGTAGCATTAATACAGGACTAATACGTCACCCAATATTTACACCTCAAGTAGCAGCAGTACAAGGTGACACATCACCCTTTATATCTGAACTCGTGTCGCAGCGATGCAACCTTTCGTTGAGAACACGTGCAGCACAGAGCTGGTGCCAGGTTATTATGCAATCCCGCCATCACCTGGTCACAGCTGGTGCGTGCGAGAAAGACACATCAGAAGAAAGTGGGAGGGGTAGGGTAGGGTAGGGCGGAGGGAAGGAAAGAAGAAAGAGCTATGCCGGAGAAAGAGGCTGCAATGACGGCCGACATGGCACGAGCAGTAATAAAGGCTGCTCCTACTGCATGGATGGAAGATGGGTTTGACGGCAGCGCGTGTCTGAGGGCAGAAATATTTGTGCTCGCTGCAAGGAAAGCGCAGCAATTCCACGGCACTGCATGGCGCTGTTTGCAGACGTCCCTTTATCCCCAGAAGACGTGTACACATCTACCCAACTTCACCAGCCGCCAGCTCGTCTGTACCCGCCATGTCTCCTCCCCTAAGACAGACAAATGCATCTAATAAAAGTAGCCCCTGTGGGAGGATGGGGGAATCTTGCCAAATACAAGTAATGCATCAGTGGCTAGCAAGCGGGGTGGGGACTTGTTTTACAGCACTACTCCCCCTCCCTGCACGCTGCAGACTGCCCACGTGCTACTGATGGCCCAGTGTAGCATAGTTTTTTTTCTTCTAGTACACAGTGTTCAACGAAGCAGTCGTAAAAGATGGACTTTTAGAAACCTCAAGTCTGTGACAAAGCTACGCCAAGCCAATTCCACGGTTGTGAGGCACGCGCGCGCGCACACACACACACAAGCACGTGCGGAAGACAGCATTTCTGTTTAGCAGTGTCGTTATGTGGTACGTAAACACAGCCGTGGTCAGCTCGGAACGGAAGCGTGTGTAGCAAAAGACATCAAGACAGACTGGCTCAAGGTGGAGGCAGCACCAGTCTACAAGACTTCTGTTTCGCGGTGTGCTCAAGGGGTATGCAAACATGCGCCTGGTCCTACACTAGAATATGGTGTGGTTCAGGTGGGGGGAGTCGCGGAGCGTGGACCACTGAGTACTCTTTGAAAACTAGTGGTTTAAAACAAAAATGTCGGGTCAGGGTTACTTGTGCTGGGTTAGTTAGTTAGTTGTTGTTTTATGCCAAGTCAGCAACTATGGCTATCTCATGGCAAAAACAATGTACATGACTATTCAAAGGTTGATATAAAGTAATTGTACAAGTCTATAGATTTCTCTTTTCTTAGTTTTACAAAATAACAGTTTTTTAAACATATAAGTTCTATCATATCAGGTGAAAAATCTGAATGGACTTTACATATGCCAAGATTGATTTGGAAGAGTGTTTGGCAAAAAGGTCATCAAGAGTCTGTGCTGTAAAATAGTTTTGACGAATTGTAGCGAGTTTTGAACAGGAGATGAGCAAATATTCTATGGTTAGGGGGTCTTTACACCAAGGACAAAGTGGGGGGTTTTCTCCTGCAAGCAAAAATCTGTGAGTGATATATGAGTGACCAGCTTTTAGTCTATTTATAACCACTTTTTCTCGTCGGTTTAGAAATTCTGTGTTATACAGTCTGCTAGTTTTGGAAAAATAGCATGAAGTTTGTTGTGCTTCATGTAGTCCCAGTGAAGCTGCCAAAGTTGTGAGATATACAGTTTAACAGAAACGTTCCAATCTGAGGCAAATGTTGTATGGACCACAAGTGGTTGCTGAAGGGCCTTTTTTGCTGCCTCATCAGCTTTAGTGTTTCCTGGAATATTTGCATGGCCAGGAACCCAAATAAAGATAATGTCAAAATTGTTATTCTGTAGTAATGATAGAAGTTCAAAGAATTTAACCAGTAGTGGGTGATCTAAACATTGAGAGTGAAGTGCAAGTAGGGATGACAAAGAGTCTGAAATAACTAAGAAGTTTTTCTCTTTAGATGTATGGATATACTGCAGCGCAAGTAGAAGGGCTTTTAACTCTGCAGAAAAAATGAAGCTATGACCTTCCAAGCGAGCTGTCAGCGGTGGTGTGGAAATGTCCATCGGCACTGCTGCAGCTGCTACAGTTTCTTTTTCAGTATTTTTGGATCCATCAGTGTATATGTGACAAAAGTCAGGATAGTCTGTGATTATTTCTCTGAAAAGCTGCTGATAGACTATGTCAGGGGTTTCACCTTTTTTTTTTGTTAGAGAGGTCAAAACGAATTTCAGGTGTGGGAAGTAGCCATGGTGGTGTTCTAGTCAGTGTAATTGGTGCTGTTTTTTGGGGGTCCATTCCCAATTTCTGAAGATGGGGATAAGCTCGTATGGGTAGAGGTTTTTGTTCATGTTCACGTGCCCTGTATTTCTCCAGAAACTGAACGAAGAAAACTGAGTAAAAAGCAGGGTTTTGGGGCAGAGCTCGAAGTTTCGAGACATAGGACAACATTAGTTTTAGTCGGCGTAACTCTAGAGGGGGTTCACCTGCCTCTGCATATAGACTGTGTATTGGAGTAGTTCTGAAAACTCCAAGACAAATTCTCAGGCCGTGATGGTGTACAGTGTCTAGCCTTTTTAGGTATGATGTCCTGGCTGATCCATAGACTATGCATCCATAATCCAATTTTGAACGCACTAGGGAACGATACAAACGGAGTAAAGTGATTTGGTCTGCACCCCAGTTTGTGTTACTTATCACTCTCAAGATATCTAGAGCCTTCAGGCAAGAAGCCTGAAGATGACGGATGTGGTTATGAAAAGAGAGTTTACGATCAAAAATAACACCCAAGAAATGGACCTCTTCCACTACCTTGAGTACTGTTCCATTTACTTGTGCTGGGAGCCTAATCTCTTCAATATGGCAACTGGCTCAGCCCTACCTTAGCTCAGAGATTATTATACGCAGATCGCCATTCAGATTCAATCCCCTTCCCTCCCAAATCTTGCACATCTCGACTCTCTTGGTGACCGATGTGCGGATAAGATGGTCCGTCACTGCAACCTTCGTGCACTACCATGGGGACACTCTGCAATATGCAGGGTGCCAGTTAAATTTAACAAGCTATATGGCAATCGGTCTTGCAAGTCTGTTTGACAGGTGATTATTTTTTTTTGGGGGGGGGGGAGGGGCCGCTCATGCGCAGAAACGTCAATACTTTTGAATACACAGTCCCACCAAGTTGATCTGAATGCGAGATAGAAAAAAAAAATGAAACGAAAATAAGTTTTGAAAAGGTAGACATGTTTTGACGATCGATAGATTCTTTGTGTGTTATTTGGAAACATTCAATACGCCCTCAGCAGCTCCTACCGCCTTCCATTTATGGCACAGCTGAGGCACAAATAATGATTTTGTGTAGGAAATATTGCAGCAGTTCTTTGTGTGTTTGATAAACATTTCATTCCACCTTGGAATTTATCTTTCATTTATACTAAAAATATAAATAAAAAATAAAAGTATCTCCCCCGACGGCCCAAACGTTACAATCCTTTATATGCATAGAAATAAATTTGGTTTTGGAATGCATCCGTCTCAGAATTGACACATGCACGGCGTCTCTTGAATGTCCAGCAACATCTGATGGGGTCGTGTCACATCACATGTTTATGACGGAAGCGGCGAGGTATTAGTGAGACGTCAGGGTATCACACGGTATTGGTTGTTAGAAATACACAGTCACACTCTAGGAGATACAGCACGTGTCAGTGTTGCATGAAGGAGATACCAACAGTAAGGCCATGCCAGGTCAGTTCCACACAGAGGTGAAGCTCAAGTTTCTGGTGATTATCGACAATGACTTCAAAGAAAAACATAAAGCGAAAGATCGTTGCTGGCCTTCGCATGCACAGTGTAAGTTTGGGGGTGCTTATCTAGCAAACCCTCCCGCCCACCCGTTAGTAATCCTGGTTAGACGTCCGCATGCATGAAAAGTTACAGGTCTCCTACGTCCTTCACATGCCCACCACGTCACTTCCTTCTCGGACAAAGACAAAGCAAACGATACAGTTGAAAGGGCATTTGCAGATCAAGAGCTACACTGAACATTAAGCATGAACACGATGCCAGCTACACGAAGCCTTTTTGTAGAGCTCGAACCACCCACTACACGTGCGTCATGCTGTGCCCTTATTGACCATAGCACGCGTAGAACCTACAACTGTCACGAAGATGCTATAGACCGGTCCAGAGATGAAGTCTAAGACCACTCTAAAGACACTGTCACGAATATGCCCCTGTCAATTCTAAACAGAAGCTTTCACAGGACAGGTAGGGAGCAGTCGGACGCCAGGAGGCCAGAAAAGGGAGCAAAAGAATGGCGTGCGAGTGATAAAGAGGAGGCGACGGGGACTGCTAATATCTCCACTCGCCTCGTATTTTACACACTTGATACACCCTCGCCACCTAGGTCCCCCCACCCACCCACATGGATCGTGCCAGTCGGCGGCACTGTGTTTGCACTGCCCATGTTGGGTTTTTGCGTTTTATCAATCAAGGCTAATGTCCACACGTGCAGCCCCAGAGTCAAACTGGCCATCAATAGGTCCAAGGGAGACAGATGCCTTTTGCTGAACACACCTATTCGTCACTTGCCTCTTTTCCCAATTTTGTCATCGCTTACATTATCAGCTACAATTTTCTATCATCGTGCACGCGTGTTTCCCAGCTTCTTGTCTTCTTCGTCCGGGGCCTGCAACCTGGCCCACTTGCTCTCTGAGACTGAAACTTTCCAGCTGCTTGTGAAAAGGAGCGGAGAGTTCTTGATGTGACAAGCACAATAAGGGATGTCAGCGCTATGTGCGGGTGCTATACCTGACTGTAAAGACTTGGGCCATGTGTAACCTGCATCAATACTTGCACGCATCACACTGTGTACACTGCGATGGCAACAGCACTTCTAACTTTAAAAGGTTTGACCTATTCTTGCTAGATTCTACTGAAGTATTTCGGTTCGGCAGTAAAGGTAAAGTACAAAAAAAAAAAAAAAAGGTACCCCGAGTTCATACCGACCAAACACATCATGTCCATACTTGACGCTTTGTCTGGGGCTCTCAGCCTTATGAACGCCTGTCTACGCCACATACTGTCTACTTTGTCTGGAGCTTCCCAATTTGTCAACTTTGCCCTCCAGCTGTTCGTGTTCCAAACTGCCTGTCATCATGGAGGTGGGGGGCGGGGAAGTCATTATGACCAAGGGCTCCAGCTGTTTTGTTTTGTGCGAAAAATATACCATACCGCGAACCTTTTTGTCACACGGAACAGATACGACAGCTGTTTCCCGGATGAACTATGAGGTGGCAAAGCACGTGTCACATGCACAGGGAGGCTGCCAGCCATGTGTCGCGGGCGCCGGTGGTCGTCTGCTGCGTCCTGCATGCATGCTGAGACGGTCTTCATGGTGAACCTTGTTGCTGTCCACGTTTTGCGTGAGTCGTGTGAGGAAGCGCTCGTGCCCAGCGCGCCCAATCCTCTTTGGTGCAGCTGTGTGGGGGCCCAGGCAGCTTATCGCCATCGTAAGCCGCCGTCAGGCAGGTCTGTCTGCACCAGCACCCCATGATGCGGCGCCTTGAGCTCCTGGTGTCGTCAGCTTTAGCATTACTCCGCCGCATTTTTACACCAGTCAATTCTCCGCCATTTCAGGCCTTTCATCCCACACCGTGCACAATAAAACGTGAAGAGCTCAACAGTTTAGGCGGGTCTTCTGAGGGCGCTCTCGTGCTGCGAACAGTAGGAGCAGGAGCGGGGGAACAGTGGAAGGGTGCGCAGCTTTGATTGAATAGCTGTGGTCCGTATGACTGTATGTATGCGCGCGTGCGCGTGTGAGAGAAAGAAAGAAAACAAGGTCAATAACGTCCTGACACAAGCTGTCTCGTTACACGGTTTAGCATAGCGGTTTTCATTTCTCGGGAAATGCGAACTTCTCTCTCTAATAAACTCGTTGTCATCAAAGCAAGGAAGCGTCTAGTTTGCTGGCACGTCTGTCGTGTGCATAGGTTACGCACCTGATGACCCCGCTATACGGGAAGTCGGGGGCGCAGACGCAAAAGGCGGCGGGAGCGAGTTCTTGCAGCGGCTCACAAGAGACTAAATTACAACCCCTGAAATAAAACATGCTGTATTTCCACCGCTGACGAAAGCTCCTCTTCTGCTTCCAGTTCTGAGTAACTGGTCCCTGCTGGGCAAGGCACTATGTTGGTCTTAGCTTTGTATTGTCTATAAAAAGATCTTTTTTTCGACCATTTTCGTCTATTCGCTTACACAACGTATCGCAGCTTTCTTCCCCGTCTCCTTTTAGTTTCTTTGGCTTTTATCTTCAAAAGAAGCGTGACGGTAACGAAGTAGGTGGCAGTCCCTTCCTTTGTGCCCTCGACGCCAGCGGCAAATGGACGATGGGTTTCTTTCATTCGCTGGAAGAGCGACACGGATTTCTTATAATTTGCCAAATAATAATTTCTTTTGACTTAAGAAACAGTGCAGAGCATGCTCCAATACTGACAATTTTTGCAACAGCTGCAACAATATGGGTTGTGTATGGCTAGCGTACTTTGGAAAAAAGTTCGAAAATAGGAATAACTTAAACTTTCTGTTTTGACTTACTCCTGATTAGTGTACGTGTGTGAACAAGCGAGTTCATGGTGCCAGGCGCCCACACAGCTCTGTATACAAGGGCATGCGTTGGTGCGTGCGTGCATGTGAACTTGACACGTCACACCTGCTCTGCATGACTCAGTCGTTATGACATCCTTTGGCATCATTGTCTACAACGTAATTAAGAATTAACACCAACTGACAAAGTATTTAAAGGTAATTAAACTTCATCTACGGTTTATTTCCTACTTTCAGAACAGTTTGCCTGCTCTCCAGAAACTAACCAACAGGACTGATAAATGCACAAAATCAGGCGTTAAAAACCTGCTTGGCGCTGTTGTATGTCGACGAATCACGAAATTCATAAACGGTGCAACTTTTGACGATAGAATGATGCATGTGATAATACTGATGTGTCTTTGCCATCAACAGATCATGTGGAAAACCAATTTTGATAATCATCATGACTACGATCATTATTATTCCACTAGGACTGTTCTCAAAAGCATAATCTGCAACCACAAACTTTTATTCACCTGAACCCGTCAAAGGGACGGAGCGTGATATTTGATAAACATTGAGTGCTTGATTGCAGAGGCTGTCAGTCTGCGAGTGGGGGGAGGGGTGAAGGTGGTGTGGAGGGAGTGGTTAAGTGTGTCACGGCAGTGAGGGGGAGAGAACTGCGTCTGTGCACTATACGGACCAGCGCCGGTCGCGCCCACATGGATCTGGGAGCTGACAATGACAGGATGGACCTTGAGCTCTAGGCCCTTCTTTCCGCCGCGTGAGAACCTGCAAGTAGGGGCATCCTCAAGTTTCTTAGCTTCTTCCGCATTGTTTAGCCCCCATCCCGCCTTGTATTCCCCCTCCCCCACGACAGCTGGCACCACACTGTTAGGCCGGGGGTGGGGGTGGGGAAATGTTGGTCAGACAGGGAAAATCCCTCAGTTTCCAGTAGAAGTCTTCACGCCGCCAAGACCTTAGTCCCGACACGCGCACCACATGACGCCCCAGGCGCTGACATGCACACCACTCCGTCTCACCACCACACTGCATGTCAGCTGACACCAGCACCAAGAGAACGTTACAACACCATCAACTGGAATTTATGTCGAGGCTGTAACGTACTGACAGGCCTGTCAAGCCCGTCTTGAGTACTGCACCACGTGACACTGGGGCCCACAGAACCCTTGACATGCGCACATTCTGCGGCCAGGGTAGTGAGGTTATACAATAATAATAATGTGAACTTATAACGCGCAGCATCACGACCAAAATAGATCGCACTCTCTGCGAGGACCAATAATGATAAATGAAAGATGACACACAGTGGACGGTGAGATACGTATAGACACACTGAACAACATCAAGATGAGGTACAAGAGTAGAACGTAAAGCAATGGATGAAGGTATGAAGGTAAACAGTGTGAGATGGAGTCTTTACATGATGGTTAACATGACAGTATTGCATGGGAGTTAAGAATAACAGTTCTAGCTCTTCTTTCTTCCTGGCCTGTGCTTATACGAAGCTGTCATACTGTGAATGGCAAGTATTGCAAATTAAAAAAAAAAGATGAAAAATGGCCGTCACACCTAAACAATTTTGCACAGGCAGAAGATGAGAGGAAGGAAAATACTGCGGAGCCCAACAGTGGAGTGAAGGCAGGGGGGTGGTGGTGATGAGCGAGGTGTTTTACACCCGTCAGAACATAGGCTGAGGAAAGAAGAGTTTCGAGACGGTGGGGTGGGATGGGATAAGAGGAAAGGAGGAGAAAACGGGTACTCACGAGGTGTGCACGTTGCAGTCAAAGAAGGTGAAGTTGGTGGAGACGAACTCCTGCTGGTTCATCACCACAGACAGCCGCATCACGATAGCGTCTGCAACACAACAGGTCACGAAGCTTGACCCTGGGATCCCTAGTCACAATAACGTTTTCTGTATGTCTGAGAGAAAAAATGTATGTATATGAGTGTGTGTGAGAAAGAGAGAATGTGTGTGTGTGTGTGTGTGTGACACAGAGAAATATGTGTATATGAGTGTATGAGAGAGAAAGAGAGTAAGAGATAATGTATGTGTGTCTGTGTATGATAACTGTGTGCAAGCGCACTGTTCCTAGGCAGACATCATCGTCTTACTAAAATGCTTTAGGCAAATAGGATTAACTCTGTAGTGTTTGGCCGCATTTCAATAATGTATGTCGTTCTGAACTGTCAAAGTGATGACGATATACATCAGATGCATACAAAACTTCATACGAAAAAACATGAGAAAAACTAGGCATCTACTTGTCATATAATGATTTACATATCTCATAAGTTTAAGCGCAATACAAATATACAAGCGCTTAAAGGGACAGCATAAATTAATCAAACATATTTTAGTATTTGCATTTTCACAGAAAGATTACTAGAAAGGAACATTCAAACTTTGCTGAGTATTACCAAATATGAGATACACGCATGCCCAATTTCATGCATTTCTCTAGGGTAATTAACCAGGATAAGACGATGGTTCTTAGTTGTATCGGTGAACTATCTCAAAGCTGTAGCCACACAAATATGCAGATCTCAGCCAGTTTCATGACCCCAGTGCGGTATTTTTTTCTGGAAGCCTTGGCTACTTATAGAAAAACATCAACATAATGAGTATTGCGACAAAGGAATAACCACGGTCATTTATCAAATAAAATCTACTTATAATGATCATTACGAGAATGGGAAAAAGTACAAAAGCTGTACGTCGATTTATCTCGGGGTCTGGATAGTCACTGGCAGGGACTCAGCACTACAGCTGAAGCTGCAGGCGCCGGAGGGCAGCTGTCTCTACATATGTGACTAAAGCACTGGGCAGTGAAATCATTACGGGGCCACAGATCGCGTTCTAGACAAGTCCTTTAGGGCTCGGCCTTAGGGCCCCTTTAATTCTCCAGTTAATGATAACGTAACTGACACTGAAGAAAATATTTCCTTGTCTAGTAATTTTCCACGTTTGACAAGAAATGTCAGTGTCCTATTAAAGGACAGAAGGTGGTCAACCAAGAATGGCCGACGTCGAGGTCAACAGAAGCAACTCTGTTATCAAACACCAGAAAACAAACATGGCCGACATGCAGGCGGGCGCCCAGTAACGGTCACAGTGGACAGACAGACAGACAGACAGACAGACAACCGTCATCTGCTGCCTCCCTGCCGTCTCCTCCATTTCCATCTCCCTCAACCGCGAAGGAGACAATTCCACATTAAACAGTGTGTGAGTACATATCACGAAGGCAAGTTCCACCAAACACAACTGACAGCTTCCCGTACTCTGACCAGTCGCAGGAGGCCATCACATGTTGCACTATGACCCTCAAGGGAGAACAGTCAACAATGACTAAACTTGACAGGGGACTCTCGTCTTAGACCTGATATTTGTAGGTGCATAGTTCAAGATGATGGGATGTACTAACCCATATTTTGGGAAAGAGAGGCACGCGCCGCGCTTTACCAAATCATCAAAAGCAAAAAAACAACAACAACAAACAAACAAAAAAAACCCTGCATGCTATTAGTTCTTTAAGGCACTTAAGCTTGTACGTTAACAGCACGATAAAGTTAAGTTTAAGCGGCAGAGGTTGAGTGACTTTCTTACATAAACTTGATGTATGCATTTAAAATACACTTAGATGTGTTTCATGTCAAAAATTAATGCCGCTATTTTGCCAAAATTTTAAAGTAGGTTTAATAACATTGACCTTTGTCACCAGACTATTAGGTTTTCCCACTACAGTCGAGATGGGTCAACTGTGCATGACGTAGCACATTTTCCCGTCACTCTGGAAAAAACTTTCGTGCCCTCATCCCAGCAGGGGAAACAATTCCGCGCTCCACACCCCCCCCCCCCAGCCACCTTATTCTGAAAACATCACGCTCTGTCACTCCCAGCATAACGACCTTGTCATTGCCAGCATCACAAGGCGGCTCTTGTTGCACTAGTGTGTCTAGTCCAATAACCCAAGACGCTAATTGGTGTCTCTCTAGTGCAGCAGCCCAAGACCCGAGTATTACTCTAGTCCCAACCCCTTCCACCTTTTCAAGCACGCACTATTTCTCTCATGATCAAACCTCACACGATGAAAAGCAGATTATTCTGCAAGTGCTTTGAAGCTCCCCAACATTAATAAAGTTTTCTCGCAAGAGGCTGGCCTTTTTTTTTTCTTCTTCTTCTTCACAGTCCGGGATGCCGGTCCGTGTCGAGATCTTGTAGGAGGGGCCGGCAAGGGGCACGCGCAAGGGCGGTGTGGTCAGACCTTGGGCGCTGACATCACGCTTGGGCTGCTTGGCACTTCATCTACGTCATGGCCGCCGGCCGAGGGCTTTGATCTCACCGCCCTTGTTACTAGCCACGCGACAGAGAACTACAGCGCTCGTGCGCTCTGCACTTCCGCTTACCATACGGCGCCTCAAAGAAGCGGTCTGATTCACACAAAAAAGCTGTTTGAAAACGTTCGTTCAAACGAATTTTTCATTTGTTTTGAAGCTGACACGCTACGAACAGGGCTTGCGTAGTCTGTACAAATAGTTTTCAAGGGGAGTGAACACTCGAAATAGGACAGGGAGAATATTTTTTACGCACAAAAAAAGGAGTGGATGTCTATAACTGTACGGCCCCTTTCCCCACTGAAACTTTGTCTCATAATAAACGTATAAAAAAAACACACACTTTTTTTAAAACAGGTATATGTTAAGCTTCCGTTTCACCGGTGACCTAATCCCCCCAGCCGCTGCACCAGTCACACAAAACAAGGTGTGAGTACACATCACCAAGGTAAGTTCCGCCAAACGCACGTGACAGTTTTCCGGACTAGTCACAGCAGGCCGTCTACGTGTTGCTCTATGACTCTCTCAAGGTAGGCGAGTCGACACCGAAAAGGGAGGTCACAAGCACACCATTTTGCGGCCATCCGAGGTAGAGTAGGGTCTTCAGGGGCAACAACGTGCATCATAGGCTCACCGTCCTGTGCACCGCGGCACGTGCCAGGGTCAGTCGTCGTCAGGGACGATGACATGCCTCAGACAGCGCCTAGAAGAAAGGGCTTAGACCTCATCAGTTTTTGGCCATCGATCGGTCAGCTGCAGCCTTCAGGCTATTGAGACGTCGTCCACCCTCCTTTTCCTGATAAGACCTCCGTTATGCCACAGAATGCACTATAGCGACAAGGATATTTCCATCCTAAGCGCTCGCCATCACTGGTCAGTCAACTGCCCAGCGATGTTCACCAGATAGAGAAAGAACCTGGATAAGGGATCGAGAAAGAGAGCAATGTACAGCTTGCCAGGCCCCGGTCGACAACATACACTTGGTCTAGGGGTGGGACGCTTATGAGGACGGGGTCTGGAACTTCTAGTCATACTGAACTGCTGCTCACGTGTTGTCCCCACAAGGCCCCGACACGCACAGCACTACAAGCACCAGGATCTATGCAGTCAGAAACATTTGTGGGAGGGTTGGAGGGGGGGGGCGGAAGACAAGGCCCATTCACGGCCATACCGCTGCCGCCACCTTTGGGGCTGCACAAAGCCGGCGGAGGAAGAGCCGTGTAACCCACACCGTGCACTTCCCCCCACTCCTCGAAGAACGGCGTGAGGGAAAGCGGTCGATACCGCTGGCTCCAAGCTGATCCCACCCTTGCACTGGGTCAGAGTTATGCCTGACAGCTCAAATTGTGCTCAATTGTTCGTCCTCTTCCGAGCTGGCAAAGTCTTTTCAATTTTTCTCATTTAAAAAAAAAGGCCATATACACGTCAATCTTAGACCATTCAAGGACACAGTGGAATAGCCAGCAATTTCCAAGGCAGTACCAGAAGCTAACGAGCTCGAGTCGATATGACTCATCCTTTTGCCTGTTGCTTTCAAATGTATCTTCTCGCCAGAGTTTGCGCGTTTCCATCAGAAGCGCAGTTGTATGTTATTCATATCAACACATGAATCATCGGCCCATGGTGCGCCCGCTGTGGCCGCCATCACGCCTTGCCCCCAATCAACTCTAACGGCCGGCGTGCCATCTCAGGTCGCCTCCCGCTTCACTGGCCGCCACACCCGCGCCCACCTCCTTTCTGCGGGCCCCCCAAGATAGCCTGCCAAGGTCACGACTATGACAATGCACTTCTGGCCTCGGCGGACACGCACGACGTCTGCACCCTTAACCGTCACAGACCAGTTCCATTAGGTTGCGTAACAACGGCCACTGGAAAACACCACTTCGCCACAAGGCCCATTACGCTCGCCTCTTCCCCACCACAAAAAAAAAAAAAAAGCGTAGGCAGAAAAAGGGTGGGATACGAAGGGATGAAAGAAGGGGCATTTCATCTGCAACACTTATATAGTACACGTCGCCAAAACATCATAGAACACGTCGCGGAAACCACAACAACATTCATGGTACTTGCTGCAAAAAAACCAAAAAAAACCTAAAACGACATAATCCAAAAACGACACTCAAAGTACATGCTGCGAAAACAAAGACGACTTCAATAAATAAATGATTCATCGGGGAGACAGAGCACTGTCGTGGAAGAGATTCTATCCCTTGCATGACCAATCTGCTGATAAATCTTTTCAGAGATTTTTAACAGCTGATTTTATCCCTTTAAAAAAAAAACCCAAACAATTTAAGCAGATCTCTTGGCAGAATGACGACTTCATGGAAGGCCAGCATATAAAGGGTACGCCTAACACGGGCTCATGCTCAGCCGCATATAACCTACATGTAAGGAGCAGATATAAAGGCTACTAGTACTTTTACAATTGCCTATAAGATACATGTTGGGAGCACATATAAAGGCTACTTGTACTTTTACAATTGCCTATAAGGTACATGTTGGGAGCACATATAAAGGCTACTAGTACTTTTACAATTGCCTATAAGGTACATGTTGGGAGCACATATAAAGGCTACTAGTACTTTTACAATTGCCTATAAGGTACATGTTGGGAGCACATATAAAGGATACTAGTACTATTACAACCGCCTATAAGGTACATATTAGGATAATAGATATAAAGGATACTACTCAATATTACAGTTAAAAAGTTGTGTGATGATTCAAAACAACAATGGTGCTGAACTAGAAAGACAACCATCATTATACAAACTCGTTATCCGTTTCTGGGACAAAGACACAACCAACTAAGAGGAGGAAGGAGGGGGAGCGCCAACACACAATAAAATGGTTCCAGCTTCAAGCCAAGTTCATCCAGACCCTTGACTTATTGCAAGCGAAATAGAAAAGCCGTCAGTCATGCAGCCGGCCCCGCCCCACAGCGACTGCGGCCTGTGGAGGAGTAGCAGCAGGTGAAGGCAACTCAGGCTGCAACAGTTACGGGCCTCGGGACACGGGACGGCGGAGCGGTCCGTTGAAGGCCGGACGTGTCTGTGCTCAGCTGCCATGTGTTTGTTCAATCAATATATTGAGTTCCACTTGTGGGATAACGCAGCGCCCTCACGGTGACTCATACACTGCCCCCCCCATCCGTTTCCCCCCTCCCATCTCCCTGCCTCCGTAAGAGAAGACAGCAAGTTGAACAAAAAAGCGAATAGCGATAAAACAAGCGACGTAACATCCACCCCACCCCATTCCTGAATTTTAACAGATTTTCTCCTGTTGTTTCCACATGTATAATTATATGTAAAATGTATGTATAATTATCTTTATGTTAAAATACCGTTTCCCAACAGCTTGCTCTGTTGAAAATGGAAAATCTTAACTTCAACATCTGTATGGTTTCCATGACAATTATTCTACTACTGTTGCAACAACAGGGGTCTGGTGTGAGTGATGCATGGTCACTGAACAAGTCACCGCGTCAACCTTTTTCAGTATTTACATTCTTTCGTGCAAAGGGTTTGTAGTCGTGGTGGTGGTAATAATCCTTCTGGTCAGTTATCGACAGTTTTTTCTGAATACTTTGTCTATCGCGAGGACAAGCCAGACAGCTGTAGCTGAAGGTTGGGCTAACATCAACCATGACCATCCGCAATGTGTGTGTGTTTGTGTGCGTGAAAGACAGAATAGCTTGAGATAAAGGAAGGAGAGACATTGGGAGATGTTGTCTCCCAAAGCCAGAAATTAAGCACGACACTCTAACCCTCTGAACAACACTCTAACCCTGTGCACGACACAAATGAGAACATAGAACTGCCTTAAGGTCGCTCTTGCACGGGCTGTCATGATCTAAAGTGCGCTCTAGATAACAGTCTGCTCCAGGCCACTGTCTACACTGTAGACAACGGATGTCAAAGACTGTCCATAATTTTAAGAACTACAGTAACCTGCTCAGTAAACCTTCATGTGTTTTAAGACACACTCAGGGTTTGGGTTTGGTTCATTCACATTATACCGACTTCCCAACCACCGAGATCATGTGAGGTCATATTGGAACATGTTCATGTCCTCAAAGAACGCGAGCACTCGTCTGTCCCACCGCCAAGTCACGAAGCTGACCGTTGCCTGTGTACACAAATGATTATCTTGTATTGTGACCCACTTCTGTGTACAGGTGAGAACTGCGATGGGTCTTATGAATGACAGTAACTCAGTGAGCCATTCAAGCTAGCACCGTTACGAGAAAAGTAGCTTGAGATAAAGTGGGACAAAGGGAGGAGAGACAAACGTGGCCATCTTGTCTCCATGTCCTCCAGCTCCAGGACCTGAGTGCGTCTCTATGTGTGTCTCTGCGTGTCTACACACGTGTGCTTCTCCATCGGATATCGTTTGTCGCAGTGTTAGTCGCGACCTTTCTGTCACGTCAAGTCACTGTGACCCAAGTTGTTACCGTCACTGGCGGGGGTAAGAGACTGGGCGGCGGTGCACGAGGTGCTGTGTGGGTCAAGGTCACTAACGAGGTCGAGCTCCCGCAAGTCGTCCAACACACACTGCAGTTCTCATGGCGTCTGCCTTAATGCTGCAGCATACTGCGCTCTGACAAGCGGGAGGCGACAAGGCAAGTTGCTGGGCCGCCTGTTGCCACAACTAGTTAGCAGCACTGTCCATCAGAGATGTCCCAAGCGAGACCAGACGCGCGGGGATATGCAGGCTCGTGCAAACAAACAAGAAAAAGTCACCTCACAATAAAAAAAGTCATTATCTACAAGCATTCGGAGAAAGGAGATCCCCTCGGGGTAGAAGCAGGTGAACAAAAAAGCGTTTGCATGGCTGCTGCTGATGTTATTACTACTCCCAGGCTCATACAGCACATCAGGGTGGTTAGGGGTGCCAGAGTGAGTGCATCGTCGGTGCAGCTGTCACCTCACTTTGTTACCTTAACATTCCAAATCCTGTACAGCTGCCATCTCCCTTTGTTAGCTTACCATTCCAAATCCTGTACAGCTGTCACTTTTCTTTCCGAGCTCAACATTACAAATTCTGATTCCGACATGTTTGGTTTATTTATGATCGGATGTTCTTAGCACCATCTCAAACTTTATCAAACCTGGTTAAAAAATGTGAAGACGACAGCGTCTTTTTCAGATCACATCTCACTGGAAAGCAAATGTTAGAGTGAACTTACAGATCCATTCTTCACACAAGCATAAGCCAGAGCCTGAGAATACCGAATCAACCATTCAGTCGCATCTGAAATGACTAAGTGCATGAATGTAATTAGGAAGGAGACAACAATGGCTGCTGAGACTCTACAAGAAACTTTCAGCAATGTCGCTAGTGTACGGTTCCGCTACACACGCTACTACACGACTACCCATACACACTCTAGTACATGATTCCCTAACACGCTAATACACAATTACCCTACACACGCCAGTACAAGAGAAGATGGATGCTTAATTTTGCTGGTATTGACATACCGGTTTCATAGTTTTTTTTTCTTTTGCAATACCCCTAAAGCTACACACTGTGGGACAAACGACACCATTAACAGAAGCAGGCAGTCCGGACACAGCCCAACACCATGATGAAAAGCTTCACAACTTCAATTCCTTCTTCGCCACTGATTCTAGCGGAACAACGCACTGGGGATTTCCATTAAAGGAGACCATTTCTCTCTTCCATCTACCTTCTAGCATCGCTGAGAATAAAAGGCAGAGAATAACGGATGACTCGCTTCTTATAACGTCCATGAAATACAGCCCAAAAGAAGGCAGTGTGTCCAGAGATAGTTTCTCACAGTGTACATAAAACAATGCCAACAAGAAATCAATGCGGTGATCAGACTAGGTGAAAGAGAATCCTGCTATTTATACTCAGGCAAACAAGCTAAGATCTTCCAAAGCTGATGTGGTCTGAGCAGAACCTTTTGTAGCAGTGGCTGCAGTACACTTTGTCTGCTGCTGATGTACTTGCAATCCGCTGCCGAGGGCTGTAGGTGATGCTGTAAGCTGCTCCCACTGCACCGCTTCACCCTGTGTCCCAGCATGGCGCTCAGCTGTGCTGCTGTCACTGGACGACAGTACACCTGAATGCCACCCTCGTGTTTACCCTGCACTGGTATCATAGCACCTCACGCGTAGGTCTTCGTCAACCCTCCCCGCCAGTAATTCTGTTATGAGGTGCTAATAAAATATATGTAAACAATAAATTCGTAAACAGTACGCACACTGGGGCAAGTGGAAGCAGATGTAGTTTGTCTGCTGGGAGGACGACGGGAAGCAGGTTGTCTGGGTGTCTGCATCTACCCGTGACGTTCAGAACAAAACAAGTTAAAACTGCAAGCACCTCTTCAGCCACATGCTCCCTTTATAAACTCGATCGTGTATACGATACAATTGTGGAATAAATTCCTTTTCTCCGCCAAAACAATGCACACACATCATGACCATCTGTTATGACAATAGATGGCACCCGTGCAGAAGTGAGGTAGCGTTCTGATTTTTCTCTGGCGTTCTGCATTGGTCACAGGTTCAGAATTTACCGTTCTTTAGAGCCACGTTAATTAGCCCCAACCCCCCATTTTGTGCCTCTCCAAATGGCCACAGCCTCCCTCTACTGGCCAAAGCGGTGAAAGGGAGGGGAAAACAGTGACACAAGTTTCCACGAGACTTTGTTCCTGCCGGTGTATACGGCATAACAATGGTGCATGCTGGGGTCGTGATCATGAAGCCAGAGTTAAGTTTTCCCAGAGCAAAATGGAGATCAGGGAAAAGCGTCTTATTTCCGAAGTTAGAAAACTATGTCCAGACCCCGCGGGCACTACTTCATGTTTCCTTATCCCAGGGCGTATCTGCCACCGCTGTATAACTACGGCTCCAGGGGTAAAGCAACAATTGCAGCCTGGATACCGCTTTATAATTCAGGAACCAAGACGATTGTCCTTGAGGTCCCCATGTTGCCCCAGGGCAAAGCTTACTCTCGGGTAAAAACTACCGCTCCTAAGGAGTAAGCAACCAAAAATATAATACCGCAAGGTCATCGTGGCACTGACCTTTACCTGTCGGAATAGGAGGTAAAAGGTTGGTGGCTGGAGAGTAGCACTGGATGCCCATGGAGGTACGGTTGGCTGGCGTCCACAGCGGCGTGTGAGGGGTGGAGAGGGAGGAGCCGGAGCTGGTGAAGGGGCTGGTAAAGGAGCACTTGTAGGTGTAGTGCTTCTCGAATTCCGGCAGGTTCTGGATGTGCAGGGTAAGCTGCACAAGCAACAGACAGCACGCGTCATTCGCTTTCCAAATGGATGGCTAGTACAAGGACCTTTATTAGGTTCATGCAGTCACAACGACATATCTAAACTGCTCTAATATTTGTTTCTTTTAATTAGCTCTTGGTGCTGATCAGAAAGGCTACGTTCGCATAGCGTGGAAGATGTGACGAGTAACAAATGAACTGCCCCGTCAATGTGCGCAATACATGAAGTCATTCCTGTCGCCTACTGATTTTGACTCTCCAGCCATGTGCACTCTAACCTAAACGCCAACCATTCTTTAAATTATCAAGCAAACGCAAACTAGTACTGCTAGCATTGGATTAGCTTCCCACTACTAAATACAGTCTATGCATCGACAGTTTGTAAATCGAAGTACGTAAGTGTAGAGCCATCAATTCATCCATCCATCCCACACGACCAGCCGACCTGTAAACCATCTAAATCACGTGACTTCCTAACGTGTTACGCCGCTCTAACGACGTCACTACTTACTAACGTGTACCGACGATCTAACGAGGTCACTACTTCCTAGCGTGTTTTAAAGCGCCGTCAAGACTACCACCTAGCAACCTTGACTTCACTACCTTCATAGTATGCGTTACACGGATATCAAGACTACTTCACAGCGTGCGTTACAGTGTCAAGACTACAGCGTGTGTCAGTGTCAAGACTACTTCCCAGCGTGTGTCACAGTGTCACGACTACATGTTAGTGTCAGGACTACTTTACAGCGTGTTTTACAGTGTCCACTGCGTGTGTTACAGTGTCAGGACTACTTCATACCGTGTTACAGTGTCAAGACTACTTCCCAGCGTGCATTAGTGTCAGGACTACTTCACTGCGTGTGTTACAGTGTCAAGACTACAGCGCGTGTTACAGTGTCAGGAGTACTTCACAGCATGTATCACAGTGGTCACAGCGTGTTAGTGTCAAGACTACAGCGTGTGTTAGTGTCAGGACTACTTCACAGCGTGTTACAGTGTCAAGACTACAGCGTGTGTTAGTGTCAGGACTACCTCACAGAGTCTTACAGTGTCAAGACTACAGCGTGAGTTAGTGTCAGGACTACTTCACAACGTGTGTTACAGTGTCAAGACTACTTCACAGCATGTTATACAGTGTCAAGATAAACAGCGTGCTAGTGTCAAGACTACTTCACAGCATGTGTTAGTGTGAAGACTATAGCATTTTAGTGTCAGGACGTCTTCACAGCGTGTGTTACAGTGTCAGGACAGGAGTAATTCACAACATGTGTTACAGTGTCAAGACTACAGCGTGTGTTAGTGTCAGGACGTCTTCACAGCGTGTGTTACAGTGTCAAGACTACAGTTTGTTAGTGTCAGGACTACTTCACAGCATGTTACAGTGTCAAGACTACAGTATGTTAGTGTCAGGACTACTTCACTGTGTGTTACAGTGTCAGGACTACTTCACAGCGTGTTCGTGATGTTAAGACTGCACTGCTTTGTGCGCATGCTCAGGGCCTGGCACCACCGACGCACCAGGCGGGTCTTGTCCTTCTGGATCTGGTTGGGGAGGACCGAGGTGATCTTGGTGCACTCCTCTCCCTTGTACGGCAGCCATCGCTTGGGTGTGTCGCTGCCCTGGCACTCCGACCTCAGGCTGCACCTGGCGGCAGACAGATGCTACAATGAACACGAGTAAATGCTACCTTACTCTGCTCCATACACTAAACACAATCCAATGCAACCTTCATACTATTACAAAATAAACCCAGAAGAGTATTCTCTTAATCTATTAGCGATTCTCTTCTCCTCTGTGCTTCATGGGTGCGTTAATACTACCGCCGTGGCTGACCAAGTCCAAACGTGAACGATTATTTTAAAAATTTCATTAAGGAGGCATGATCTTGATTTATGGGGAAAAAACTTGTTTTGAATTTCATGTTTTTTAAACAGAAAACCACTCAATGCTATTTCCGATCCGTTGCAGCACAGGGAAGAAAAATGTGAACTGTAAAAAAAAGGACACGGGAAGTGACGTAACAGTCCCGGAGGACCCAACAACATGACATTACAGGATTTCTATTTCAAGATCTAATGTAAGCTCTGTAAGTGCACGATGTAATGGCACCACCTCAAATTACTTTAAATAAATTTAAACTCTGAACTGCATTTTTACAGGTATTTTTACATTTATGCATAATCTTGTTTCTCCTTTTTCATTTACACTTTTTAATCACAAATAAATTTTACCTAGAAAAAAATTGTTAAATTCAATCTTGGCAGAACCAGTCCTACTATGGGGTTCACTTGGATGCCAGATTTCAAGCATTTCTGACAAATATTATTGACGATACAGAAAAACAGCAGCAGAACAACACTCAACTATCCTCTAAGGATTCTTTGCCATTTAGGAGCCCACATAGATTTAAACAGTTTGACTCTTCCCCTCCCTCCCTAAACTGCTGTTAGCTAATGTCATAAGTACATCATACGGCTTGTTAATCTTCATATAGTAAGTATTTTAATAATATGTCTTTTATGTGTACAATCAGTTTATTTTACACTTTTTTACGTTATTTTCCTACTACACATGAAAACATTTTACACACGCATGCATGCACACAACCACACACACAAAGACCAAGGTGGCTGTGGTAGGACATGGCAAGTTTTTAAAAGATGGCTCAACTTAAATCACTCAAGAGGTATGACATGGATGACACCCAAGACTAGAGAATGCAAATGTCCTGGGTACACGATTAGAAGTCGTTAAGAAAAATCAAGCGAACTGCTCTAAGTTAAGGAAGGAACGAATGGAGCCAGGAAGAGAAAGATAGAAACTGAACAAGGGCTCGTTACAAAGAACGATACTGCAAGGAAACAGGACAAGCCGAAAACACCTAGAACATTCTACATACACACAAAGGCACAACATTCATCGCACATCAAAATCAATTGGCCAAAAATTCAGAAACGGGTGCAACTCTTTCTGATTCCCCTGGCTCAAAGGATATGGAGAATAAAAATATTTTTATCACTTCAAAAGCGTCAAACCAGCCCCCTTCCTCTTTATAGTCTTGACATTCCAACAACGTCCTCCATGTTCTGCTGCCCGTCTGGTCCTACACTGCTTCTCTCATCTGTGGCAGTGTTATCTCATCACTCACCTTGTGCTCTCCCTCCTCCAGCACTCCGATCCCTTTATCTCATCACTCATCTACCACTATCTCTACACTCCGACCCCCATCCTCTGACCTCTCGTCTTGTACAACCAACTGATCTCTTTCTCCTGATGATGCACAACCACCTGATCTCCGGCCCCTGTCTTGTACTACGTCCACACTTCGACATCATCTTGTTTTTACCCCCCGACTCACTCCGACTAACCCCTCATCTTGTACCACCCCCACACTGATCCCTATCTTGCATTCTTTCCCCGACCTCCACCTCCCACTCATCTTGTACCACCCACGCACTCCGACTCATCTTGTACCCACCTCCTCGCGCAAGAAACTGGCATGTGCGTAAATTAGTCCCTGAATGAGCATCTTCTCCTGAGAAATATTCCAATCTGGGACGGGGGCAAAACGTCTAAAATCTTTTTAGCTAGAACAGTATGAAGAAATACGTTTTAAATGCGGGGCACACCCCCCTTTTAGAATATTTTTGAACTAAAACTGTTTCAAGCAAAATAAACTTTAGCAAGACTTCCACAACACATGGTTCCCGACAGCACACGCTCGCACAGAAATGGCAGTTCCCTTGAGAAAGCAGCAAAATGAAAGTTTTCATCGGCTGAGAATGTATAGCACGATTAAAAAGCAAAAACTGTTTACGACGCCGCATTCAAAAATGTGATAAGGAATAAAAGTGCATGCGCTGGGCGATGGCGAGTACAGCAAGAACGAAACGCCACACGACTCCGGCGTCAAGAGACGAAGCGTAGAGACTGCGGCTTCCACTCAACGAAATATTTTGCGTAGATAACGTGATGGTGTGCACATTAGACATTAAAGCATAAATTTGCATTAAAAAATGCAATCCGAGATGATCTGTGAACATTCAGATCCACAAACTGTTAAAAAACAAGCTGCATTTTCCTAACTTCAACTTTTAGATCACCTACAATCTCTTCAACAATTCCTCATTTTATTCTGCCAAGAGGTTTTAATAATGTCTGTAGACACGTCAATTGCTTCCCTGAGACTGATTCTGTCACCGCTCCTGAAACGGTTTTAAAAAGCTCTCAGCTGTGTTAAAAGTAAAAACCAGACTTAAGCCGCCGATCAAATGCCCGTGTAACGCGTCATAAGGACTTGGAAGAGATTTGTTGGAAAGGAAACCTTTCCAAGATGTTGCTTGACAACAGTCTTACGGTTCAGATGTGCTCTTTAGTTATTTTGCAACCTACATCTCCCCCTCCCCCTGACTACAAAATCCGCATTGAGCCCTGTTTTACCACTCGGTCGTCATTCTATCGGAACATCCACGTGACACGCCTTATTGCAGCAAGTTCTCCTGTCCTACTGTTGCCAATTCCACTGGCTTAGTAGCCATATTTTACACGCTGTCCGCCAGCACAGCTTCATAAAGGCTCGTCGAATGCGCCCTCTCTCTGAACAGAAAGATTCTGTATCATAAAGATCCTGCTCTTGGGGTCACCACATGGCTCCTACAGTTAACGACGTTTCCTTCTTTACGAGTTCGTACCTAACAGTTCTCTCTCTCTCTCTCTCACACACACACGATTTGCCTGATTGTGTTAGGAAGGAACAGCTCTTGCTGCCATGCAATGACACTTCACGTCTTCCTCTGGCCGCCCGTAACAAGCGTGAGTGCCGGTCACCTCATGTTGGGAGTCCATTATTCCCTCGCCTTAAGCAACAATGTCGTGACCACCGAGGCGGACACCGTGACGGGCCTCACAGCCACCTCTGCCTAAACTTGCTTCAGTAGCCAGTTCTTCAGCAGCCCTTTACCCGAGGCCTTTGGTAGTTGACCTCCCTGTGACCAATTTAACTAGCCTCCAGCACTGTGCTTATCCTTAGGGCCCCCGGTAGTGTAGTGGTTAAAACACTCGCTTGTCACCACTGCAGTGAGCGGCTCAGGGTTCAGATCTCGTCTCGGGACACTCTCTGTATGTGGCACCTGTTCGCAGGGCTGGGCGGCGGGGGTTTTCTCCGGGTACTCCGGTTTCCTCCCCCCTCCCTTTCCCCCCATAGTGCGAAATCGCCGCAAGGTGGAAGCACTTTCCAACTAAATAAACAACAACAACAGTGCTTATCCTCACTCAGCTGGAGCTCCTCCAAGCTATGCTCACGTCCCTTAGCTGACCTAACACTCTATTCTCTTGTTATACTTAGTTGGGCCTCCAGCACTCCCCCCTCTGGCTACGCTTACTTCAGTAGCCGGCCCTCCAGCACTCCTCCCTCTGGCTACGCTTACTTCAGTAGCCGGCCCTTCAGCACTCCTCCCTCTGGCTACGCTTACTTCAGTAGCCGGCCCTCCAACACTCCTCCCTCGGGCTATGCTTACTTCAGTAGCCGCCCCTCCAGCACTCCTCCCTCTGGCTACGCTTACTTCAGTAGCCGGCCCTCCAGTTCTCCTCCCTCTGGCTATGCTTACTTCAGTAGCCGGCCCTCCAGCACTCCTCCCTCTGGCTACGCTTACTTCAGTAGCCGGCCCTCCAGCACTGTGAAGTGGCCGTGAGTTGTTCGTCGTGAGATCTGGTGTTTGGCTTGGCGAGGCCCACTATTTTCATACCAAACAAAGACAGCGCGCCAAGACACACAAGGCCAAGGAAATTGGTCTGATGATGAAAATAGCATTTTAATGACACGGGCAGTGAGACGAATGTAAGTGGCATCTAAGACGACGCCAGGCTCAAGGTCGGAAGAGCAGGGGAGGTAAGGCGGAAGAGAAAACATGACATTATCTTTCCCTCGCGTGCAAAAAATCAATGGCATCTGGTAATTCATTTCATGGGTTTTCGCGACAAAGGAAACAAGGGCTCGCTACGCTGCACGTAGCAGTGAGTGACACGATGGTGACCATGCAGGAAGGCTGACACAACTCATTACAACGACTGGCTTCAAGCATACAGGCCCGCTCTCATCATTTGCTACCCGCCACGGCCTGACACACAGCCCGCCCGTCACCGGCATCAATGGTTCAGCCTGGTTTTGAACAAGCGCATGGCACATTGTGTCATGGTCCGGTCGCTACAATAGCATCAAATATTGATGTTTTTCGCCTGACTTTTCGAACCACAAAGGCACCACAATACGCGCGGCTAGGACATGCTGGTCATATAGGCCACCCCACCACCCGCTCTCTCTCTGAGGCTTACCATCCGATCAATACACTGCGCACAGCTCTGAAAGGGGCCACAACTACTGCACTTCTATCTTGGCTTCCTTCCCTTGGCGCTGCTAATGCCGTGCCACACAAAGACCGCGGCCAGAAGAACACAGCACAATGCCACATAAACTACACATCTGCTGCAAACACAGCGGATTACAATTGCGGGTAACCCAGCACACAGCAGTCGTCGCTGTCAACAGTAACTGATCTTAACAGAAGGCAACGAGTGCACGCAACAACCTAGAATAAAATGTTTGCTGCCAGCAGCGCTGACAGTTGTTCCAGCTGTTATGCACAGACAGCTGTCACATGCAAGCAGAAAAATACAGCTGTCACAGCTGCTTCACAAACAGCAGCAGCACTGAAAGCTGTCACATATGCCAACTTCTGAACGCTGCCTTCAGCAACAGACTGCAGCTGGCAACACCAGAGCTAGAAATGCCATTTGTATGCCAGACTAAAACTGCCAATACCAAAATGAAAAATGTCAATAAGACAGACTACAGATGCCAATAGCAGAATTAGAAATGCCAATAGCACAGACTACACATGCCAACAGAATTAGAAATGCCAATAACACAGATTACAGATGCCAACAGAATTAGAAATGCCAATAACACAGACTACAGATGCCAATAGCACAATTAGCCATGCCAATAAGACAGACTACCGATGCCAATGTCTGTCCTTTGGACACCTGACACCAGAGACGGCGACCTTTACAACCAGCCCGTGTGCGCATGCCCGATACTTGCAGAGGTCGTCAGACACGCACAGCACAGCGGCGGAGAGGATCAGGAGTGGAGGGTGGGGGGTTAAACTTTGCATAAGGTTCGCGGGCAGACGACCACTGACAGCATATGATTTGCAGTGGGACTTAATTTCACTCTCGAATTCAAGAGCCAGGCCTCAAATTATGAAGGCAGATCAATCACAGATTGACGTGATGCAGCTGAGCCACCCCTCCCTCCCCCCCGGCTCAGACAGTTACGAAACACCAGGGAGGATGAGCCTGATGGTGGGAGGGGGGAAGGAGGGGGAACTGTGGTGAGAAGGACAAAACGAGTTGTTGCAGACAGGCTAGACCTGAAGCACGCACTTAACATTGCTTGTATAACAATCGCTGGCATCGGCGTCATCAACTCTTCCGGGACACCGGCGGTGACAGGGGAAGAGTGCTTGAGGCTGCTCCATGTCAGGTCGACCTACTACATCCCTTCAAGTGGCACCAAATCCGAATTTCGAAGTATGTACGCCTAATTACAATCTTCTCTGAAAAGCTTGGCGGCGTAAGGATTTTTGTTTAAAGATAAATCTATCGACCACAATATCAACTAAAAGCTGGAAATTTCAAAGACTGACGGACCACGCGACCAACTAGTGGAAGTGTAGAAACGATATCAGCAAGACAGGGCCCAGGACATCGTGCTCTGTTCGCTCAATACAAGTACTGCGAAGTGAGGCGAGGAAAAAAAAGAGCGATGTTTAGATAAATTACATAGACCAGTACACTGACTTCTGAGCAGCGCCCGTACCAGTGAGACTGTGTGGTCTTGTGAGCACCACTAGCACCTGCAGATTTCAAATCGCTACCCCTGAAGTAACGGCGTCGACAGGAAGTGTCTAGGTAAAAGGTGTGCATGCATATCTAATGGGCAGCTCTTAACCTTGCCCCCTGAACCACGACGGTCTTAATCAGCTGTACAGCAGCAGCTGCCCTGTGTGTGTGTGTGTGTGTTAAGAAGGCCATTTAGAGCACAGGCTAAAGAAAAGGTTAGGAAGCGGGTTACATGGTGTGGGCATTACAAACAGAACAGCGTGGAGTGAGCAAATCTTGTTACGCATGCCGCAGAGGACAGCCTAGTAGATGTAAATACTAACTGGCTGGATACCCGTGCGACTAGCTATGGATGTGGGGGAAGGTCAGGCATTAGGGAGAGGAGATCGGTACCGCCCCTACAAAATACTGGTCCAAGTTCTTCTCCTCTGTGACTTTCCATGCTAGTTCCTTGACTTTGGCGGGACAGACATCATGACGATACATGACCGACTGACACGGTGCAAATGAGTTCCGTAAAGAGATCGCAGTAATGCGGAGAAGACTTTAATCAATCAGTCACGTGGTCGCGAGAATGCTAGCAGCTAGCAGCACGCCTCTTGCTGGCGACTGCAGGGACCTACCCCCCCACCCCCCCAATCAGACGACACCTCTTGTCACTGTCGCCGCCATTAATCCCGACTAAACACGAGGACGTGCAAGAGTAGAGTATCTGACTGTATACGCGGACTCTCCTAACCATTACTCCCCTTGGCTACTTCTTCAAGACAGCCCTTTCATCGCCAGCAACAATCGCTTCTCGTCTCAGCGGCGGAGTGGGCCGGACCGTCAGCCAAACAGCCAGTTTCTCCTGTGGTGCTGTGTCGAGTAAATTTACCCCCCGATCAGCCTCCTCGAGTGCCGTAAATCATCAGCGAAGTGGTAGAAGGGGAGGCAAGTTTGGCAAACACAGGAGCTCCGAGCTGTCTGTGAAGACGGACCTGGGCACTGGCACAAAAAAAAAAAAAAAGCCCACCACCGCCGGCCACAAGAAGCTGAAGGGTTGGGTTGGAAAGGGTGGTGGTGGGTTGGGGAGGTAGTGATCCAAGAGAGGCAACTTTTCAAGGCTGTTGCTGTTGGATGGTGACTCGATTAACTTGCGAGAAATTAGCCCGTTGTCGACTGGCAAGATCTTCTTGCCGCGGCGATACGGCGGCATTGGGGGAGGTCCGCTCGGAGAGGCGGTGGCGGCAATTTCCTGCATCATCTATCATAACCAGCGCCCAATCACGTGCAAGCATGATGTGGTTTTCTTAGCGCCCATAATCCCTTCTCTCATCCCCTGCCCGAATCGCTAATGATCGATTAGCCACACTTGCTACAGACATCTCACCACAAAGCGACCTGCCGTGTTGTTCAGACCTGGTGCACTGCCACTGGGAGGGGGGTGGGGTGGTGGGGAGGCTGGGGAAGCGCCACTAGCACGGGCTGGGTGAATGGGTGTGGGGAATCGGGGTGAGAGAAGTCAATCGCAAAGATCTAGCGCCCTCTAGTGTTTGCAGTGCCGTTACTCAAGACGAAACAGCAAAAAATGCCATCTCAAGCCTTTTAGTTCACTGTCGGAACGCAGCGAGTCTTCGCACTGTTCGTTCTACATCTTTCTATTTCGTGATCTTGTTCAGCGCATTGAGTTGGCCTTTGGCTGAGATATTACACTTTATAAATCCTCACTTATTATTATGTGGTGTCTCTATGTCGTGACAGCAGTCAACATGGATGAGCAACCGCTGCCTCCAGTATCTGGCATGGGAGTCAGTGTCCCGCTGTCCGTGAAGCCCTTGTCCACTTCCCAGGTCAACCATCGTCTCCTAAGAGCAATAATCCCCGTACTAACAACCTCTTCAGTGAGTCAGTGATGTTAGCAAATCCGCTCTGTTGATACGTTTTTCCTCTTCAGGCAATGATCCCAAACGACCCACCACCCCAGCTGCTCTGCGCGTGCTTTGTTTAAAGCAGGCTCCAGGTTCTTATTTAGTGTCGCTAGTAGCATGTTTAAAGCAGGCTCCTGGTTCTTATTTACTGTCGCTAGTAGCATGTTTAAAGCAGGCTCCTGGTTCTTATTTACTGTCGCTAGTAGCATGTTTAAAGCAGGCTCCAGGTTCTTATTTAGTGTCGCTAGTAGCATGTTTAAAGCAGGCTCCAGGTTCTTATTTAGTGTCGCTAGCAGCAAGTTTTAGAATCGAGTTGCACAACACACTTCGTATTTTAAACACACATTTTTAGTTTCAAACTCAATTTCTTTTGCAAGTTTAGAAAAGTTCTGAGATGTTTTAAATTGAAAATAAAACAACATTTAAAGTCTCGCTAAAACGCCAGCCAATCCAACTTAGAAGCGACTTAAACAAAACGTATCTTTTTCTACAACAGTTTAAAGTTTGACATTTAGTGCTGTTGGCTGAAGCTGATGAACAGTGTGTTACTATAAACCTATATGTTTTGCAATACATAAACGTTGTGCAAGCCTTCAGCTGTATGTGAACAAGGGGTACGTGTGTGTGTGTGTGAGAGAGAGAGAGAACACTGTTGGTACCGAGTGGTGTACTATGTTTGTTGGTGTAAATCCCGTTTGTTACCTAACAGGTCGATGAGAACTGCCGGCAGTCACTGTGTTGTGTTGAAGTTATGTGCAAATACTGGCACCATGCCGGGAGGAAGGCAGCGAACACTCACTTTCTGAATCTCGCTTTTATTGGCCTCGCCAGGAGAAAGCACGGAAAACACAACATACTGTACAAAAAGAAACCGAGTGAACGCCCAGTCCCGCAGGATTATGAAGCCCAGGCAAGTGGGGCGAAGCTTTCAACGATTACGGTTTAATTCTGTGTCAAAAGGTTACCAAAGCTCTTTTGGTCATTACTAGTTTCCACGCACTGTCAAGCGTAAGGAAGCAACAGTTAAGAGGAGACATAAAGAACGATTATTTGACAGACAAGTGTTCTCCAAAAGTTCAGTTACTGTGCCCAAACTACAGTTGAGATAAAACTCTTACAGTCACTCTCGTGTCGTCAAAAGGCCAAGAGATAGTAAATAAGAATTAGACGAAGCCAGCTTTCTCCGTCCTGTCTCCGTGTTCTGACCTAGAAAATAGAAAACAAACGTCTTCTCTTCCCCCCCCCTCCCACTCCACCTAATCATGAAATATTTTGCTGACTTAGCGCTGCTTCACGAACCCACAAAGATTCAATTGTTCTAACCCCACACCTGCCTGTTGCACCAGCTTAACAGCTGGCGTGATAGACAACTGTCAAAAAACTGGGATGCTAGCACACACACCGCCAAATGCCAAGACCACCTCAGGAACGCGGAGAGAGCGCATCAGTTTTGGCAGTTTACAGACTGAGGCAACAGCCAGCCAGCCAGGCTGTCTTCGAGTTTTAAGTATTTACAACGTTTGCTTGAGTGTAGTGGGATTCGCTTTTTTAAGGTTGCCATTCTAAGTCACGGGTATGCAGCAGTCTCTTCCAAACCCGAGCTTTCACCGTTATTCGTACTGGTGTTGGTGAGCACTCGACGTGATTCTTACAAGCCAACATGCGTTATTCACACTGATGGCTGGCCACAACTTATCAGTATTTTGGTCAGAACTCATCACTATTTTGGTCAAAACTTATCACTGTTGTGCTGGTCAAAGCGTATCACTATTTTGACTACTTCTGGCCAAAACTTATCGTTATTTTCACTAGTATTAGGCCATTAGGGTAGAAAGCGCAAGGGTCGCCACAGCTCCCGTGACAGCACGCGGCGTTAGTTGAATACAGCTCACAAATTAATCAGCGGTTAACCACCCATGTCACGGCGGGAGCTGAACGCATGCCAGTGCCAGCACCCAGCCACTCAACAGGCAGGAGCAAGCGGGCCAGGGTGCCGAGCTTACGCGGGGGTCTAAGGTCGAATCAATCCACTCAAAATTCAGCAAGTGCCATGGCGGATGATTGATGCTGTGATCAGAAGGCTTGTACCCACAATCCCAGGCGTGACGCAGCTCTAGGGCTTGCCTCTTCCCATCGCCATTAGATCCCCCCCTACCCCTATCCCTCTCAGCGCTCTGGCGGGCAGTTTACAGCAACAAGTGGTTGACGGGGAATGGAGCTCACTCGCCATTAAAACAAACGTCCGTGGATATGGCGGAAGGCGGGGAGACTTGACTGCTGCTGACAGCGTCCTGAACACGGAGAGACAGGAACCATCAAGAAGCTAAGCAGTTCCACGAAACCAGAGCAATCTACTAAACGGTTTGTGCCACTGAGGGTACCCAACAGCATTTTTGAGAGGGACTGGGGTAGGACGTTTGCTCCAAATTGATACAAAGGTGGTCACGGGGTGGCGGTGATGGTAGTGCGTGTGGTAGTACACCCTGGCAGTCAGTGATGATTATGTGTATAGCCTGGCTGGTGGTGTGCCTGTACAGCCTGTGCAGTCGGGTAACGGTGATGTGTCTGTACACTAACAGTTTGGTGGGAGGTGTTATATCTGTAGATCATGTCAATCGGGTGATGTCTAAAAGTCGGGTGGTACGTGGCTGTACACCATGTATGGCAGTCGGTTGCTATGTTTGTACACCTTGTATGACAGTCGGGTAGTGCATCTGAACTCCTTGTATGACAGTCGGGTGCTATGTGCTGCGGCGAAGAGATTGGCTAGGGAGTGTATATCAGGTCCAGCCTGCGACACAGTCCAGGAAATAAGAATCACACCGCTTCATAGAGCATGTCTACACTGTGCCTTATCTCCACCACCACCACCACAAACACACTTTCATTCTCTCACACACAAACACACGCACACTCGTCATTCTCACACACACATTTCATTATCTCTCTTTCTCCCTCACACACACAAACACACTTCCTTCACACACTCATGCACATACACACACCGTTTCCTGTATACAAGGACAGCTGCGCTTTGCTTACCTATACAGCCAGACTAAACTCTGCACCACACCCTAACTAGCTGTTAGCGAGTGATTGCCATAGTAATCAAGTCAGACCAAGTGGTGCACACTGGCGCAGGTCATGTAAAAACCAAGCATCCAATAGCAGTGGCCGGCATGACCTCCGTCTGAAAGGTGAGGCAGTAAGAGTGTCCCCTGGGCCGCCATGAAGCCTCGTAGCACGCGGTCGGCCGCTCGGCCGGAAGCAAGATACAAGACGGTTGTAGGCCTGAAAACTCCTATTCACGTTGTCACAACAGTCAGCATTGTTCAGGCGAGGGACTCGCGCCGAGCTCTCATTACCCAGCATGTCGTGCGCCGCTTTGTAGACAAGTCTCTTGCACAGGTCCGCCTCCGCCTTCCTGACGACTTGGGTGGACGGCCACTCGTGATGCAATTACACGCCATATTCAGGGCGTTTCCTGCACATTGTCATCTAATGGAAAGCATTATCCAGAAGGTTTCTTGGACAGCAATCAATAAGCAGACAGCTCCTCGGGTGCTGGGCCCTCCTCGTCTAGTTAACTGCTCCTTACATGGGCCGTACGCCCAGGTCCACTGATCACCACCTCATCCTCTCATCATGGCATTGTACCACGTGATCCTATCACACAGCCAATGCTATCACACATTACCTTATCCGATCACCACCTCATCCACTAGTCACCTCATCCCATCATCACAACACATCGTCATTTTCTCACATCACTACCCACTGATCACCTCATCCTGACATTACCCACTGATCCCCGCATCCTATCACTATCCACTGACCATGTTGATGGGAACAACTTATTTACCATGGAACAGGGAATGCCACTAAAAGCTTTATAAAAATTGACTGTGTGATTACCTCATCCTATCATTACTCTTTTCTATGATCACATCATCCCCACTTCACTGACCACATCCTATAATACTCTCCCCTGATCAACTCATTTTCCATACCTTGGGGTAGAAGGGGGTGAACATCCTGGCACTACTGGTACGTGTCAGTAGTGTAAACAAGCAGGTAGTCGACATTATGCGGGCCGAAAACAACACTATTACCACTAGTAAGCAATTTTTCTTTCAAACCTTCTGGCAGCACACGGCTTATCCACTTGCAAAAAACAGCTGGAGACAAGACGTGTTACCAACTGGGCTAATACCACAGTTACCATACCTAAATAATTTTCACAAGATAGACCGATCAACCTCACAGCCTACAGCCGACCAACTCAGGTCTAGCAATACACGATATTAGTTCCAGTGTATTGCACTAAACAGTAATAAAACGTGAAAAAACAACAATATTAAAAGCAGAAAGATGCTTATCTCCTGACCCTCCAGTGATGTCATGTAGTCATGTATAAACCAGCATATTGCTCATGACCCCATCACAAGCTTCTCTGCCGTCACATGGCAGCAAGGTACTGGTGCCATTAACACCATGTACGCCGAACATTTATCCACATGACACCAGCCCATCACTAAGCCGACGTGTTCAAGGAATTTGGAAACAACTACCTGAGTGATGAACACTCCCAACATTCACCATCCATAATTATACTGTTGATCACAGATCATCTCTATTTTAAGATTTTTGCGGCACCTCTACGTCCCATGAGTGAAATGACAGACTTAACTGGAAAGTTTTACGGCCTGGCAGTAAAGGGCAGGCATTTGAACAACTAAACATTAAAGCAAGCACAGACACAGAGAGAAATGCCAACTCTTTAATGACTTAAGGCCACTCCAGCCATTGTCACATTCCGCGAGGTGAGTCAAGAACTACTCAGCCTCATACTGATCCACTCGTCCATCCATTCACCAACACCCCCCCCCAACCAACCAGCCCCTCTCACATACTCTTGCGCACACCTGCAAGCACACCTCATGTCCACTCTACAGCATTAATAGTAACACCCACAATAATCAAAACACATACATATCACCGTCCCTCTTATCTGAAAACTACTTATGTCAAACTACGCGTAAGCTAGTAATCTTGTTCTTCCTGCGACATCGTTTGACAACACTTAACGGCTGTTGACTATGTGGAGTGAGAAGTTTGAGATACTTTGCACGGAAGTTGTCATATCGGGGACTGTGAACAAAAAGAAGTGCACCTCGTCCTCGGTAGAGAGAAAGAGAGAATCGTGCGAGTTTGTCTGGTCGATATGGAAAACAGTTATTCATTCAGCAGCACCGTCACAGCACCACAATAACTTCCCACAGAATCGTGACAACCTGCGGACACTTGTTTGTCAGGACAACGAGTCTCTGAAATAGCGAGTTTCTTCATCTAGCCCGGGTTCCAGCTATTTAACATGTCACAAATGAGAAAACAACCAACAATCCCAACTATACAGAACGTCACTTATAACTGTATGTCACATAACGAATGACAGAACAGAGCGTCACTTTAACAGTTCTTACTACATGTTACAGAAAGAACGTCGCTAATGCAGTGCTAGTTACATGTCACAAAAAAGAACAGCCTCGCCTGAGAATTATTCGCTACACGTCACAGAAAGAACAAAACGCCAGTTAAGAACTTCTAGCTACGCATCACAGAAAGAACAAAACGTCACTTAAGAAGTTCTAGCTAAATATCACAGAAAGAAACTTCACAAGTTCTACCTACACGTCAAAGAAGAACATATCCTAAACGGTTCTAGCTACACGTCACAGAAAGAACAAAATGTCACCTAAACAGGTTTAGCTACACATCTCAGAAAGAACAAAATGTCACCTAAAGAGGTCTAGCTACACATCTCAGAAAGAACATAACCTAAACAGGTCTAGCTACACATCACAGGAAGAACGAAACGTCAGTTAAGAAGTTTCAGTTACACATCACAGAAAGGAACAAAACGTCACCTAAACGGGTCTAGCTACACGTCACAGAAAGAACTTTGTTTGGCATGCTGGCGCCATAGCCAGGTTCTTGGTGCGCACGCTCATGCTTGCTTCTCTGGCCAGGCTCCAAAACAGTCGGTAATAAATGACATGCTTCGTTTCCTCAAATGCGATGTCGATGAATAAAATCGTCCCGTGCAGCTTGTGTTCACCCTCTCGCGAGAATTCAAGAATCATTTACTAAATGAGGGTTGCAAGGCAAGTTGTTAGCCCTCACATTTTTCTGAAAGCCGGATATCGGATGATTAGAACGCTGGGAAAGCATGATGACTGTTATTTTTATCACGGTGCCAAGTCAGGCAGTGGAGACTGCGCTGCATTGTGTGGCAGTCCCAGCTCACACACGAGCATGTCAGGTAGTGTGTAGTAGCAGTCCCAGCTCACACACAAGCATGTCAGGTAGTGTGTAGTAGCAGTATCAGCGCAGACAATGACATGTCAGGCGGTGCAGCAGTATCAGCACAATGACATGTCAGGCAATGTGGCAGTATCAGCAAAGACAATGACATGTCAGGTAGTGTAGTAGTATCAACAAAGACAGTGATATGTCAGGTAGTGTAGCAGTATCAGCACACACAATGACATAAGGTAGTGTAGCAGTATCAACAAAGACAATGACATTTCAGGCAGTGTGGCAGTATCAACAAAGACAATGACTTGTCAGGCAGTGTGGCAGTATCAGCACACACAATGACATGTCAGGTAGTGTAGCAGTATCAACAAAGACAATGAGATGTCAGGTAGCGTAGCAGTATCAGCACAGTGACATGTCAGGTAGTGTAGCAGCATGAACAAAGACAATGACATGTCAGGCAGTGTGGCAGTATCAACACACAGTGACATGTCAGGTAGTGTAGCAGTATCAACAAAGACAATGACATGTTAGGCAGTGTAGCAGCATGAACAAAGACAATGACATGTCAGGCAGTGTGGCAGTATCAACACACACAGTGACATGTCAGGTAGTGTAGCAGTATCAACACAGACAATGACATGTTAGGCAGTGTAGCAGCATCAACAAAGATAATGACATGTCAGGCAGTGTGGCAGTATCAACAAAGACAATGACATGTCAGGTAGTGTAGCAGCATCAACAAAGACAATGACATGTTAGGCAGTGTAGCGCATCAACAAAGACAATGACATGTCAGGCAGTGTAGCAGTATCAACAAAGACAATGACATGTCAGGCAGTGTTGTGTTGCTGCCATTGCAGACGGTCCATGTGAGCTCAATGAATCACAGCGTGGCGTGGGTCTGACGACCGGCGTTGTAGAAATCACTCCGCAGCACAACAATATACAACAGGCGTCAACTGACAGCGGAGTGACTGAAGAAGCTGCTCGCAACAGCTGGGGGGAAAAGGATGAATACGAGCAAACAAAAGGCAAATAAAACATCTCTGTGGTAACAATGAGCACCGTTCACCTAACATTTAGCCACCAGCCGACCGGTCAGTAAGCCTGGTGGTGCTAACTATGCATCCAAGCATCACCACGTAACAGTCTTCATCACTGGTGTGAATGTGGGGTGGGGGTGGGGGGTGGGCGTCAAGGCTTCGTGCCAAGACCAAACTGTCATCTGCCCCTGACTTATCCGCCCACAGCAACACTTCAACCACACGCTGACAGTGACAAGGTCTGACTTACCCTGATTAGTGTCGTGTGTATGGGAGGGTAAATTAACTTTACGCGCTACACTCTCCGAAAACATCCTGAAACTCTACATCAGGGGTAGGGAACCTTTTCTCTTCCAAGGGCCATTTTAATATTTACAACATCACCCGCAAACCATACAAAATTATCAAAATAAAAATTATCCTGCTATAGTTGGTCAAGCCGTAGATTTGCCAGTGTGTTAACTTTTGCAACATGTACACTCCCAGCCTGCCCGACACCAACTGTCCTCTGAGTGACCACAATACAGGCCGTGGGCAGCCGATGATATACTTGTATATATGTCTTGTCTATCCCGTAATGGATGTTTCTTGTTTTTCTCTCAAAATTGAAATTACGATTCACTTAATATAAAGTTATGTTGATTTGAAAAAAATGCATACGTTTACTGAATTTCGATCCCCTCCTGCGGCTGCCTTGGCCGGGCCAGGACCAAATGATTTCACGAGCCGGACGTTGCCCACCCCTCCTCTAGAGCGTGCGATAACAGTAATAACGCTCCTACCAGGGTATGCAGCCCTGTCATGTCATGCATTCACCTGCTACATTCACTCACACTTTCTGTCTCACAAGAAAGCTATATCATACGTGAAATAAGCGGAACACAAGAGCCCACAGTCAATCAGCTACCGCCGCTGTGCAAAGGTAACAAGGTCACTAAGGAAACTGCTGCTGGCCTCTTCTGCACAAGATGGAGCCCAAAAACAATTTGACCACTAAGATTCACATGACCATTATAGCTTCGTGATGTAGTTTAATGAGGTCTAACATCTTATTTCCTTCTTGTGTTTTCCTGTCAGCACACCTTTCATACTCTTTCTCTTTACGTTCTTCTCTCATTCCCCACACAAAGCGATCAGTACTGTCCGTCATCCATCAACGTGTAAGCACCTTTACTACGTTTGATTAATAGCAATGCTACATGAAAAAACCTGTGTAGCATTTTATTATTTTTCTAAGAAACAGCGCAAGGTCTGCCTTCAGATAACGAGCTGATTTCAACAGTGCCGCCACGCCACCTCTTTCATTACTACGACAACAGAACGGCGAGACACAACTACACGACACTCGCAGCACAGCACAACGACAGCTTCACCACTGTAAAACATCAATAATACAAAAAGACACTGGACTAACTAGCAGCACACTACAACGGAGAGCTAGACGACTGTAAAACATCAATAATACAAAAATACAAAAGCACCAGCGAAAGGATGTCTATTTTTATCATATGGCTCGCGGTATAAGTAAAGAAATGAAAGAAGAGGGGAAAAACATGTAAATGATTGATCTGAGTACAACATATTTATGAGGGAAAACTCCACGCATCTCTCTCCCGCATTCCCGAGCCTTCCAGCCCACCACATACACGTACTAGTACTCCATCCTCCCGAGACAGAGAGAAAGAGAGTTCGTGGGAAGGGTACGACAACATTCAAAACGGAAGCAAAGCACAGCTACGACTGAGTACAGGTTGTATCACACATTCAACAAGACACTAACTGCGCCATGCACGTCACCAAGGAAGGAGTAAAGGGACACCAACTAGTGATACGACAACGGACAGTGGTGCAGAAACGCACACAACTCCTACTGAAGTCACACAACTAAACGCAGTCACATTTTAATGATGCCACAAGAATGTAGGCAGAGCAAACTGCCAGCTATGATCGTTACAGCAACAGTGGGCAGGACACAAGGCGTCATCATCCCACGGCTGACGTCACAAGAGTATAGAAACCGAGATCACAGACAAGACGCGGCTGCTACACGGTAGAATAGAACCTGCTCACCGATTTGAAGAGGAAGCCAACGTTACAGTCTGTCTACAGAGTGAAAGTCGCACCCTGTTTATAGGGCGAGTCGCACCCTGTTTATAGGGCGAGTCACACCCTGTCTACACGGTGAAAGTCACAGTATATCTGCAGGGTGAAAGTCTATGCAGAGAGTTTACTCTTCACGACTGTTCCCCTACAGTCAAGAGTACTAGAAAGGGTCACAAACAATACATCAAATATCTTGAACATTTCGATCTAGCTCAATAAATCCTGAGCAGTAGTTTAGTTTCTAAATCACAAAAGTGACGGCGTTTCCTAAGATTGGCAAAGACTTCTGCAATCCGCTGTGCATAGTCTTCTGTTGGTAACATAGCAGAAGACCAAGATGGCATGTTTCCTGTGTTGGAGGTTCAAACACACAGTGAAGCTGCCTTGTGAGACATTATCTCCCAACATTTGAGCCCGGTAGTCATCTGTCACGTAATGCAGTGCGGTGATGCAGTCAGCTACGTGTCTGCACTGGCCGTCGATAGCTACAGGCAGTTGATAACAAGACCAGAAGCTTCTAGAACAGGACAGTAGCATCCTGCCTTCTGCCAGTCAGTATGTAGCAGTGGCACGTGGCGGGAGCCTGTGTCAAACACTGCTCACTGCTATACCAGCATGTCGAGGTTGTGCGGACCACATTCCCTGTCAACGTGTCACAACAATACTACTATCATCACTACATGTTCAGTAAAACTGTATTGCACCATGTACCACCAGTACTGTGTGGGAGGACCTTCTGCTACCTAGCACTTAGAACACCAGAAAAAAACTGGGCGACAAAAACGGGACACTGACCGCTGGTTACATGAACACAATGTGTTTTGACACACTGACCACTGATTATACGACTACAATGTCAGATTATGACCTGTCAGAGACCACAGAAACACAAAGGGTTGAGTGCGTGGCATTGTACGCCGAGCGAGATCAAGCCAGTGACAGAGAATAAATTTCGGGGAAAGAAATACAGGGAAGGAGGTGCCACTCGCTTCGGCGGATTTCCGCCATGTTGGATACCACACATTCTCTCTGCCCCGCCCCCCGCCACCCTTTTGCTCTTTTCCGAGAAACGTGGTGCCTCACATCACAAATAAGGTCTATCTGACGCGCTCAGGATTGCAAAATCACTTTCTAATAATTTTTACTTTTGTGCTTTTTTAAATGCTTAGCTTTGTTTACAAGACCACCATGCTGAATCCGCGAAAGCGAGTGGCGCCATCTGTATAAATTACAGAGAGGAGATAAAAACAACAAGTCAAAGACATCTTGAAAACAAGAAAAAAAAAAAAAAAGGCTGGAACGTCGTCAGTACAACTGAACTCTGCCAGGGAGATGGTGCGTGTACTTACATGTTGGCATTTACTCCACTGAATCACCAAAGCGGCGAAAATGGAAAAACGAAACAGTTGGTAACAGAACACATATCGCTAATTATTAGTGCTATTATAACTGTTATTATTATTATTACTGGGCACTAAAAGAGTGTAATGCGCCCCTACAGCTGTATCTGTCCAATGATAAAGCCAGGAGAATATTTAAACTACAGAGCGTAATGACACGACTCTCATCAGTAGGACCACAAACATGTCGGCCCAACACAGCACGTCACATACAGCAGGCCGGCCCCACACAGCACGTCACATACAGCAGGCCGGCCCCACACACAATACGTCACATACAGCAGGCCGGCCCCACACACAATACGTCACATACAGCAGGCCGGCACCACACAGCACGTCACATACAGCAGGCCGGCCTCACACATAACACGTCACATACAGCAGGCCGGTCTCACACACAACACGTCACATACAGCAGGCCGGCCCCACACACAACACGTCACATACAGCAGGCCGGCCCCACACACAACACGTCACATACAGCAGGCCGGCCCTGCACGCGGAATTCTTTTTCCCACATGAGATGGGGGGGGGGGCTGAAAGTCAGCCAATCGGAGTGCCGGTCTATGCTATTTTGTCAGAGGTTTGGGGTTAGGGTTTGGGGTAGGGTTAGGTTTAGGTTTAGTTTATTAGTTACAATTGGGCAATTGAGTGGAGCGAGCAGACGACGGCATATTTTGCGTGCACTCCGATTGGCTAAATTCCCCCGCCCCCATCTCATGTGGGAAAAAGAATTCCGCCGGCAGCCAGCACAGTTCGCTAGGCGCCACTTACTTGCTTTCTAGTGAACACCAGCCACAGTACGGGTCCCCGGCACCGAGGCACTGAGAACAAGTCTTGTAGTATCGGCAGTCCTGTACTCGCACCTTGGACACCTGCCACAAACAAAGCACACAAACACCTTTAACACACCATTGTTTAGCCTATTATGTTCATGTATCATTAATTTTTCGTCTAGATGCGGATTTCATTTTGTTCTCTACCACTAAACACTTACCACTTAATATAATTTGGTCTTGTGCTGCTATTTGGTATTTATTATTCTCAATTTAACTGTTATTCACCTACTTATGTGGAAAATTGTTTTCATAGAGTGACCACAGAATAAAAGCTCTCACTTTTAGATGCAACTCCTCTGATCAAAAGATAAAGGTGGCTTTTGAAAGAAAGAAAGAAAGAAAGAAACAAACAAACCAGTCAGCTGCAGATAAGATGATTGTGATTTAGCACCAGTTTTCAAGATGCTAAGATACAAGGCAGAAATACAGAAATCTTTAATGTAAGCCTGACCGCTCAAGAAAGTAAGAAACATTTGAAATTAAAATTAAACCCCGTAAAAGTACACTGCCCATGTCAGATGTGTTGCTGTGATTTAACGTTTCTTTGTTCTTTCATGCTTCTGTGTTTAGATCTGCGTTTGTGTGTTTGTCCGCGCTCCGGCACCCTGACTGCAAGTAGTGGTGGCAACGACGCACAACTGTAGCGCCGTCCAACGGTTGAAGTACAAATACTTGAAGTTGGGGAAGCGGGAAGAACTGCGCCGGGTCTTGTGTACAGTCCAACGGTTAAAGTGCCATAAACGGTGGTGGTGGTGGTGGTGGTGGTTAAGCCTGAACTCAAGCAACTGTTAGAAATGACTAGAGGTAGCGCGGGCGCAACAGCCGGTAATCTTCCTTGCTGCTACCAGTAATTAGTGACCGGCCGAGTGGTTACAGCGCTAGCGCCCGAACTGAGAGCGCGAGGGTTCAATTCCCGATAAGCGCAGCAAACTTCCCCCAGTCGACCAAGCTGGCGGGAATGGGTACCTGACTCCATAAAGGGTTGGAGAAGGTAAGACCGCGAGGGAGAGGAGATTCGCACCATCCTCGTGTAAAGCTGGCCCCGAGAAAAGTGAGGTCTCTAACCCCTCACCCCCACCCCCAACGACCTCAAAAGGTTAGGAGATGACCTTTACCTTAGTGACGGCTGGTTTGCGGCCCTCTAATACACAGTCCTGTCAAACAGCGACTTGGGGTCCGATGACGCAGACCGCACCTTGACCAGACAGGACAGCGCGGGGCTGCAGGACATGACAGCGCAGGGGGGGGGGGGCTGGAAGACATGACGGCGCAAGACTGCGTCTAACTGACTTGCCAAGGTACGGCGGGGATCGGCTAACAACACAATTAGTGGGCCGTCAGATGGCACGAGGCACTGTGCTTGGCCAGCGTAGTGCGCGCCGCCGCCCCCTTGACGGCAACTCGAGCGGCCATTAGCGCCGCCAGCCTCCGCCGCCCTCGTCGAGAGACCAGCGGAGTAGGGAGTGGGGGGTATGGTGGTAAGTAGTCGCGAGCCGCACCTAAGTGGCTGCACTTTGACCCGCGCCGCGTAAGCTAGTTGAGTACTCACCGCTGTTTTGACGCCAGCCGTTGTTGATTGGTGTCACGCTCCAGTTACTAGTCAGGGGACTACGGACAGATGACTTCCGCGTGTGGCTGCCCTCAGCGGGAGATCGAGATCTGACCACCAAATCCGTGCAAATGGACTAGCGGAGTGCAATTCTTTTCCTTCCCCCCCCCCCCCGTGCATAATGCTTAAAGACCCCGTTCGTGGTCATCATGCACAGAAAATGTCAACGACACAGAGGTCAGGATTGTTGGATGGTGTGTACGCCGTGCCGGCACCGAAGGCTGAACATAAATACGTATACGTTGGTAGAGCTGTTAACTAGGTGTATCTATGTACAAGCGTGACGTCACGATATTGACTTTTTTCTCTATGCAAAGTGATGTGTGTGTGTGTGTGTCGATCGAAAAGAACAGATAACCAAACAAGAATGTGAGAGAAAGAAAGGAATTGGTGTTTTACCCCGAGCCAGCAACAAAGGCTGTATCACAGCTAGCCCTGTAAACAGATGCCACCTGCAGAGAAAGAACAAGCGTGCCCGAGACGAGATCTCAACCCAGGACAGCCGATCCTCACTCTGCTGATGACAAGCACTACCCGCTGTGCCACCGGACAGCCCGCGGAAGGAGAGAAAGAGCTCTAACAAGCAAAGTATAAAAAGAACGGCGTGGCATCATAGGCCATGTTGTCAAGACAGTGAGTTCATTGTATCAGTTCCATCATTTCGTCCTGCCTCCCAGGACTCATCGTGAGATAGTGAGTTTGCTACTAACGCGATATGCTCTGGGCGGCTGTATTACTAACAACTGACAGAACAGCGGCTTTGTGTAGGTCTTTGAGCTCCATAATCTCAGGCAAGTGTGACTCATAGGGCCTTCTATGTTCGAGACAGAAGAGTCATCTCCGGTGTCCATGTCCTTATGTCAGCTGGTGTTCGAGACAGAAAGACGTGTTCCCGTGTGTGTCCGCAGTAATGGGCGAGCTGGCGATTTGCTTGGCCATCGCGACTGAAGCTCGGCACAGTCCATGAGAAAGAGAACAACGTTTGACGGGGCTTGGGGGGGGGGTGTACACTAGTGCCCTCCCTGCATGCTATTCGCCAACTAGCAGAAGCGACTCGGCATATTAACTGTTCTCAAACACGGGGACAGGAATATAGAATATAGAAATGACAACTACTAGGCAGGAATCACGGGAGTGGGAGTGGGGGATGGGGGTGGGCTTGGTCATACATGGACGACCACATGACCACGCACTCAGCTCGACTGGTCGACCAGCAGAGGAAAGGCACGCATCCGAAAAGTGATATCCAACACATGTACACAAACTAATAGAAAACACGTGGCTCGCCGCCTTTGACCCTTGCACTTTATGTAGAGGGTCAAGAAGTGAGCTGGAGGGAGGCTTCTTAAAGTAAGATATTCTGAATGTAGAAGCTGGGTTTAATTGTTTGTAGTAGAATTAACATGAGTTGTACGTTATGAATTATGGCCTTGTGTTATCTGATGCTGTGTCTTCTCTACTCTGTCTTATGAAACAAGGGCACGTGGATCCTAGAAAGTCGGGTAAGGGGAGCGACGGCTGATGCCGGGTGGCGTGGTGCCCAGCTCAACTCCTTTCTTATTCTTTCATTCTTTCCATGTGTTATTTTTCCGATACGCCAGATCGAGCTGTCCCCCAGATATTTTGGGCGTGGATATTTTTTTTTTGGGGGGGGGGCGATCCCGGAGCCGCGGAGTATCCCCCCGTTATACTGTGATCAGCACACACACACACACATGAACACAACTCAGCAAGAAGCCGACTGACAATAAAGGCGTAGGCCCTTGTTATCCCTGTTTAATATCGAGACGCCCTTCTCTGTGGCCAGCGCCATGGAGCTGGAGGTAATATAGGATGGCTGCACTTTAATCAACAAACAGCAGTGGGCGTTGTAATGAGGCGGCTTTAAATAAGGCGGCGAGAGGGCGATGCCAGACCTTGTCTTGGGCAAAACTGGCCAGCAGCACAGTGGGCCGTGCTGCTGTAACTGCCACATTAAAGTTCAATAATCGTCCCTTCATTTGGCGCGGAGAGTATGATGACGGAGAGACTACTACCCTCCACGGACCAGTCCATTCTATCACAGTCTTCGCCCTCCCACACCCCGCCTCTCTGGCTACTCCCCTCCTCTCCCGGTACTTCGCTGTACCGGCACACCGCATAATGCCGCTGTTATTAGCATCTCCCAATCAAATTTTTTTCTACAAGGTACTTTGGCTCAAATAGCTAAAAAAAAAAAAATGGTTATTAAGAAAACTCGGTGAGCGAATTAGATGACACGAGGTACCGGCCTAAGTATAAAAAGAAAGCTAAAGGCTGCCTGTATCAAGCCAATCAGTCTTCCCATCTCAAAGGAAGGCTAGACATGCTTCAGGACATGTTGTCTGGCCGTATTATTGGTGAGGCCGCCCGTTTGGTTAAAAATAAAACTAAGAGAAAGCCAACGCAGATGCAATAAATTATTTTATATCGAATATGAGGAGTTTCTTACATGTTTAAAATGCCCAAACACCACAAAACAACGGAACCCAAAGACAGTTAATTCAGGCAAGGGCTGGTGAAAATGGGAATTATAATTATAACAGGAAAAAGACAAACAAGGAGCATATGGACATTTTAGCAGCCGGCTTTTGAGGCTACAAATTATTCCAGTCAACAAGAGCTGCGAACAAAAAGGCTTCAATATGTACTAAATCATGCAATACCAACGATATAACATTTCTTCGAAGGTATCTAATATCTTGAGCGCTCTCCTGCAGATGTGGTTGCAGAAGACGAAAGAAAATTATAAAAAAAAGCGAAGAAAGTTTATTTAATGAAGCGACAATCTTCACGGGATGTATGGGTGACTGGTCGCTTTAAACGCCGTTTTAGCAACGGGGGCTACATCAGGATGAGAAAGCACTCCACGGGATCCAATAATATTTCAAACCGCAAAGAGTCCAGAAGAAAAACCTGCACCCAGAAGCTTGACAAAAACTATAAGAACCTGCCCGTGTAACTTTAGCGGGTTGTTCAACCATTATTTTATACGATACTGAGCTGGAAATATGATCAGCCTACAAAATAAAGAAAAGAATGCCTGGGTGAACGAACGATTTAGCGAGTGAATGACTCTATAAACGACTTCAAGACATGGCCTGTGTTGTTGGCGCAGAGCACAAGCAGAATCAACACCACCACCAGCCGACAACACGGGTTCTAGGGGCAGGGGGTGAGCAGCCAGGACTCTTTACCAGCACTCAGCGGCGCTTCCCAACAGTAGGAGTGAATTGTTTTCACACACCACCAGAGTACAACGAGAGGCGACAACGAACCCTGCCATTACGTATGTAGTGTCGACAATCACAACATTCACAGCAAGCAGAACACAGACAATCCTCACAACAAGCAGAACACAGGCAATCCTCACAACAAGCAGAACGCAGACAATCCTCACAAGAAGCAGAACGCTGACAATCCTCACAAGAAGCAGAACGCTGACAATCCTCACAACAAGCAGAACACAGGCAATCCTCACAACAAGCAGAACACAGGCAATCCTCACAACAAGCAGAACGCAGACAATCCTCACAACAAGCAGAACACAGGCAATCCTCACAACAAGCAGAACACAGGCAATCCTCACAACAAGCAGAACGCAGACAATCCTCACAACAAGCAGAACACAGGCAATCCTCACAACAAGCAGAACACAGACAATCCTCACAACAAGCAGAACGCAGACAATCCTCACAACAAGCAGAACGCAGACAATCCTCACAACAAGCAGAACGCAGACAATCCAAGCAAGGGTTAGATTACACAGCATGTTGACAGTGATGGGCTGAACAGAGAAAACACTACGGGTTTTATTAGAAATCCCACTCTCATTTCCTTTACTGCATAATAAAACTTGTTTCTTGGACAAGATTTCTGTTTTCTTTACTGAGTTCAAAACAACTGATTAATCTTACGCTCAACAACTTTGTGGAACGCTTGAAGGTAAGAATATAACTTGCATGACGGTATTTTCCTGCGTTTTTCAGTTTACGATAAAACCAATCAATATTATCACAATTATACCCTCAAAATGTTTGACTGAAGAATCACAGATCATCCCTCTTTATAGAAATTGAAACTAGATGGCCGCAGATGCAGTTTATGAGCTAGGGTATAACACGACATGAGTTACACCACGGTTGTCAACCCCATCTGTTCAGTAATAAAGGTACCCGACCGTATTTTGCAAACATGTTATGCACATGGTCTGTACTACAAATGAACCTTTCTCAAATTGATTGACATTGGAAAAAATTTAGAAGTAATTTATGAATTACATTTTAAAAAAAAGGTCTGTTCTGCAGCCACCTAGTTTACATTTTTTTTAAATGAGTGATGTCCCGTGCTTCTTCAGTCAAAAAATTAAAGGAATATAATATTTAGCGGTTTTATCGTAAATTGACAAAAATCCAGGAAAATACGTTTTGCAAGCTGTATGTTTACCTTAAAGAAAACGCATGAGCATAAGTCTTCAAGCAGTCTACAAGTTATATCAAACCATGTCCAAGTGTTATGTACACAATCAAATCAACAAGATATATTCTACACAGGCTCACAGCGCACACAACCACAAGTGTCCCGCACAAATCATAGAAGACGATACATCACACTCTCTAATAATCCACCTTGTATCTATGAATGTATACAATAATGTGCGTATGATATATATATATATATACACAAACTAATTTGACATACTATATACACAGCTCTGCTACACACACCACTGTCCCCATCGTTATGTAGAATATTTCTAACGACTAGAGGTCTTCTGACGTAGCAAAGGTCAAACAAGATCTTTCTCTGTCTGCCTGAAAGCGCCTTGTGTAGGAAACCCAAGCAAAACTGAGGAAGCCGCGAACAGACGACCAACCTGGTCCCAAGAAACAAAGAGGAGGTAGCCGGGCTGGTATCAAGCAGGGAGCAGCAGTTTGGACAGACACACCACTTGCCCCCTGGTATCAAGCAGGGAGCAGCAGTTAGGACCGACTCTCACGATCTGCCCCGCGCATCCTCCACGTTCCGCGGGGTCCATCAGCCGTCAAACTGGACGACGGTCCACGATGGGCCTCAGCTGAGGCGAGCGGTACCGCACTGGTCGCCTCACCTCCAGATTCCCTCCCCTCCCAATGACTGAGAAACTGGTTACCCCGAGGGTTGTTCTATTTCTAGAGCTAACAAATCCAAGAGAGCACCATGATGTGGGAGCTGTTAAGCCAAACCCACACTGGGTTATCCGCTAACCTCTGAGGTCTGGGCTTGTTTTCAATTAAAGGACCCTTCCCCTCCGGTTTGTCCATAGCTGCCCCCAAGGTTACTTTACCTTCAGTTTATATTCTTCCGTACTGCCTGGATTATCTATGCTGGTGTGCCAGCACTGCACACCGGGGAAGGGAGGGGGTACCTGGATAGACGCAGGGGCTCTCACAGGTTTCCTCGTAGACCTGTCGTAAGCATAACCTGCAGGGAACGACCATTTCCTCGTGTCCACCTCTACCTCGACCAACCTTCAAGATACCCACCAGCTCCGAAGGACAATCTTTCGAGGTATCAGGATGGGTAACATAGCAGAGCCAGACCAGCTGTTGCCAGAAGAGCTTCCTGATGTCCTGCGTTACTTGTAAGAGACTCATAGCAGGGTCGTAGTTCTAGCTTGGCTACTTTTGAGTACTTTGGCGTCTGAATTCAGCTAAAAATTGTACAGGTTGTTGCAACAGTCAATCAATCTGAGACTAAGGCCATTGTTGTCTTTGAGTACGACTAAGATGTCCTTCCTCGGTGCTGCCTTTACGACAGGCCATGTCACTAGGCGCCAGTACAGCACATTGTGAGCAGACATGGCTACGCACTAGCACTGAGCTCTAGTGAGAAAATTAGCATGCTAGGTGACTGGTGCTAACTAATGAGCTAGTGTCTAGCCACGTGGCGTGATCTGGCTGCACGGACTGAGGACGAACATGTCACAACTGTGGCGAAGAAGTCAAAAATCAAATTTCCACAAGCGACAAGTGTCTCAAGTTACAGAACGCGTGTCCAGACACGCACGCGATATCACGTGTTGTCACTCCAAGTGCGCAGTCACGTGGTGTTGGTGCCGCGCTGGTGGCTGACCATCATTTAGCGGCTGACCTCACCCGCACACCTACATTCCAGTGCTCCCTAGTCTACTAGCGTGACTAGTCACGTGTTCACCACTTCGTGGTGTCATTGGTGGTGGTGTTATCGGGGAGACGTTGACCATGCAAGGCGCGGATCTCCCCTCTAACCTTTTGGTCTGTGGGGAGTGAGGTGTTAGACCGCATTTTTTCAGGGTTAGCTGTTTGTAATGGCGACACCTATCCTCTCTCCCTCGCCATTATATTTTCCCAAAGATACCGTTCAGCATCTGGGTCAGCTCTATAAGGAATCAGGTACCGTTCAGCATCTGGACCAACTGGGGGGATGGTAGGGAGTTAACAGCGCCACACGGGTATGGAATCGGTTAATGTGCGCGCCTTCAGGTTCAAACGCCAGCACCACCACCATGCACCATGTGGGAGATGAGTAGAGATGAGCACTGGAGCAAGTTACCAAGTGTCGACCTCGACTACACCCTTCCCTCAAAACAAGCACGCGACTGGCGTTTGCAACAATAATAAGTTCGTGCGATGTGTTAGGAGGAAGCAGACGAGAACAAGTTGCACACGGCGGTTATCGGTGAACCTGATACCTGGCGGCAGTCTGCAAGCGACACGTGCAGCCGCCCAGCCTGGGCACCTCGGCACGGGCTTCTCTCTCCTACTGACTCCGCCGACACGACCGAGAGCAGGCTGGCTGCCCTTTTTTCTCCCGCATACTGCCTCCATCCTCCTCCTCCCCGAAAAAAAAGAAAAAACGAGTTTCTTCACATCTGTCAAAAATTGAGGAAAAGCGTGCAAATGAAAACAGGTCATCAGACCCGGGAGCGTCTGTCGTCAGGACAAACATCGAAACTAGCAGATGTAATGACAACCAGGGGACTGCGGTTCTGTGTGTGTGTGTGTGTGTGTGATTGTCAGAAAGTTCACGTGACTGATATCATAACGGAATAGAAGCAGCTTTTTGGCGTTTTACGCTATCCAGCAGCCAAGGCTGTCGAGGCAAGAGAAACATGACGTCCGATGGCGAGATCGGAACCTGCAACCCACGGATTCTCACTGCGTGAACAACTCTATTTAACCCTTTGGCCACCGAAGAACCTACATTTAAGTGCTTTGAACCCCAGTCGTGTTTGAACAGTCGTCAGCCATTAACATGGTATGCTTTGACACAGGAAGACATCACGATGATTCCCCCATATGTAACACTTTGCTCCTGGTCTGCTCTGGAGCTAAAGCTAAAGCCACTCTCACTCGCGAGGGCTGAAGTGTCTTGGCGCTGTGTGCTGCACTCTGGTAGTCGCCAATGTTAGCGCGTGCTGCCGTGGCCAGTGATCAGCACTCAGGCCACCTCCCCCACGCCTGGCGCTTTGATGTCTTCACAGTCAGTGCCCCCTGTCTAATTTGTGGATTTTTTCCTATCAGCAGCAGCAGCAGCGCCCATGAAAGAAAAAAGACCGTCGCTTGAAGCTGAAAAAAAAAGAGGAAATGTTAGCTAGCCACGCAAGCGAACAGCCAACGCCTTGACTTTTTTTGTGACTGGCGTAGGAAGCCTGTGGATGGCGGGGCAAGCAAACCAAGACCCTGCTTTTGATGAATGCGTTTCTTAGTGAACCTACTTCTACCCTGGTGGCGGGGTTGTTTTTTTTTTTTGAATGAACCCGCTTGACCTTACAGGTGACTGAAAAGCCTCCCGCTCAAGTAGCACTCCTCTTTATCGTTGAGCTAACAGTAGTACCGTTACATCTTGTATCACCACTCGGCACACATCAGGTTTAATAACTGATGGAGAGAAACAATAGAGAACTCTCTTGCTCTCAATGTCTTAGCTGACGTCTGTCTGAAAGACTATAACATTACGATCAGCCACACCGTTATTATAAATAACCCACTACTTTTTTGAACATTTCATATTCCTATATTATTCCATCTAAACCACCCTTTAACACTTGCATTTACTTTATTCAACTACTGACCCTGATGGTACGGCATATTCACTCCAGCTTTCCTGAGGCTCCTCTTACTAAACGTCTGCTTAGTCCTTTTTCGGTAATGAGGGAAACAAAAACTTCCGTTCAGACTGACCCTGACTATAGTTCCACAAGACACTTGTCAGGAGGAAATAACTCTTGGATCCTTCATTTAGCCCCCTTCCCCTTACACATTATTATCCGCACCACAGTCTACAGTATATGAGCTGCTAATAAGGCATCGATGACGTCCGACAAAGTCAGTCGGGATGCTTCACTGTCCAGAAACTCGTTTTGTTGCAAGACGAGGGCATTCCTGAGGTGAGCCGAGACAAAGCATCGTTGTGCACTAACCACTGACCACTCGAAAGAGCCTTCATGAAGGGCAAGTTGCACTGTGGGTTGCTGAGAATGTTGTCACTGGCTGTCTTCACAAGGCCGTGTTTGTGTTCCCCTCACCCCCCACCACACACACACACACACACAGAGTTCAGGCTCCCACGCAAAGCTGACGGACACAAGTGATGAATTGTGCTCACACACTAGGCCCTGTGTCTGACGTATTGCCATTCTCCCTCCTCATTCCCAAGAGTTTTAATATTTCGACCACGCCTTTTACAAGAGCACTCGCTCTTTATCTGATGACCTGTGCGCCGTAAGGGATCCAAGTTCCCTGACTACAAGACGATGATCGGGAAAAGGCGGATAACCCACGTTAGCAGCCGCTGGCACTTATGTCTCTACCCAAGTCGCCGGTAGTTTATGCGATAAACCTCGTGTCAGCGAAACTTGCAAGATTACATAGAGAGTCGGGTTTCAGCACGAAACCAAGCCATGTTGTCAGAGGGACGCACCTTCAGTCCCACGTGGCGCTCACCTCTGCTGCTGCAGTCCACTTTGCCACACATTTGTTGATACCTAGCTGTTACATGTAATCGCATCGCCATATCACACGTCTCCCCGCTAATCACTAACCATCATATTTAACGTGGACTAAACACTGTTCTCTACACATACACACAGACCTCTGCCCACTTGACTTACATCAGTGTCCTTATCAATGCAAACACCAGGCGCGCAGCGCAAGGTGAGGGCTAGACTGACCGCGAGGTGAAGGCTATGAGGTCAAGGTGACGTACTTAAGATGACGAGGTGCATGCCGAGTACATAGAAGTTTCTACGTCGCGCGAGACACACCTGGCAGGTGGTGCGAGGCCAACACGACGTTGGCGAATAGTCCGCGAAAAGAACATTCAGGTGGTTTAGAGATGGTGACAATAAAAGGTTGGTTAATGGGTTATACCGTTATAGGAACACGTGATGATCAAACATCAAACTGGTTTGTAAGGTGAACGTTCTCATGCCTGGTCCCTGCCTCCCCCGGTTCTTCCCGCACTCACGTTTCCGGAGGCAGTGGCGGTGGGCAGAAGTGACGAGCGTGCCATCTTGCCGCACGCATACAAAACACGACTGTAATAACTTCCCAATTAGGTGCCAAACGATAGCGCACAATGCCACAAAAATTCGGTTTCATCCCAACTGATGCGCACTGCTTGCATTTCAAATAAGGGAGGAAGAGAAAAACGCCCAGGCCGCATTATGCTGTCAGTGCTGAAAGGCGTTTTTGTTGTTTAAATTGAATCGGTATAAGCGCCATGAGCGAGGACAAAAAGCCGTGGCAACAGGCTTGAAGCTTGACTGTCACCTCTCGCTTCCCACAGAAAAGGAAAGCTGCACATTGTGACCACCAGCCTTCACCTTGCTTCCGTGCAGCACTGACCACCAGCCTTCACCTTGCTTCCGTGCAGCACTGACCACCAGCCTTCACCTTGCGCTGACCACCATACTCTCTCATGCACTTGCTACTTCCTGAACGTTTTTTTTTTTTTGGGGGGGGGGGAGGGACGTGCAAGTGCGATGTCTGCCTCTGGAAATGTCATGTCACAGTCACTGACAACTCGACCGCCTGTCTTGGGCGACGTGCGTTCCTCGAAAATCCGGAAACTATGTTGCGTCATTGTGCGTACGGGTAGTTATATTTATATTTTGTGGCGAACTTCTAGAGCTGCTTGAATATTTCGCTGGCAAGCGTCTGAACAACGCCCTTGGCCTAAGCCGTATTTATGAGGCTAAGTCGTTACCCAGGAGCAAAATGGGGGAAAGCAAGGAAAAACGACTCGTCTCCGTAGTTACGACGGATTGTCTATATACCGCGCGGATATTATGTTACTTTACCCTAAAGAATCTTAGCCACTACTTTATAACTACGGTCCAGGTGTAAGCCAACCTCCGCATAGTCTGAAAACCGCTTTATAAGTCTGGAGACAAGATGCTCACCCTTGAATTACCCTGGGACAACGACTTACCCTCGTTGCATGAATACGCCACGTAGTGCCAGGCATCGTGGGAACTGCCCTCATCTACTTTATCAGCCAGGAGTAAATATTATTCCTACCTTGTGACTACACTTTTACACATTATCAGTCTGATCTTCAAACAACTTTTGCTCCACATATAATATGTTCTTGACATCTAGGAGGGTTTTTTTTGTTTTCGTTGGGGTGTTTTTGTTTGTTTGTTTGGTCTGAATGTTGCTGTTCACTTGGATGAGATATGCTGTTGAGTTGTGTTGTAAGCCACATCACACGAGTTCGTCTAGCCGAAGCTTTTCATTATGTAGTCAGATGGGTAAGGGCAGTTATTTCCTACATTTTAGACAAGATTACCTACAATAATGGGTGACACATCTACTACAACACTGTCGGCAGACAAGGAAATGTATGACGTCTCTTAATAACATCATTAACAGTAAATAAGTTTTTATTTAGCTCTATATCCCTGAAAGCTGGTTCAAAGGCTTTGCATATAACACGAACACGCGCAGACACACACACACACATCGACGGTCACCTCTATCACATCCAGCAAGAAGAATGTCTCGGCCGATAAACGACCCCAGAATATCCAGTTGTAACTGTGGTGCTCTATCAGCTCATCACGATGCGCATGGCTTGTCATCAGCATTAGAGGCTACTAACAGAGGCTATTATTGCTAATTATAATGAGAGGCTACTGGTGTTGGGACACGAACCATACCTACAGCTGTGGAAACGGCGTCAATCTTCAAGAGGCCAGCTGTGGCAGTGCACTCACTTGCTGGCTGACCGCAGCACCAGCAAGCTGCCAAGTGCCCCCCCCCCCAATACCTGTGGCCACTGACTTCACTCCGCCCCTCCTGGCCATCAGGACGATACCCCAAGGGGAACACACTTCAAGGAACAGCAGTGTTAGTAGTGTGTGGCTCTCTGTCGTCAGTCATTAAGACCGCTATCTGCCAGTTAATTCACGCTCACATTAGTTTGGAACAAGCATCAATAAGGAAAGAGGTCTCGCGGGGGCTGGTAGCAGGGGGTGGGGGAGTGGAGACCGTTTTCACAAACTCCCTCCTACCCTTGCTCGCCTCGTCTTTCCTCTCTCTCAGCACGGCCAGCCTCGTGGCTAATGCAAGAACTGTTAGTAAAGAGGAGGCAAGCTGTGCAACAAATGTGCACAGAAGCGTGGGAGCGAGGCCGAGTAAGCGAGTGGATTATTCTAGCACATGCTTGCCTGTAACAGGAGACTGGTGGTTAACAATTCTCGTGTGCAACACGCTCAGGGGCCATGACAACGGAGAACACGGCATGATGTGGGGGTGCCGGGGGGGGGGGGCGAAACAGCGCGTGCATGAGCGAGGCAATTGTGCCATCTCGCTGTCCTTCTTGCAGCTACTTATAAGCTGGTCTTAAACAACACAGCTTGTCAAAAGCTAGACTCAGCCAAATCAAATAAACATTTCATCCCATTTTGGTCAAAAGAGATCCTCCATGGAAAAGAAGGTAGGAAAAGGTCAAAGTTTCTCTAATTCCTTCCGGAATAAACTCCCCTGCCCTCACTCCCTCCATCCACCACATTTTTCATTAAAAAAAAAAACTGAACCGACTTCAGGAGCATGCTTGACTCGACTTACAAAAGCTCAGTTAATGGTGTCCCGACATATAATCACAGCTATGAACACAAGTACCAAGAAGCTAACTGAGGTGTTTGACTTGTGTTGACAATGAGGGCGGGAATTCACTGTTTCTCGGACTTTTTATTTGACAGCACAGAGCACGACCTACACTGCGAGCCAGCGTACAGATGGCGAGTGAGGTCTAGTATTAGAGAGATTAAGTGTAGTAGTAGACAGATTAAGTGTCGTAGTAGAGAGATTAAGTGTAGCACTGGAGAGATTAAGCCACCCTCGTAATCACAAGCATCTCCACCTGGAATTACTGTTGCGTGGCGACGGTCACGCTTTTGCGCGCGGTTCAGGCGTCGGAAGTCAGTGGGTTACTAACTCAACGGGCACGTGACAAAGAAAAACATGCTTAAAACATCAAATTCTTACATTCTCACGACAAGTGTTTAAGTACGCATTTAACGAGTTGTGAAGTCTGGGCGACTCTAGAGGATCGAAAACATATGGCGTCGAAACTTAGCGGCCTAGCTTGTAGTTGGCTGGTTATTTCACGTCTGGGGCGTACTATCTGTTGGTGCTAATTGAAGTTTCTCCCCTATCCATATTATCACTGATTGTCAGGTACTGCTGGGATGTGCATGGGGCCAGGAAATGGACCCACTTGTACTCTGTGCTTACGGAGGCTAGAAGTAAGCGCTAAGCGGAATAAAGTCGCGTGGCGTAACAATTAGTGTTTAGGGTTGCTAGCGGATTAGACTCTGCGCAACGATACGTCACTCTTACGATTACACCCAACGGCTTGATTCCTAGTGCAACTGCCACGCTGACTACCCCCTATGTTAACCACTCTAGACCAAAATACCCCATCGTCAGTCTTGTTGTCACTCTAGTCCACTGTTCTCTATACAGCGTCTCTTTGCTCTATCAAGACCACTAGTCTTCACCTAAACTAGGGTTCCTTTAGTCACCTAGCATTTCCCCCACACCATCCTCACCTTTATCTAGTGGCTAAGTCATCTAATCTAGTGTTTACAATCCATAAACGCTGGCTTTTCTGACCCATCTTCCCCAGTAAAATTGTTGGGGGTCTTCCGCCCCCTCTTCTCTACTAAACAATGCTCTAAAATAAGAAAATGTTTTATTTGTGTAATGCAGATAAATCTTCATAACCAAAATTTGATAACCAGTTATGACGAAATATCAACTTTCACGTCTCATTTGTTAAAATATCTTATACAATGAGACCTCTGACCTAAATTCTTGTACTTTTTCCGACTTTGAGCTCTCTTGCACGACTTATACACGTGTTCACATTAAGGCTAACAGAGTGATGACGATAGAAGACAATGTGCAAGACGACGATGGACCATGCACATCAAACAGCTGAAGGTAAGCTGTCAGCCTATCAGGCGTTTTCACCACAATATGGGCAACTGTCCAGTTTTCACCACAATATGGGCAGCTGTCCAGTTCTCACCACAATATGGGCAACTGTCCAGTTCTCAACACAATATGGGCAGCTGTCCAGTTCTCACCACAATATGGGCAGCTGTCCAGTTCTCACCACAATATGGGCAACTGTCTATTTTTCTTAATTATTTAGAGACTTCTAGAATGCCGCAGACCCATAAAGTAAATGAAGATTAAAATGTTGCCGAATCCAAGAAAGTAAATAAAAACACATAAACATGAGATAACGGTCGATTTGAGTTCATAAGCAAAACAATCTCTGCCCTGAAAAAGATTGGAGAAGCCAGGAGTTGTCGCAGCTTGCCGTGGCATTATCCAGTTGGCCACAGGCCAAATCTACATTTCATCTGTTATCATGGGATGTCGGAGAACTTCTGCTTACCGTGGAATAGCGAGCCCGCCCCTAAAGTTGTAGATGCGACTAAAGCTACCTTGCCGTAGCCCCCCTGCTGTCTTATCTGCCGCAACCCTTCTGCTGATAGGTAACGCCCGGCACCACTACTTCCCCCCACTCTCGCCATCTTCTGACTCCAAAAGAACGTGGCCAGGGAGCTTCCCTCAGCTTCCAGTCACACGTATGCCCCCAACACACACACACACCTCTTGCCTTTCATCTGCAGACAACTGTAGACAAGGGACTGCGGTGACAATACGTTATTAACGTATTCTTAATACACAGCATACTTTCATAATTCGACAGCTGACCATTTGACCGTTGCTAGGGTACTCGACCACCCACACCCCAGGCCAGACTTCGTCTGCAGATCATGTGCCACAGCCGGGGCTGGGTTCTCATCCCGCGAGCGCGATAGCGCACGTGCAGCAAGCTGACTGCAAGGTGGAGCGCGCCACCAGATACATCATAAATCTGCGCGTGCTATCGTGGACAGGCTGCAAGACTGACTTCATATCTACAGAATGATGCTCCACGTACAATGTTCGCCACACAACCTCAAATATCGGTTAGCAAACCCTAAGCCCAAGGGCCACATACCGACGTTTCTAATGTTAGATACAAACGCAGCCGCCTTCTAATCGTCACTTAAATGAGCAACTTTGAGCCTGTTCATCAAATCAACTTTATTTAACAAACTCAAAAACTTCGGCTGGTAACTTCTGTCTGCTGTAAGGGCATCCTGCTAACATTTGTAAAGGCATGCTGGTTAAAAAAAAAAAAGCAACAGCCTGTCTCGGACGCTTAGACTGCAAGATTAAAACTTGACTTTAAACATCGGCGTTGGCTCGTTGCCTAAGCTGCGTGCGTCACACTTGTCTCTGTCCCAAGACGTGTGTGTGTGAGAGAGAGAGAGAGAGAAATGAGGGTGTAAGGAAAAAAAAAGATTTGCTCAATCCACATCAGGGAGAATAATGTTAACATCAATATCTAAATCCAATTTTTTGCGAGCACTAAAAGCAAGAAGGCGTGTAGCAGACATGGGTGTCTCTGCTCACACGTGCAGTAATGGCTTAGCTGAGTGTGCTCTGTTGAGGCAGACAACTAGCTTTAGTCTCCTGTACGTGGGAGAGTCGGTATTCCTGACCACGTTTCCTCAGCAACTGTGTTCCAGAATATAGTTCCCCCATGAACTGTGCTCACATTTGTGCGCCATATTTATCACGCGCAAGTTACTCTTGGCATTCCCACCCAAGAAAGCCGAAGTGTTAGGGCCAGACACTAAAAGGTCGCGGCTGGTCCTGACTGCTACATTCCCTTTGCTTGCTATGTGTTCGCTCATCACCTGGCATTCCACAGGGTGACGTCACGCCGCCGTCCGTTGGCGTGGCCCTCAATCGTTACTTTGACGCTCAGATCTAGAAAAAGCCCGGGTGTGACGTCTGCTCACCAGCCACCTCATCGAAATACGACCGCTAAACGCTGCTGTCTCCCTTACATGGACACGCACATCACCTGCCTCTATCACTCCTCTGTCTCCACAACAGTCATCTGCACATACCCTGCACGTCACCTTCCTGTTCCTCCACCCCTGGTCTCCGCGTTCAACCATTTCGCTCAAAACGTTTAAACCTGACCTCTACAACAAGATCGACTTTCAGAATATACTCCCCTTTGTTCTGCTAATGTCCGCTGGTACCTTTTTCGAGTTTTCTTATTCGCGAACAGAACAATAACCAAAATCTCATCCTTCAATATTGCTTCCATCATCATCATCAAATGCGCGGGCGGCTTAAGAATGTGTGGAAGCCTACTCCAGACCCACGTACACGGAATATACGTTGGTGCGGATAAATAGCAGACACGTGTGGGCCTGGCTGTGTGAAAGGTGATCTGTGTGAATGTGTGAAAGGTGATCTGTCGGCTGCAGAACATGGTGGAAGGTCAGGCTGGCTTGTTGATATCATCCAGAGGCTGGCTGCACCTCTGGGGCGGCCGCTGACTTGCTCATATGCCCAGGCGCGGGGTGGCGAGGGAAACACACCGTGCGGGGCTCCCTCACACCCTCCAACTGCTGGGAGCATGGCCTTAGCGCCATGGTGTCACTGCATTGTATGTAATAATAATAATACATTGAACTTATGAAAGATTTGTAGCCAAAAGCTGCTCTCAGCGTGCACAAGTCATTTGAAAAACTGTTAAGCTGGTTGCAAATGTTCCTTTCCACACCACAGGTCCAGTCAAAGAACGGATTTTATAGGCAGAAGCCTTATTTTTTCTTGGTGGGAGGACGGTGGGTGGTGGGTGGTAGGGCTGCTCGTTGGACTGCCTGCAGGGTGCCTATTTGAAAAACCAAAATGAGATCACAAGCCGTCGGAAGAAAAGTTCACCTTACAGTCAGTGATGCACGACTACTGTTTTCAAGACAGCAATGAAGGCCAAACATTGCCAAACTGTCGATACACAGGTTGATATTCAGATCCACGCGAATCTTTCGTTAACGTTGAAACCCAAGCAGTCGACAAACGGTCTTTTATAGGAAAATCCGAAGCGAGAAGCTGAAGCAGTTATTTCAGTAAAGGCAATTACAAAATACACAAATCTTCAGTACCATTATGTGAGAGTGAGAGGTACGGTGGACACATACGCGGTACAGTGTAGGTGTAGCGTAAGGAACAGCACTTACAGGTACAAGTGCTGTAGAAGTACACAACATGAGGTAAGTACAAAGAACAAGGATAAACTACAACACAGATATCCACCACTATGCAGGCACACACTATAGTACAGGTAATCAATGCACACACACACACACACTATAGTAGGAATAACGCGCTACAGACATACTACAGAACAATTAAGCACTGTACAGACATACCACAGGACTGATAACTACTGTATATACATACAGTACACGCGATCACTGTTCAGACACAAACCACAGTACAAATAACCACTGCAATGCATGCCACAGTAAAGATAGCCACTGTATAGATACATACGACAGTAGTTGTGACAGCTGTATCTGTGTGATTCTCCTGTAGAAGACTGCCCTGTTTAGTTCCTGCCCTGCATATCAACAGCTGGGTCAGCCTCCTATCGGAGGACCAGGCCCACAGACTGAACTACGGGTTGCCAGTGCCAGTGTAAGACACGGTTATTTTAACTGACGTTGGGACCATCAGAAGTGCACTGGTCAAGTTCCCATCCCTGTTAACGGTCAGCAAGGATGGTCGGAGCGGTGTAGTTGTTAATCTTTACCAATGACAACACACCCACGGACATCGATGTAGGCCGCAGGGTTTTCAGTTTTACAGCGTGTCAACTGTGTCAGCTCCACAACAAACGACTGCGATAGGCTACCCGGGCAGGAACTCTGCTGGACAAAAGACAGACTCTCACTCGACTAAAGAGAAACTTCACTTTTCCCAGCTGCGTGGTTGCGAGCGAAGGTCCGTCTGGTCTGAAGACATAAAGATGATCGTCTTACTAAAGTTGTACTGAGTTCTGGTATGTTCGCCTATGTGCCCTTGTAAATTCGTGTCAGTCCGGGACTGTGGATAAGAATGGGATTTATGTTGTTCAACAAAATATGTATCTGTTATTATAACTGTGGCGAAATATTTATGTGAACTGTAAACTTTGGTGTTCGGAAACAAAATGCATGCGTGATAGCTCAGTGGAAACAGACCCACGGAAGCGACGTTTGAAAGCTGAAAAAAATTAATGTACATTTATTGATTGTTGCTGTATATAAGCTATTAATATCCTTGTTTCTTTGTCATTTATTAGGCAGTTCTTTTGACTGTGTAGACGAGAATGAGTGAGTGTACAGTGTGTTGTAGTGCTTGATTGTAATAATATCTATCGCGCCAACAGGTCCGTTACAACTGGCGTAAGCTGCCCGTTACAGTGCCCGTGCCACCTCCGTCACTCTCAGTAATGTGATGGAAATGAGACAGCTGTCGTCTCCAGAAAATGCAATTACCTTACTTTCTGAAGTGTTATAAGAAATCTATATTAAAGTGATTTTCTCGCATCAATCGACTTAGCGCCCCAAAATGGTTCATTTGCTAGTAATCCGCCAAAAGGTAGTCTGCAGTCTGAGTAATTTTCTGGAAATCTACCAAAGGTAGAAGCTCACAGTTTGAATTATTTAGCCCAAGACTAGGGTGCTAAGAGAAACTGCATCACCAGGCATTGTGAATGGTCATCAGAACTGCCATACACACTGACATTCAGCTCGTCAAGTCTGATGTACAGGCGCGCATTTAAGCCGGGTGTGGTACCCGTACGAACATGACAGTCACAGAAAAAAACGATAATTCTCCACAACAGATTTAGCAGCTCAGAGTAAAATAATACTTCATACAGAGTCTAGTTCGCAGCCCTGCAGAAATCATCACCACCCAAACGCTTGAGTTTAATCTGATGTCCATAAGACCAGCGAAAAAACAAACAAACAAAACAAACAAAGGCAAGTGTAGAGCGGAAATCCAAGACAGCGAGGGTGACGACACAGCACGAGACTCACCCGGTTGTCGGTCAAAACGTAGATGTGCTCCTGCTCCTCGTCGAACACCAGGTCCGTGTGAACGGCCTTCCCAGCCTGCACCAGCACCGTCTCGTATATGTTGGCCTCGGTCCCAGACTCCAAGGACACCTGCACGAGAAGCAGATAACACCTTCCTTGTACTAAGGTATGTTGTTAGTGATCTACATTTCCTGCCGATGTATGACAAGTGTGTCACACTGTAGACACAGACCATCAAACTAACATAGTTCTATTAAGGTATGTTGTTAGTGATAAACACTTCCGGCCGGTGTATGACAATATGACATACTGTACACACAGCCCCTCAGACTAACATAGTTCTATTAAGGTATGTTGTTAGTGATATACATTTCCTGCCGGTGTATGACAAGTGTGACATACTGTACACAGACCCGACACCCAGTATAGTTAGCACCTAATGTGACAGACGCTTGCATCTGTTTTGTAGACAAGTACTCGTGAACTGGCTGCTTGCGGCTGTAACTCGATACCTACCGGTGGTAGTTGCCGGGTTAATGTAACCAGAGGGGTCACTCTCGAAACTCTTTATTCAGACTGGACCACGAGAAAGCTTTAGAGTTCGACAAAAAATATTTCCGAACGGCTGTCTTCTAAAACTAACAATGATTTTTTTTTTAACTTAAAACTCTGGGCTAGTATTCACGTCGAGTCCGTAACTAGCGGCTGTAAAGCGAACAATTAAAATTAAAAATGAACAAAGCACCTGTAACTGGATACTGGTCAAGGTATGAATGCCAGAGGTTAAGGGCTCGACTTTGACACCAAATTAGAACAGACTTATCATCATGACCACCCCACCGCCGCGAAAACGTAAAGAAGCAATTTAAATGGGATGATGATGATGATGATGATGATGATGATGATGATGATGATGATGATGAAAGTTTCACCAAGTCTTTCTAAGTACAACTGTTTGTGGAAATCTCTGGAAGTCTACTCTCATCCACGTGCTTACACAGCCTCGTAAACGCAAACGCTACCCGAGTGGGATGTTAGTGTGTGTACCAGGTCTTGTGTACTGTGACCAGGTAACCTCTAATCGTTAGTGTATACGCTAGATCTTGAATACCTTGACCAGGTAGCCGCTAGTGGTGCCGACGAACGCCACTGTGTTTTCTTCGATGACGGACACGGCGACAGCCGAGACATTGGTGCTGGTGGGGAAGGTCAGCAAAGCCTCACTCCAGATGGGGTCCGAGCCGCCGATTGGCTGATTCACCTCCGACTCTCCGCAGTAGTCATCCGTGATGAGTGTTTGCTGTCAGATCGAAACAAATTGTGTAGGCGGCGACAGGATCACAGCAACAAAACAAACACAATGGAACAAAGTGAACATGTGCTTGTTGTCTTGCGCTGTCACTGTATGTGTGCTTTGTGAGACTCCACACCAACCCGTTATTTCCGCCGTTTGTTCTCTGTCCCCTTTGTTATCCATCAATCTCCAACTTATATTTAGATAATGTCTACTAAAATGATCTCAAAAGAATAAAATGGTCATTGCACCAAAGACAGCTTCACGTATAGCACTCAGTTTCAGAGATGACTGTCGTGGACTTGCTACATGCAGGTGGTACCGCTTGGCGGGTGGCACTGACATCTTTGACAAATGCCCGCACAATCTACGTCGGTTTTAAACTAAACAAACGTTTTGCCCCAAACAAAATCCTCTTTTCAAACCCTAACTCTAACCCAAACTCCGAGGTCATCTTGTCTGCTACTGTCAGCTTTACCACCTCCACTTCCTGCTACTATAAACGTCACTGCGACCCTCACTACCCACGCCGACTCCTGCTACTGGCAGATTTACCCTCGGTGAACCAGGCCGCCGACTTATTTTGACAATAGTCTGGCCTGACCACCGACTTATTTTGACAATAGTCTGGCCTGACCACTGACTTATTTTGACAATAGTCTGGCCTGACCACTGACTTATTTTGACAATAGTCTGGCCTGACCACTGACTTATTTTGACAATAGTCTGGCCTGACCACTGACTTATTTTGACAATAATCTGGCCTGACCGCCGACTTATTTTAACAATAGTCTGGCCTATCTGCAAAAGAACCAAGTTTTAATGGTCGTGTGCACGAGAACGCCGTCCTTCTATCCACCTTTCAATAGTAAGCCTGGTGCTGCGGCACTGCCATCAGCCGCCATCTTCAAACACTGGATCATGCACAGAGTCTTTTGATCGATAATAAACAAGTCCCCTTCCCCTCTCACCCAGACAAAAAGCTGTACAGTTAGTTTAGAACAAAGAGCGGTGTTTTTTTTCGCTGTCTGTGGATGACTACGACAAGCAAGCACTGGCAGCATCACGGCCACCAAGCGTGGCAGTGCGGTGCAAGGACCAGCGAGCTGCAGCACAACAAAAGCTGGCGGCGCCGCGCCCCTCCCCCGCCCCTCTGCTGTGTGTGTGATCAATGCCGTGCTGCTGACGCACGTGCAGAAGAAAGGAAAAATCGCACACTTCACTCTGCGCAACGTGAGAAAGGGTGTGGGGGGGGGAGCTCCGGCGACAGGGAGAAGAAAGTGTCAATATTAAAAAAAAATTACGCCGGTAGGGAAAACAACTTGTCAATATTAAAAAAAAAACCGGTGCGACAGAAGGGGGAACAAATTGTCATTAGTTATAAACAGTATGACGACAGAATAAACTGTCAAAAGCAGTATGACAGTATGGTGAACAAACTGTCAAAATTAAGAAAACAGTGTGACGATAGAGACTAAACGATTAACATAAAAAGCTTATGATGACAGGAAGAACTGCAAATATTTAATAAAAACAATATGACGATAGAACTGTTAATATTAAAACTGTATGGTGAGATGGAGAGCAAATAGTTATTGTTTTTAAAAAAAACTAGTATGATAGGGAGATTCAATGGTCAACATTTTAAAAACAAAAGAATGATTATAGGGAGTGAAAATTCTTACTATTAAAAAAAAAAACAACTACAGCTTGAACAAACGCAGATACCGCATGGCGAGAAATCCGCTGTCATGGCGCAGGCATCGATTCATGCGAAGGCTAGTTACCACCTTGTCTATTTTCAAAAGAATCAATATTTTCTTTTTATCAGCCTGCGCCTGCGCATCCCTTCCCTTGTGTGTGAGGTTTGTCCTCCGACACCGTGTCTGGGACTCGACACGGTCGCCCACCGGCACTGCGAGCACCCACTCCCCACTCATTCTACTGTGACACGCTAGCACCAGGGCGTATCCCGTCAGCCATTTGTCGGTGAGTGCAGCAGCCTTCAGTCAGGCTCCCTCACAATCGGCTCACCACCGTTTTGTCCACAGCATGAAGCAGGCTAGGCTCCTAGCAGGTCCTTCATCAATGTCCTCACAGTCGGCTCAGCCTCGTAATGTTGATACATGTATCTAGCACTAATAAGGTGCCATTCTTTAGCCCTCTGATCTCGTCACATGGTACGTCGTCTGAGTGTCACGACTGGAGGAATTAAAAGTCCAAACATTTCTCTGAAACTTGTCATGGAGGCCGTGAGGGAAAAGGGTGATAAAGGTTGGATATTGGGGACAGCATGAGGATGGGATGGGGTTTAGGAAGTATAGATAAAAAATAGAGGTAAACACGGTAGGTACAGGTGACAAATGGTGGGAATCACACGACTAGAAAGGGAGTAGGAAGAATGGCATTAACTACTCACAACAATTTCTCTCTCTCACACTCTCTCTCTCTCACACACACACAGTTACACATTGACACAGGGCTGGTTTTTTAAACTATTTGTACTGGTTTTCCTCAGGAACACAGGACTTTAACTCCGGCCCTACAGACTTGGGGGAGAATTTCGCTAGACTGTCCAAAGCTCTGTCTCCGCTGCGCCTAAGGAGAAGTCGCGGCAGCAATCACGTGATTATCGCGGTCAACCATGCGGCAGCGTGTGGTGGCCAGAAAAGACCGTAACACATGCTACTTTTAGACCATAATGCTTTGCGCCGAAAATTACAAAAAAAGAAAAGACCCCCCTCACTTCGACTGTATCGTTTATACCTTGATCCCACCAACAGGTCTGTGCGCACATCTTGTGTCGGTAACTGTTATAAACAATAATAAACTATTCCAACTAGTTTATAATAAACTGATAAACAAAACAATCATGTCTGCTTCAGAAAACGATTTTCCCCCGATTCCCCTACTCTCCACCCCCCACCCACACACAACCACCAAACCCAATTCAGCCTGGGAGCCAGTCACACTGGCCAAGACGTCAGTTAAACTGCATGACTCTCTGCTTTAGGGTGCATTGCTGTACTCACTGTGTTTATGAGGCACTTGCTCGGGGCTGAGATGTGGTCCGGGCCGGTGTTGCCCACGCCACTAAAGCACTTCTGTATGTTCTCCGTGAACATCCTGCGCACCTTCCGCATAGGGTAGATGCACAGGGCTGACTCGGACGTCAAGTCGGGTGTCGCCGACCGCCCTCTGGAGAAGACCGTGTACAGTACATCCTCCGTGGTGGGAATGCTGAGGCTTTGGGCCAGCGCCTTGCCCGACTTGCCCAGGTAGGCGGCCTGCACCAGGTTGTAGTTGGCACCCCGCTGGGAACACTGCAGCTCCACCTCCACGTATGAGTAAAAGTTGCGGTCGTTCTGGCACACCCTCAGGATCTTGGAGATGTAGTCCTCGCTCTGAGCGCTGCGCTTCTGGATGGTGATCATGTAGCTGAAGTTATCCGAGCCGAAGCCATAGATGTACATCACTGGGAAAGACTCCCGCTGCTGCACCTCGATCTTGATCTGCGTCTGGCGGAAGCTGTCGCTGTTGTCCATGTAGGCCAGGTTGAAGTCGCTGAGGCTGCGGCTGGAAAATGCCGGCACACGCTCGCGCCAGATCTGCGGCCCCGTGCGGCTCCACGACACGCTGACGTACAGCACCTGCGGCTGCAGCTTGCCAGGGCCGGGCGCCGGGCCGGGTGCGATGTAGGCCACAGTGGTGGCGTTCTTGCTGTTGGCTACCACCGGCACGTAACTCGGCTTGTCCCGCTGAGTGATGTCCGTCAGGTGGCGCTTCTCACAGAATCCGTGGAAGATGCTGAAACCCCCAAATAAAAAGATACCAAGCGCCATGCCAAGGACTGCCTCACATCAGCGACGAGGCTACAAATATGTATAGTCTACAAGCTGTGGCGTCACGATGATTAGAAAAGGCGGTTTATCAGGAACGGATTCATGTTACTATGAATTTCGTGAAATGTGACCAAGACAGGTGAGAATGTATTGTATTATATACATGTATGAATCAGCTAATGTTTAAATACATATGCTGGTGTCAGAATTTACAGGCTAATACCATATTGCACAACCACATGTATTCAGACTTTCATTTGCCAGGACACTCTCCTGATTCTATGCTCACCTTGAACAGGCTATCAGGCGCTGGTTTGTGTAATCCACAACAAGGGCTTTGTTGTAGCTGTCTGTTGGTTTCTTTTCCTCTGTGCAGTCCTGCAGTTGCGGCATGGGCGGGGGGCAGTCGGGGTTGTCCAGCTCAGGGCCCGTGTTGATGGCCTGCCACAGCGTGAGGTTTGGGTGTAGACTGTACAGGTGGTTGACGGCGCCCACGTACAGCGTCTGGGTCTCGGTGTTGACAGCGAGGTGGTTAAAGACACTCAGCGCGCTCGGCGAGTCAAAGGTCGCCACCACGGCACGCGCTTCTGTGCCGGCGTTGACGTCAGCGGTACCGGTGATCCTGCGAGCCGGAAGGAAGAGGACGAGGAGAAAGGCGAGGACGAGGTGGAACAGCCTGCGATGGCCCGCAGTCTCCCCAGCACACGCTGATCCAGACATGGTGCGTATCACCGGCAGGTCAGGACACCATCGCCGCCACGTCTGCCACACACAGTCGCTACATCATTACTAACCACGTCACTTTGACAGTGCCACCGCCCCTGTAAGCAGGCAGTGACAGTGCCACTACCACTATAGAATGACATAACTGCACTAGCTTATGACTTTACTTAGTGATACAAACTGTAATATTTTTAAACGTTAACAGCACCCCAAAGCTATATTCGGACACTTGTTGCTGGCGTGTCCGTACAATTAGGTTTGTTGGATATGACATTTCTTTCTACATTTTGGGTATTTGTTAGTGTAAACACATCACTACATTTATCAGACATCCCTAAGTAACAATTATTATAGCATACAAAAATAACATTATATGCACGTGACGCACGGAGTAAGACAACTAGAGATCAAGGATTTATACTACCTAAACAGAAGAACTAGTCATGACAAAGCTCCCTGTCTAATTGATTGTGTTGCAGTACAGCAGGGCTGGGGGAACGTCCAGGGGCCAGTTGCACAACACATTTCTAATTTTAAACACTTTTAGGCCTTAACTCTATTTAGATAATTAGTTTACAGTGCACACAGTTTTAGAATTTTTAAAACTAAAAATACTTTTAGTAAGATAAAGTTGTTTAAGTCTGACTTTCCGTCCTGTCAGTACAATTTTTTGTATGTTTTTCTGCAATGCATCAAAATGGCTAAGAAGAGATTTTGCTTCTTTAGAACAGTTTTAAGGTTTAGAAACGTGTGCAACTGGCCCCAGCCCGCGGGCCGTATAAGTTCCGGGAAATCATTTGGTTGGGCCCTGCCAAGGCAACGACAGCCAGAACTCGAAATTCAGTAAATCTGAGTGTTTTTTGCATAGCAACATAAGTTTGTGTTAAGTAAATCGCGATTATAAGGTGAATTCTGAGGGACACGCACGGAACCTGTGGATAGACAGACACAGGCGAGTACATGACGGGACAGACAGGTATGCTTCACTTTGGTTGCCTGTGTCGCGTGCCCTGATGGTGTCTGAGAAAGAATGATCGTCTTGGGATGGTCAGCGCATGCGCATAGACATTTCATTACCACGGTGTATATCATCTGCACAATAAAACAAGTTGTGGACGACAATTTCCATGCGTATGGCGAGCAGGTTTTGCTGGCAGTGATGAGACTGGACAAAGAAAAACTGAGCGTTACGAGACGAGACGCAAACTCGTTTAAAAAGTATTTCGTCTGACCAATAAAACAAGGACTAAATGAGCATTGTCCAGGGTCTTCACTGCCAGCGAATCGTGATCGCCATGCGCATGAGATTTGTCGTTCAAGGCTCGTTTCATTGTGCAGACGATACACAGAGCGGTAAGGAGCTTCGGATGAGGATGCGGATGCGCAGACCATGCCAAGATGACCCCAGACATCGGGGCACGCGGCACCTTCAGTCTGTCTGCTCGTGTTGCGGTGACTCGGAGGACAGCTAGTGCGCTAGGAACCCTGGAAGTGTGCACGTTGCAAAAGTGCTGACACACTGTTGACTAAACTACGGCTTTAGCAAATATAATAGGCTAATTTTTAAGTCGATAAAATTGTACGGCCCGCAAATGATGATTTTCAAAAGGCCCTTAGCAGAAAAAAGTTCCCCTTTCTGCAGTAGAGTCTTTCTACAAAAGGGGCGCCTAGTAGTGTAGTGGTTAACATACTCGCTTGTCACCAACGCAGAGAAAGGCCCTAGGTTCAAATCTAGTCTCGGGGATACTCTGTGTGTGACATCTGCTCACAGGGCCGGACGTCGGGGCGGTTTCCCCACCCATCCTCTTCTCTCATAGTTGGAAATCCCCTCTAGGCGGAAGCACCTTCCCGCCAAAAGCAAGCAAGCAGCCAAGCAACCTTCTACAGAGCGCCGTTATCTTCGTGGCGTTAAGCAGATCTGCGTTCTCTGACATAGTGTTGGTGTCATATCACACAGCAGCAAAAGCAATACTTCATCACAACGCTTCTCATTGTCATGTGTGCCAACCAGCAGTTATTCTTTCAAAAGCAACCAAAGCAATCTCCACATTGAAATAATGACCTTGAAAATACACGACAGCGCAGAACACATAAAACACCTAGGTTTAATAAATCAACATAGCAATTATCCAGATAGTTGTTCCTGGATGTGAGAAAGGAAACCTTGGTCACTGACGTCGATGACAACATGCAAAACTGTTTACCCCAGCCACGCCCAGAATTCCCTAGGTGACACACAGTTCAGGTGCCCACAAACACTAGCAACATGCTCTTATGTTGCAAAGTTTGCGAAAAACTTACCTAGCGACCTCTCTATCAGGTCAAAATATCACCAGTACTTCTGACATTTTCTGAGCGCGCTATTTTGCCACCACGCATGGTATAAGCCATTATTATGCCCCTCCTTTCTCGTGTTTGACTACTAGCCCGCTGCTTCAGTTGTGTAGTGCAGAGTTCGAGAAACAAGAGCTTGGGTGAGACAGGCAGGTACCGTTCAGTCTATCTATATCGCCGTCGACCCGCCAGCTATTTCTGATGCTGAATATTTGATGGCTGCCACATGAAGTATTCAGGGAGCAGACTGTTACGTTAACACGTCAAACAAGCAGCCACTTATGTGTGGAGAATCGAACAGCGCCCTCCGGTGACACTCGAAAATTGCCTCAGCTCCGTCTCTGGAGCCCAGCACCATGTCGGCACGCGCCATATTTCTGGAGGCCACCTCGGGTTAGTGTGCTCTCCGACACTGACGATACCTTCTAGATTCCTGGCCTTATCGCTCAAGCTCGGATAGTAGCACTTTTTCTTTCCATACACTCAAAATAAATCATGCATTTTTAAAGAAACAAATTATTTTTGTTCTTGTAAAGAAGCGTAAACCTCGAAATCTTTATGCTTTTGGATAATAGTTTTTTTAAATTGATCTGCTGAGTAAAGCCCTACGTGTTTGAATTAGAAAAGGATAGCTCAATAATATTCCTGAAATAGACATAATGCACACGGGGGCCTAAACTATAGACAGCTGATGTACCTAAACTATAGACAGCTGATGTACCTAAACTTTAGATAGCTGGTGTGTCTGAAAGTGCGTAAAGACAAAATAAAATTTGAAGTAAACTTGCGTACTCGGTAGACAGTGCTAAGATTTGAACTATGTAAAATGATGTACTGAGTAGACTAGACAGTGCTAAGATTTGAAGTATGTAAAATGATGTACTAAGTAGACAGTGCTTAAGAAGGCACATTACCTTCAATATTGTTTGGTGGTGTATGGTGTATGCTGTCTACAATGTGCACGACCTACATATAAGATGTTAAACAAGTTTCAGTTCTTTGAATTCTGGAAACCTACACTTCATCTGCACACGTTTGATGTTGTATGACACAAGGCGTCCTGTTAGTCCCCAGTTATACATTTCCTGAGAATATCCGTCTGCCATCCGGACAAGGACTGTCTACAGCGTACAGGGGCCAGTTGCACAACATGTTTCTAAACCTTAAAACTGTTCTAAAGAAGCAAAATCTCTTCTTAGCCATTTTGATGCATTGCAGAAAAACATACAAAAAATTGTACTGACAGGACGGAAAGTCAGACTTCAACAACTTTATCTTACTTAAAGCAGTTTAAGTTTTAAAAATTCTAAAATTGTGGTGTGGACTTTACACTAATTATCTAAATAGAGTTAAGGTCTAAAAGTGTTTAAAATTAGAAATGTGTTGTGCAACTGGCCCCAGGTCATGTAGCTCGTTCACGTCCATCTGATCGATGATCGGTAGATGGCTGTCATTTCGCTTCGGCGCGAAACCGAAAAGTTACCGACCACGTGATATAAATATATAAACACAAAAAGTGACCTGTAATGCTGAGTAAAGTAAGCCACTGCAGGACTACAAGACCATGGTTTCTATTTCCAGACTTTCTTCTCACTCCCAGCAGTAACTGTAAAGGACCTGATTCATAAACACCTGGTGGACTCCAATTAATGTAAAGCCTTTACGTGGCACCTGGTGAGGCCAGAACTAGCTGTTTGTCTGTTCTCCAGCTTGTTGTCTAGTTCCTTACACACCCGAATGAGAACAGAAAAAGTCAGCATCGCCAAATCAAGGTAAGTTAGGCCAGTTTTCGGACACTCTTGTAAGTCACAGAAGATGATCATGGACTGCCCTACAAAAGACAAAACCATCAGCATGAACTCTACACATGTGTCTTCACACGACAAACAGGTCGGATTTCTGCAGCCTAGTCATGTACACAAGGCAGCTATCTATAGCCTAGCTTTTGATGGCAACACAAGGCGGCTATCCGCAGCCTAATCTTTATCCCCACAAGACGACTATGTACAGCCTAGTCTTCTATGTACGATGCCCCTGTAGGTTTACCTAAAACGCAAGATCTTATGTTGTTTTCCTCACCGCTGACAGGACAGCTTGTCCAAAGGAAGTTTGCGATGCAGGATAACTGGTTCAGATGGAGGTAAAAAAAACAAACTTATACGGGCCAGCTGGTTCAGAGGAATCGTTTTTGATATCTACGTGTCGCTGTCATTGTAGGCCTGACACTCACATCGCTATCAGCAACACTTTAAACAACAATTCCTGGTTTTGTTTTTTTTTACAAGAGACTAGTACACAAACTGGGACAAAGTCTCAGGCTCCGACAGGCCTTCAGACTATTGTCATTCTTAAGTCGCCTCAGTTTGTAACTACATTCATTGCGCCGATGACAAAAATGACACCGACTGCCTGTGGCTCCCCCGCCGCCATGCTAGAGGAGGGGGGGGGTAACGTCTGTCTCAGGTGTCGCGACAAGATCCAAATTGCGCAAGAAAGAGTACAGCCGCGCTGAAAGTCTGAACCAATTAGCGACAGACGGACTGACAAACAAACTAAAAGAAAACGTCTAATAAAGACGATTCCGCAGGCAGTAGCGGGTAGTGCAGTCTTAGAACAAGGACGGCGACACAGCGGGTATCAGGTGCGCCTGGGACTATTTCTGGCGCATCGTGTGAACCCGTTGCTGGCTCCTCGTACCAGTGCTTTCTCAAGGATTTGCCGCCCGGCCCTGCCTCTTTCATGTGTGGCTGATGGAGGGAAAAGCCACGACTGGGCGGCGGGCCCCGCCTTTCATCCACCCGACCCGCAGGAAGCTGGCGATGCTGTAGCCGTGCAGAGCCAGGCCGGGCGTGAACATCTTCACATCCTCTGTACCGGGGGCTGGCAGCACCGACTGACAAGCCTCCTCAGGCGAGTTGCGCGGCCTTTTGTTCCTCACCGCTCGTACACTACGCGAGTAGTGGGGTCCACAAAAAGCTTGGTCTACGCTGCGTGCACGTGCTACTGCTCGCTCCTAGCTACCTAGACTGCGACAGCCGACTGAAGCCGCTCCCCATACATACATGAATGACAAAAAATCGTCTACATTGACCATGACAACAACGTGTACACTGACCGCCAGCACGATCTCTGGTGGCTGTCCTGGGACTCCGCAGCACTTGTCCCAGGATTACAAGGACATGTCACACGTCACTCAACGCCAAAAGACTGCATGGCATTAACCCACCAGGACTGCCAAAAACTCAGTGACATGCGAACATCGGGGTCAACAGGTTATTGGACACTAACCACTGCATCAGCCTCTTCTTCGTTGCCAAGTACGCACATGCAAGCCTTTTCACAAGTTTGAAAGTTCGACAGCAAATCCTAAAAGATCCTGCGTGCCACTGGAATGTCCAGACCATGCAATGTATTGACACCATTGGTCCAGACACCATACAATGCATTAGTGTCATTGTCCTGATATAACTGTCTACCGCAGCTGTACACAGCGGATCTTTCACACAATGCCGTGACGTACCGTGACATGAGTGTCTGGCTTCAGTGAGTTCGTGCTGGCCTCTTTCGGGAGTGAGTAGTGAGCACCTTCACTTGCTACTTTGCTGGTTACCAATAGTACAGAGGGCGGCCAGTGCTTCCAAGACCACAGGTGGGGGATGGGGCTCTGAGAACACCTCGTGGTCGCCCTTAGACCTATTTATCTGCACTAATTACTTGAGAACACCAGGGCTGGGCGGCACATAAGGTCAAAATCTAGCGAAACTGTCCTCCTACCTTCCCTTACCCGGGTCAAACCCATTCTTTTCATCCGGACAGAAAACGTTCGGCCTTTAACGTTAAGCCCAAGTATGTCGGCTTAATTTTAAAAATCGGCGCGGGCTGGTGTGTATGTGATGTCTTGAAAGTAAAACTGAAAGCACTGGTGGCAAACTGACTCTTCAGACCAAACTTAGCGAAGTCGACTTGCACTTGAGATCGGCGATTTAAGATTTATTTTTTTAAGACCTCACATGCAGTTTGTCGGTGACTGGTCAAGTGAGGACACAAGTTTATCAATGACAAAGATGGCGACAGGGTGGGGTGGGGGGAATACTGAGGGCAGGCGCTTGACGTCAACACCACCCTCACCTTAAGCGAATGTAATGAACAAACCACTCTCTTCGCACATTAGCCCTCTTGATACTCTGCCCAACTCCCTCTATTTCTCGCTAGCTTTGCCACTAGCCGCCGGTTGCCGGGAAACGCGGCTGTTTGATGAACTCGTCAGCAGATGCCAAACACGGGATAAGTGCGCGGCTTCACGACAGTAAAAACCCGTTTGTCCGCCAGCAGTCTGTCTACACTGTCAAAACGGCACGAAACTTGAGGCCAGTACTTACAAAACACTACAAATCTTCCGTTGGAGGGAGGAGGGGGGAGCAAGAAAGGCTTGCGCGTATTTAACGATTATCTAATGACGGCTCTGTCACTGCACAGCCACAGCCTGGCACACGGCGTATCCACTGCTTGCTTCGCCATCTTGTCCCACCATTGTCCTTCTTGGATCAAAAGCCTCTGAGCACAGCAGTGCTATCTGGCGAATTACAGGTGCGAATGAGCCACAGCACCCATACCAACAATGCATGTGCGGTTCGTTTTTCTAGAGGTCTCCAGAAAAATCATGTCGACGTCACGTGTCATGCTGAGCCTAGCTGTGCCTAAGGTGTCGCCCTCACCTGTCATCCTAAGCCTAGCTGTGCCATTGGTCTCGGCGTCACATGTCATGTCAGGTCTTGCTGTGCTATTGGTCTCGGCGTCACATGTCATGCCAGGTCTTGCTGTGCCATTGGTCTCGGCGTCACATGTCATGCCAGGTCTTGCAGTGCCATTCTTCTCGGCATCACATGTCATGCCAGGTCTTGCTGTGCCATTGGTTTCGGCGTCACATGTCATGCCAGGCTGCCCAAAGACGCCGTCTCCCTCCAGCTCATACTAAAGTAAGATGTCTGCTGCAGATTTGTAGCAGGATATGACAGCCATTAAACGTGAACTAGGTAAAACTCAAAAAGCAGTCTGCAATCGCGGTAAAGGCTTGGCTAGCTGCACCTAGTCATCCAGGACGTCCACACAAAACAAACCTGTAGTTAATGTATACACGTATTATATTTATCTGGTTTAAAATCTGGACGTGGACGAAGGGACAGGCTGATTATAAAATGCACATTCTGCTAAAAGGCAGAAACCATATAAAACGCTATTAATAGGTTTTATGAAAACGAACGTGTTTACCAGAAACAACTCAGTTGAGAAGAATGCCGTTTCCATCTGCCCACTGACTGCCGCAGTCGAGTTTTATTGGATGTTTTAAGAGCAACAGCCGCGCGGTGCTACACAAACATCATCTTCTGCTCCTCTACTTGCCCCCCATCACCGGCGTCGTATTCACACCAACGACCTGTAGGGGTCTCTGCGGACACTCATAACAACGGCTGCTACCTGTTGTGAAAACTGTCGTCTTCCTTAACCGAGACAACACCGTGGCAGTTGACAATTTAATATAATTTAGTGCACCGACAAAATACCCAGTGGAACTGCAGCCTTGTCATCACTCTAGTGGGTGAAGGAGTCGAAGCTAACGGCAAGCCGGCAAGAATGGCTACCTGACCGTGAGAAGGACAGTATAGACTATAGATGAGCAGCACTGTGGGACAAAGTACACAAAGTATGTAGCGAAAGGCTGCCGGAACACTGCCAGAAGGTATAAAAGATACAAACTGTCCCCACCGAGGAACTGCAAGAAATCATTACATACAACATAGTTCACTGTTTAAAGATATTCTCAGGTCTTGTTACTTGGTTACTCTTGCATTTTCTGTATTTGTCTGTATTTGTCTTTTATTCGTCATCAATACTGTTGTTTGTCCTTACGTCATTCATACATTATTTGTTTGTTCTTCTGTCCCTCGTATGCTGTCCACGTCTCGTTCTTGTCCCGCGCCACGAGAAAACCATTTGGCCCAAAACTTCACAAAAAAAACTTTAGGACGTTAGATTGGAGGTTAGGGGAGAGAGGGCAGTGGGTGGAAGGTGGAAGGTGTCTGTCTGGCCAGTCGCTGGCTGAAGCACGCACGTCCGCAAAGACCCTGGTGGCAGGAGAAGCGACAATGTTTCTGTCATACTTGTCTGACACGTTGCCAGCTGGTACTGTTCACCCAAACAGTCGCTGTGCCAGGCGCCTCACCCAGCTTTCACTATTTTTTGGCGACCGCATGTCGATCAGTGAAAAATGGTAAAAGATGTGTAATACAAAAAAATTATGCAATTGTGAAAAATAAGCCACAGCCCAGAAATAATGCTCACGGGATGCGTTCTAAAGAATGAGCAGTGCTCACAATATGCAAAGTAGAGGAAGAACGATGCCCACACATGCCCACTAAAGAGAACAAAGGATGAGCGTGACTTAGAAATTCTATAAATCAAATAATTAGCTTAGGGTCACATGAGGGTCAATGATCAAGTAATTAGCGTAGGGTCACGCGAGGAGGGTTACTGATCAACGTCGAAGTCGTGCGTCAATATCCAGACATCCGAACAGGCGTCAATATTGTATTAATTAGGCAAACAGGTACCTGCGATAAAGCTGTCGAGAGAAAGACGATGGAGCACTGACTGTCAGATAACTATTGACATTAATGTGCACCAGCACGTACAAATTAACCGCTGACCGCAATGAGGAGCGGCGGTTGTGACCAACAATATCTCAGTGAATGCCACGTCACGCTCCCAAAGGCACGTCACCTCGCCGTTCTCATAGCTTAGCCTACACGGAACTTTGTACGTTAAACAGCCATTGGAACGCATACTTGGAAGGGTGAGCAACAACAATGCCAACTTTATCCTCCACCTCCCCGCCCGCCCACACAAACATGTGGCCGTCACGCCCTCGGCGCGTCTCGCTAAGAAACTGCAGTCATCGTCTTCGCACACCAACCTGCTGACGCCTGCAAATACTTCCACTCACGTCCTACTGAGCTTTGCTTAATTACACAAGGTGGGACATTCCAAGACACATCACCCACAGACATTTCTTCTGGTCCACAATTCACATTGCCGGAATTCCTTAGTTTTAGGAGAATTATTGGTGTAAAGACACACAACCTCACAAAAAACACCGCATACACAGTTCTGCTTAGGCGCAGGTGTTCAGGTTCCTGCCAAGGTTCAAATATTTTCTGTTCGACATTCCTCCACTTAATGATTCAAACGCTTAGCGGACTGCACATTTGTTCTAGTGATGGACTTCGTTCATTGCAGTATCATTAGTTCTTATATCTGAGTGCGTCCTGAAGATAATAAGTGATCGGGTACAGACATTCTCACCTATGGACAGAGGTGAAAACGCTTTGACAGTGAAGGGTACAGCCAGAAGGAAAGAGAGAAGCGGGCGTTTAGGCGATCTGTAGTCATGGTGTTAACAAGTCACAATTTTTTTTAAATCAAAAACTAGGTTGAGGCAATCATCAAGACTAGCGTGTGGTAGGCACAGCCGCAGTCACTGCGAGTCGTCAGTAATTAACAGCGCTGTGGGCAGCAACATCCGCCAAGCAGCGGGTAGGAAGCCGGGTGTAATAGGTAATTACATCCTCCAGCTTTTCTCTTTGTCAATCGTTTAATCGATGGTACCCAGCTGTTTCCTCCCTTTATCACTCCTACTCCCTTCCTTCAAAACAAATGTCTTGCTTGCTGACATAACAATATTGTAAACAATGTACACAACAGAGCTGAGCGCTGCCATTTGTTGCTTGTAGTTCGGCACCTATGTCGACACCCAGGTGGTGTGTTACAGCTGTCACTGCAATAGGTCTACAGCAACGGAGCTGCTTTTGTTCTTTGAATAAATGGTTGGCCGTGCTATATTGTCAGTGCACTGGCCTCCAGGAACGCCACCGTTTCGACAGTCCCCTAGAAATTGATGTTCAAGCAACCAAGCAATGTGCACAATGCCAACGGATCTGTTGGGGTAAGGGGGTTCGAGGAAATAATCTTAGTATTTCCTTTTCTGACTGGAGACAAGGTGTAGGCGGCGATAACTGCCATTCTGTGTCGATATCTGCATGTCCATCCGAGCGACTGGTAAGTGCGGCTAGCTAGCTACCTAGCGCGGCCAGTCAAGTGGCACTGAAAATAGACTCGAGGTTGACACCCTCAGCGCGCTGCTGAAACAAAGAGATAACCAAAGGGCGCCTGGCACTAAGGCGACGACAGTGCCTGTTGCTTTTTCACACATGACTCTCACAAAACACTTGTTATCACCTCTACAGTTTGGCGAAGCTGTAGGCAGTGTAAGGTATAGTGTGCGCTACTGTTTCACGGCCATATTGCTATTATAACCGACAAACCGTTACCCTGAATATAGGGACACTGGGACACTGCCTAATGACGAAGTCAAAGTCTAATGCGTTACAGTTTGATGAACTGCCGTCTACTATTTGTTACCTGAACTGAAGCATGAGGTCGAGCCAGCACACACTTTTTCATAGACTATCTTACAAATTTGTCCTCGATTCCAGATAATATACATTTTGATCTTCTCTCCCCTTTGAATCCATGGTAGATGTTTAGAGGAACTTATCAAAGTCTAGAGCCATTGCCCACGTAAACCTTTCTCTAGCTATTTGGTTACCTACAAAACAAAATAACATAAGAATGAGGGTCCTATAGCAACATCCAATTAGTATTAAGCGGTTCTGTTAGTGCCGTCCGTAAATCAGAAAAGTGGGGCCTAGCGCACGTGCGTGGCTTAGAGAGCGGACATAGCTGAAGTAATGAAAGCAGAGTCCTGCACGGTCTGCTACTATCCTCAACACCTTCTTCCCGAGTGAGGGACACTAACCATCACCCTAGCCCCGAGCAGAATAAAGCTGTTGTCACATATTTGAACCGTAGATGTACAATTGTATTACTTACGCATGAACAAGATATTAAAATGCACAATAATTAGCCTAAATTAATATTTGTAACTAAAACAACAATTATAGCTGATTTAGTTCATAGTTTTAGCACAACATATATTATGTACTTGAATAATATACGGACAGGCTTCTCTTAATGCCATAAAAATTGTGTGTGTGTGTGTGTGCGCGCGCGCATGGAGAATTGGGTGGGTGGGTAAGGAAGTGGGAGGGCTGATAGTAAAAACTGTAATAAAAGTATTCTCTCTTATTTGTGGCTTTATATATATATTTTAAATGTTTTTGCAAGTACATTACGGCGAAATTTAAAGGTAGTCGGCAGAACATCCCTCTGCACATTTCTCTGCCTCTGCAACGATTTGCTCCGGCAATAATAATAAAAATTATTGTGCGACAACTTTGTGGATATTTATTAACATATATCTTACAACAGTTTTAATGTTCACGCTCTCTCCGCCAACTGTTATTTCGAAATCAATGTCTGATGCTGCAACACGCTACTTTTCTTCAAGCCTGGCAAAGAAGTTGGAGCTTACAGTTACACCGTCAGCGGCTGTTTTGCAGTGACGCGTGTATGCATTCGCCGACTTTCACATTCACGATGTATTACTAGGATCTGGCTGACTGAACACGGGTCATTTATCTGAAATCCGGATACGAAATGTCGACCGCATACCTCTGTCAGCACGAACGCCTCTCCTAGTATCGCTTCTCGTGTCTTTTTTACAGTTCATAACACTACAGTGAACTTTTCAACAGGGGCAGCACGGCCTCTTGAGAACGTCTAATCACTCTAATGAGAATAAAGGTCACATTTCTAAGGGTGCCAGGATGCTGTACCTTGCCACAAGTACTAGCTGTTTACCATTTGAAACGTGGCAAGAATGCCCACCTTGCCAGAAGTACTGGGTGCTTACTCTACATTTGAAGGAAGGCCACAAGGTGTCACCTGCCTAGGCTACTGGGTGCTTAAGCACGTGGTTCTCCATCCTCCCCCTGTACGATACCCACTGTTTGAAGGTGCTGCTTGCAATGTTCTTAGCGCGCAATAGTTTACAAAAGTCCGAAATATTCTCTCCACTTTCTAGCATTTCGCCGAGACGATAAATTACGGGTTTCGGCATCTTACTTTTTTTGCCAGGTTAACAAAGCCCGGTCTCAACATCATAATTTTGCCTCAAACTAAACCACGGTCCCAGCATTACAATTTCGCCAGACAATATATATATATATAATATTATTATTATTTGATAGCGGGAAATCCCGATAAATGCTCTCAGCGGCGCTGAATTACGTCAGCCCGTGCGTTCCCGCCATACACTCATAATGTTTACTGGTTTATTGTTCGCTTGTTCTTTATAGTTTACTGACTAAAAAGTAAACGTCTGTAACATTACCGATGTTGAATGCAGCCCTACATATCACACCGATTCCTATTAGACTATTTGTACTACCTTAACAATCCGTTGTTACTAATTTTAGTCCACATCCTGACCCCCAGCCCCAAGCCGCCACAACGTGTCTACTCCCCCCCCCACCTTCCTGCCCCCAAGCCTGCGATCTGATACCCTGATAACCCCCTCAGGATAACGACCTGCCAACAAAAGCCCGCGTGTTGCGCTGCCCGCGCGCGAGAAACACTAGGCAAGGAGGGTGAGCGCTAGTCACTGGCAAGACGCTAGGTACACCACAAGCTAGGTAGGGTTGGGTAGGGTGCAGGCAGGAGGCCAGGCTCGCTGACCCCCCCAACTGTGCAGCAACGATAAACAGGCGTGTGGGCAGGCGGTCGGGCCTCTTGCACTAACGGCTGCCTGCCTTTAATCCGCTTACAAGACGTGACGCCGGGTAGCGGGGCCGCCAAAGTGCTTTCACAAGCTCAGCACGCGCAACACTTGTAAAGCTGATCCTCCAGGCTGCCAAGCCACCACTGCCGTTAGCGCTACATTATTACGATGGAAAATCTACGATAGATCACTCGTAATTTGGGGTAGGATATTTTCTTTTGCGTGAGTTAGCGAAAGATCTCTCAAATGTTCATAATACTGATTATCATAATGTGGAGAAATACCGACATGCTACAAGAAACATATTTCTCTCTGCCATAGAGTTCTGTCAGAATAACCGTGCACTGAGCTGTTGTACATGCCGCAGCAATATCAAGTTTGGTACTGAGATCAACAGCAATTCACGTGTAGCATGTTAATACACTTACCAAAGACTATCATTGTAATAAAGGGTCTTTGCACTTACACGACACCTAGCAATGCTAGCATTGCCTGGTAGCTGATTTTTTTCCCTACCTTCTCAGGAGGACAACTTACCCAACAGCTGGCAAAACGGTAGAGACTGTTGCAAAATGTTCAGTAGGTTAGCTTAGGACCCTTAGTTTGATGAGTACATAGTGTAATGGTTACATGCAACATTTGTTTAACAAGACAAGTATTATGTTTGAAACCTGTCCTATTTGCATTTTTTCTTTTCTTATTCCCCTAATATGGTCTAAAAAGATGCTCTTTTTTTAAGTCGCTTTAAATACCATGGAAAATGTTTTTGAAAAGGGCACAATCTTATGGGCAGTGGTCAAATTGATTGGTGACCCTGAAACTGTATGTGTGGACGATTTAGTCTATTTCAGGCTCTGATCATAGACACTCAAAGAGAACTCATTGGTTGATGCTGAATATATTGCTTCCTTTCATATATGTCCCATAGGATGTTTCAGATTAGAAAGGTGGAATATATATATATATATAAAGCCCACATTTCTTCAGATGTGATGCATATGTTAAAAATATTATTAAAGCAATAGTCCTTCTTCATGTATACCCTTGCCATTGCTACATTTCGATATCAATAAACACACACACTCTCTCACAAAAGAGGAAGGCTTCTCAAACAAATGTTGCAGGTAGCTTCTAAAGGTAACTACAGGGTCTCAATACTATGTGCTTTAAAGTAACCTAAATAACATATCTGATAGCAATCTTGAGTGTTGTCCCAGTTGTTTTGGGCCTGAGGTAACTTTGGTAGACCACCAGCAACTGTAAGCACTCCATAGGTTTAAGCTATGTTCAGTACACCATACTATGTTTTCATAGTTTCATTTTTCAAGGAACCAACTAAAAGCAAGTTTTCACTCATTGAAGTGTCAAGGTCACTGATGTCATGCTTCCAGATTTGCTCCTTTCACCCATACATTTACAAAGAAAAAAAATCTGCCACATGCACAGCATTTGCACTTACCACGATTCTTTATAATGGGAATGCTCTTTCATTTGTCTGTGATAATGGTTTTTTGATGAAACTAAAAGTGATATATTTTGTAATAAATAATCTGAACAAAGCCCATTTACTATTTTGAAATAAAGTGTTATCCTATATCTTTTTTCCCTTTCGGGATATAAAAGCCTGATTCACTATGTGATTTTAAATGAATATTTCCTTTTACACTTCTAATTCCAAGTGCTTTCCTACTTTGCTGGTATTTACAGTCCTTAACTCTCTTGGTTTGAAAGGCCACGATCGTGGCTTTGCCGGGTAGCACGGGCAAGGTGATTTTCATTACTTTTTATTGCAAAGTGCACCATTCACAACATCTGCAGCCGTCAACACCAAACAGATAGAGAGAATGAGCGACAGTTTGGATTATTCGGATGTTGAAAGTCTGCATTTCTCATGGTTCTGAAAAACGGCTACTTTTAGCACCAGAAATGCAGACTTTGCTAGCGGATAATTAACGATGGGTTTTGGAGGCTGAAATTTACAGGTTAGGGGCCAGTTGCACAACACATTTCTAATTTTAAACACTTTTAGGCCTTAACTCTATTTAGATAACTAGTGCAAGTGCACACCACAATTTTAGAATTTTTAAAACTAAAACTGCTTTAAGTAAAATAAAGTTGCTTAAGACTGACTTTCCGTCCTGTCAGTACAATTTTTGTATTTTTTTCTGCAATGCATCAAAATGGCTAAGAAGAGATTTTGCTTCTTTAGAACAGTTTTAAGGTTTAGAAACGTGTTGTGCAACTGGCCCTAGGTTTATATTGCCTACATCTACCGATGTCTGCACAAAACGCAAACCATTGAGGTTGGTCTTTAAGGCAACAAACTGCCCGACAAAGTAATTGATATGGTCATCCCAGCTGCAATAACTTAAAAGAAAAGGGTCAAGGTGATTGTGGGAAACAGGATATTTTCATTAAAGTGTAGGTAACATCGTAACATTATTAATTATTTGGAGAAGAAAGGATTGTAGAATTTGAATGTTGAGATGAGGATTACATATGCCTGAAAAAGAAATGTGTTGCTAGCAGTCTGATGTTGGACTGGATGGTAACAATGTCATTAACAGAAATCAGAAATAAAGAGTACCTAGGACAGAGCCCTGAAAGACACCTACAGGGACTCTTTTCTCAGTGGAATTTTCACCCTTTAGTACTACGGCCTTGAGACAGTCTGATAAATAACGGCAAAAAAAAAAATCTAACAAACATGCTTCAAATGCTACCAGCTTCTAATTTAAATCATAATCCTCTGTCAAATACCCTGGAAACATAAAAAGTACAGCCAATTCAGTGATGTTATCATGCAAAAATTATAAAAATTATCATAAATTGAGATTTACTGGAAACTATTTGTCCCCCTGACTGGACCACTGAATGTTTTCAGTATAAAGAGTGTAAATTTGGGAACAGATTAAACCCAGTAATTAGATTGGTCTAGAATTTACATTCACTTTTCTTGTAAAGGGGCATCATGTGAGTAATCTTTCAGCAGCTTAGGAAGACTCCCTCTCGAAGAAGAGGGTTAAAAAGATATTAGTGGTGGAGTGATGTCTGATGCAGCAATAAGCAATTTCTTGTGGATCAAATCTCAGCAAGGGGCCGAATTACTTCTTAGCAGTCCCTATCGAGTCTTTAGTTAGGGAAATAATTTTATATAATTCTACACCACTAAGCTGGATGGTAAGATGGAGATGGATCGTTATCAGCAAGCATACAGTCCTAAAAAAACAAAATCACTTAAACCTGTAACCCTGAGTGCTTAAATTAAAATTTGTACTGTCCTGACACAGAGGAGGGATTTCATCATGATTTAATCCTATTTCTCTGCAGAGAACCATTAACTAATGTCCACTATTCATTTCTGCCAAAGAGTTGTGGATCTTCCCTTTTCTCCTCCATCAGATGTCCAATGACAACATTGTAGAATGGGAGGGGGGAACACGCCCTGGAGGGAAATAATCTACTATCATAGTCTACACTTTTCCTTAGATGACAGGAGAATTTGTATCTCATCTGGTGAGAACTGGACAGACAGTGTGGATCTGCGGTCGCCAGTCTATGGGTTTCTACATCTTTCTTTACATTCACTACAAAACATAATGTTGAAAATCCTCCATGGAAACCACAATATGCAAGAATTTTAACTAAAATGAAGCCATCTTCCCACCAGGAACAACGAAGATGCACTCCTATAAATAGATTAGCAGCTGTTGATGCTGAGGACCATGATACTTTTGGCCTGTAGTAATTCCAAGTTATATAGCAACTGTAAAACAAGCTCTTTACCGTGTCAAATGTAAAACTTAGTCTTTATGTTAAACGTAAAACATGCTCTTTACGGTGCCAAATGCATGTTGAGAGTGCTTTTTCCATGAAAACAGCTATCTCGCTGAGGCTACTGAGAAGTGTCCACAAGGCTACAAAACGTCTGTGAAGCTTTACTATGTGGCATTCTATTTCAAAATAACACACCAGACATATTGCATCAACAACTGAATAGCAACCCAGAAAAAAAACTGCAAGCTGTGCTGTGAGGATGAGATTCTGCTTGCGATACACTGGGCATGAAGGTGCCCCTAACTTTTATAGAGGGGCAGACATGCAAGAAACTGTGATGTGGACAGCTCCAGTGAATCCACTAGGGGATACCATTCCAGAATGTTGCAAAGCTGTCTCCTTCTTTCAACCCAAACAATGTATTGAATCCTGTCTTCATCACAAATGCACCCCCTTGTATTCATTCTTTCTGCACAACCTGAGGGGCCAGTGTGCCACAATTACCATGTAAATGGTGTAACATCATAATTCAAGTGCACTGACTAGTGGTTTAGCCTTACAACCACATTAAAACACATAAAACTTAAGAGAAACGGGGATAGGGTTCAAGCCTATGCAAAACGTCAGAATAAGCAGCAATATAGGGTAGCAAGAGAAATACAAAGACAAGTGGACTCTAGAGTTGAACCATATGCATTTATGAATGGCGGATAGGGAGAGATAACTGGCTGTTGGCCGAGGCGGACGTGACTGAGCAGTTACACCGTGGACCCTGACACACAGCCGGCTGCTACTCTCACTCATGCTGTGACAATGAGTCACGTGCACGGGCAAGGAGGTATGCTCAAGTTGGACAGACCCGACTCTCCCTCTTGAACTGCCCTCTTGTGTCGCCCACTCTTCCACCCACCCCAGCTCCCAGACATCCCTTGTTCTCGGCCACTCAAAGATCCCAAGAGCGCAACAACGCCAAAATAACTGTGGAGATTTGGGTGTTATGCAATAGTAGCTAAGGCGTCTGAGCAATAAAGTGTCCTTTACACACCATGACTGAATTTCCTGGATTTAAGTGGTCAGCAGAGTTAAGAAACTCGCACTTGATCTCTCTAGCATCGTCATCACTACCGCCGCACTACATTCCGCTGATAGTGAAGGGAGGGGGAGAGAAAGTGAGATTTGTTTTTCATCTACATTTTACCTCCATTAAAGAAACTGCCACAGACATGGGTGGTGCCGTGCCGCCCATGAATGTGCCAGCAATGTTTCTACTTTCATCACCACAGTGATGGCGACGTCACTGGCTTCTTCGAAAAGGAAGAACATGCTGCCCGACTTATATCTTTTTAGTCACCTCACGCACCATCGCCAACCGCCGATAGCGCAGCAGAGAAGGCAGATAGGGCTGTAGTAACGAAATACCACCAACCATCTTGGAGGGGGAGATAGTGTTTAAGGGGAAGGGAGGTAGGGGTGAGACCGGTTGGGATGAAATCATAAACTAAACTTGTTGCACATTTCGAAAGCGACACATTGATATTCCTTGCAAGTCTTAATGGGCATGGGTGGGGAAGGGATAGGTTAACTGGCTCACCACCAGCAGGCCAGTATCTCAAGGGAGGGGGGAGAGAGTGCTTGGCTCAACACCAGCTTGCCAGTGGTCTCAGGGCGCAATGCTAGCATGCTAGCAGTCTCTTCACGCAGGGCAAAGCTAGCTCAATACCAGCATGCCAATATATTACAAGGTATGAAGCTGGCTCAAACCTAGCTTGTCAGTATCTCATATGGGTGATGCTGGCTCAACACCAAAAAAGTCTCCTTAAGAAGCTGCTCCACCCTGCCCTACCCACTACTAACAAAACATGATTTTTGTTTCTCCAGATGACTACAAGTATATGCATATTAGCCTCAAGTTTTGCAGAGCTCCCAACCCACTCTTTCCATTCCAATCTTAAGCTGTTGTACTTGACTGCTTGAAGTAGTGATTCCATAGAACTAGCTTCTGGAAACATATCTATTTGACAATGACTCAAACACAGCCCACTAGTTCTGGCATCTCCATCAAACGATCAACATATGTGATTCATGAACACAGCTCACTACTTGAAATATCTCTATCAGTTTTTCTCTTCAACATCTTTGCCTTATCTTTCCTAGATTTGTAAATACAGGTGCCCAAGAATATGATTTTTTAATCAGTATTAGCACATATCTAATTACTGCTGACTTCATGCAGATAAAATATTTTTTCTTCCTCAGTCTCATCAAGGCACCTGTCTTCTTGGGCAAAGTAAAGATTTAATTAAAAAGTACAATGTACAAACTGATGATCTGCACATTCATAACTCTTGTCATGCTGCCCCAGTGTTGTAATATCAATCACAATTAATCTGTACAACATATTATTTTTCTCTACAAAATTAAAGATTATGCTGCACAGAACATAGCAGTCATGAAACCAGAGATGTCTTCCTAAAACTCATCCAAACAGCAACTTATTTTTTATGCATTACTGCCGATTAAAACATTAAAAACTCTAGTCTACCCACAAAAAACCAACAACAACAACAAAACGACAAGCAGACTTCACCATTATAACTCATATTATATGATGTTAGATAATGTGAACAAGTATGGGGCCAACAGATCACTGCAGTCTGTCATTCCACTGTCTTGACAAGCTGATCAAAACTGTTTCTAAGTGGATTAGGGACTGGTCATCTACTGATATTTTGTTGGAGATAAGAGAAGTCTACCTTTCTGAGAACTTGTTTAAGTGTCTTCCTATATGTACAAATGTTGATTTGAGACAATAAATAAACAGTGAGAGTGTTTGCATGCTGGTATGTATGTTCAAGAATGTTTCATGACATTTGGAAGTGTGTGAACATCAGATGTGAACAAGTGGCTGCAGTATGTAAATAAGTTACTGCAGTGTTTTTAATCCGTAAGCACTCTCTACTCTATTACACCTGTGGTGGTGTTGTAGCATACTGTCCACAGCAATCAAGCTCCTGCACTATATCTGATCTGTCAATTGGCCCTTATTAAAGGTAAATAAACTCAACATAAAAAGGCGCTTTCAACTGGAGCATAACTTGCATAATAAATGACCGAATCAGTCACACTCATAAGATTCAGCAGTACCAGACATTCTTGTCTCCTAATGCACACCCCCTGACTCTGCCAAGTCATTTTGAATGATTATAATGGTTCAAGTATTTTTAACAGATATTGAATTGCAGCATCTGACAGAGCTGTTTGTGAAATATTCACTTGTAAAAGTATCTTTCTCACCTGTAATCAATGTGAGGTGCAAAATCACACTAAAGTGCACCAAAGCAGTGCTGTCACTAGTGTTATGAAACTTGCTGTGGTTGTTGTCTGCTAGGTGCACAAGATTCCCCTAGACAATGTTTACTTTTTGTTTTACACAATATTGTAATAGTTTCAGATTTTAAAAAAGACAATGTCTCTTGATAACCTTGGAGGTATTAAGCTAAATTCATAAAATCTTTCTAAGAAATGGAAGTATCTCAATGAACAGCTGACACCAACAGACGAACTGCCAAATGGTTTAGTCAAATATATGATCTATATGCTGGCACAAAGTAGTTTTTCTTCAAGAGTAAAAAAATATATGGTCACTGATTGTTTTTCAAGCTATTTGTGTATACCCTAAGTTTCGGACTATAAGCTGCGACTTTTTTCCCCAGCTTTAAGCCCTGGGGCTTACACAGCAATGCATCTTGTTTGCGGATTTTTTTAATTCTGATTAATTATTCGATGAGCTCCATGTTAAAGTGTTAACCGTTAATGGTGTTACAGTGTTAAATGTTCACATTTTTAAATCAAAGCTGCATAATACTAGATCAGTCAGATCAGTTGCTGAAACACACACCCTCGTCATGCCGAAAATGAGACAAAATGCCTATAATCCAGCTTTCATGTTGTACATATATGCGGCTTATAAACCAGTATGGCTTATTTGTGAAAAAAAATTTAGATTTAAAAAAAAATTTAGTGGATGCAACTTATAAACAGGTGTGCTCAATGGACTGAAATTTGTGGTAATCTTACATACAACTGTTAAATGACTGTAAATCAACATCCAGCAATGATTCCTGGCGGCTCTCTGATTCTTGAATTTAAAGCTCATATGAGATTTTTTTTGTCAACATTGGATCTCTCATTTCACTGTAGATAAGGTCATCAAATCACCCAATGATATTCATATCATGTGTTGGGGAAACAGATGGGATGCACACATGACAAATACACTGCTGCAGGTTAGGCTCTATGCTTTGGATGTCTCCCCCGACTCTCTCTCTCTCATTGAAAGGATGTCCTATAAAATTACCTCAATGCCAGTGACAGAAAAAAAAATCCATGTCGAAACTTATCCAATAGTCATTTTCATTAGGAACAACTAGTTTATAATGGATATCAAAAATTAAAATAAAAAAGCTTTGAAGCAAAATTCACAAACCAAATTTAGTGTACAAACTTTGAGTATACATAAGGAATACTGCAAAAAATTTTAAAGCGATGTGGATTTGCACAGTAAACAAAAACATATATGCACACTATTACACACGTGTATGTTTATACTTATACTAAAAAAACACAAGGAATAACAGAATTTTGTGCAGTCTAGGTATTACATACTACTTATAGCTACTGTGACAGAGAGTATGTGAATTAGTTAAGATTGTCTGCATTTAGCAACAGCACAACAATATTCCCTACAAGTGTGCTTCAAACTGCTCAGCAATGCTACAGCGTAAACTGCAGATCAGAATTTATAATTCCCGTTTGGTTTAAATTAAATTAAATTTTAAATTAAGCTCAGACCTGTCTGCTACCAGATCTATAGAATATAGTGCTGTCATTAGCTGTAGAACACATGCTAGATTTTTTTGTAATTGTTGGATCCTTCTAGGGTATTGCAATAAAAGCATTCTTTTAACTGTTGTTAATTATGTCATATTTAACTTCACAAAAAGCAAGCCTGAGCTTCAATGTTCCAACACTTGTATATTACAAATACAATAAAATTAATCAGATTTTTGAAGTATTTTGTAACTAAATCCTTCCATTTTAAAATAATGTTTTCAAAATTAATTTTAAAGTATAGGTCAATCACCAATCGCTCATGTTCATAAAAATATCTGACATTTTTATCTATTAATTTTAATAGCCAATAACAGTTCATGATTACATTTTCTAGAGTCACTAAAGTTGAAGAACATGCACACACTTCTATTATGTTTATTAGTTGTTAGCAGTCAATGGTTTGTGGCCATTTTACTATTAGTCTGTTGTAATTCTGCAGAAAATAATCCCCTAACACATAAAAGGCAAGATTCTGAGAATCTGAGCGGGGAACTTCATTCAAATTATCAGTATGAGATTGTGTGTCACGTAAAGGTTTCAGCTTAAAATGTTATCTTTCACATATTCAATATGCTTGTGGTCAGTTTAAGTGATACAAAGTTCATACTCTGTAGTCTGAAGTGTAAGTAGTTTACTATGTCTAATAGTATGGCCTCTCCTTCTGCCACCTTTTACTTCAGATAAGTTAGTCATTCTGTGATAAATCAGGGTCACATCCGAACTGAATGCATGGAGATAATTTTTGCAGTCACCATGGCCTGGAACCAGTGGCTTTCAGCTATGAATCTGAGCTAACTAACCACAGAAGCCAGATGTGAAGTTGGGGGTTAATTTATATAATCTCATGTTTGGAATTTTAAAATTCTGATTAGTGATTCGATCTGAAAATTCTGATAAAGACACATAATTAACCCCACCTATCTCATTACTAGTAAATTAACACTCACCACCGCTTTTGAGTTTTCATTCATTCATCCCTTGACAAATGGTCATGCTGGTCACTAGAGAAAACAATAGATGGATAGATTCAGTGGCTGAAAAAGTTTGCTACTTAGGCCTGTCTTTGGTGGTGGTCAGCAGGACCTGCATAGGATGACCAGTCCCTTCTTTGTTTGCAAGCCAGTTCTTCCTGTGTTTTTTTATGTTCCATGGGGATGGCAACGGCACTATGTACATGGTCTCCAAAACCTAGATTTTTGTACTGGCCCCTCCTTGAGTACTTCATTCATGTAGATTTCTGCTTTGTTGTTTCCTTTGGTGTAAACCATGACTTTGCTCTGGTCAGTGCTCGTCCATTCCATATGCATTAATGTTGTCTAACGGTCTGTTGGTAAGGTCTTGCAGTTGTACAGTCTGTTGGTAAGGACTTTGAGCTGTACAGGTTGCTTCGATATTCAGTCCATCGGTTTAGCATATCAGTGCTTTCTATTAGAAACTGGCAACTGCTGCCTTTGATGGCTGAAGTGTTGTGTTAACCTGTCAGTAGTTGGTAGGCCTTTGTGCTGCCACCTCCCACCATTCCCTCCTCTGTAATCCAGTACTGGTCCTCAATCCAGTTTTCATCCATTTTCTGATGTTGTGATTCAAACCTTTGTGCTTGAAAGCTGGTTCTGGATTACTCTTCCCCTCTATCTTCAAGGCCCTATTTTGGTTACAGAAATCTATGATATCAAAAGGGTTGTTTCCTTTTAGTCTGCCTCCCTATAACTACTTTGGCTGTTGATAGTAGAACGTTTTATGTTTTCAGTGAGGGGTGTCAACATCGAAATTTACTATGTTCATGACGGCAAGTCTGCCTACAACTTGAGCCTAGCTTGAAGACCAAATCATCTGGAGAATGCCAAGTTGTTGTCCTGAATTTAAGTTTTAGCTAATGATTTACATATGTGGTTGTTGTTATTGCTATTGTTGGTTGCATTAATAGTTACTTCTTTGGCTGTTTTCAAGAAAATGATACATAAATCATGTGATACCTATACACTGATACAGAAATACCTTTTTCTGTGAAAACAGGTTATATAATATGTATTGCTCATCACAATACACATTTCTTAATCCTTTGATCTGGTTTTCCAGTTTTTTTCTAACCAATCTGTCAGAAGCTACCCAAAATACTGACATTTCCCTGTCAATAGCCTTATTTACTCCCCTCTTATGCTTGTCTGGAACCTGATAAGCTAATGCGGAAAAGGAGGGCAGGAAACTGGCTTGTACTTTACATTAGTAGTGTACATAATACATTCCGTTATCATAAACTGGCAAATCGAATACCGCTCGAGTTAAGTACTGGTTTCTTGAAAAAACCACACATTTTGCTGTTTACAACAGTTTATGCATGTTCTGACATAAAGAAAGGGGGAGCGAAACACGCCTAAACGTGCCAGTTTCAGGTCTACTGACAGTCCATGGTGACGTTTCTTCGCTGTTTCTGTTTATTCCGATGTGGACTTCATTGTGGACGCATAACTGTCCTTGGCTGTACGAAATGTGACACCATCAAGTTTTCGTACCAACACGGGGCCCGCCCGACTGCTGTGGTCTAGCCAACATGTCTAAAGCCCTACCTACCTCTCTAAAGTCTTGTTACCACAGCTGGGCACCCTACACATTGAAACATGGACTCAACAATGGCGATCCTGCCTTCAAAAGTCGACAGATAAACGAATAACAAACAAGCAGACGAAATTTACATCTCAAAAGACCGGAAACGCCCTGCCTGCTCGTTGTGCTCTGCCAACACAGGGGAAGAGGGGGAACTGCTCGCGGTAAAGCCCGGCGAGACTGGAAAGCAGCTAGGCAGTACGCGTTCCACCACTTTCCTTCTAATCAAAACATATTCCTTCAAACCATACTACGTAGAGTATACAGTATCAAGAAAGCTCTGTATTTGAAAAGATATATGATCAAGAAACAGTGTACTTACCAACAACAGGAAAAACTTTTACCACAACTTGTAAACACAATAATTTTCCTTGAGATACACTCCACGGACTCCAGCATGCAACTGAATCTCTGCGCACCCTTGGCGTCAGCTACTCCAACACGCATGCGCAAAGCACGGCGGAAGAAGCGTGCGGCGGGTTTGTTGATTTGAGGCTCTTTGTTAGGCCAGAGTTTGTTCACATAGGTAGGTCTTAATTTCATAATGAAACATTTTTATTTTGCTGAGTTGTAAGATACTAAATATTACGCAGACAAGGTTAGCTATGTTAAGACAAGTGTCCTCATTACCGACCACATTAATCATTATGTTGGTGACGAAGAAAGAGGTCGACACAGTTTTATGTTCATTCAGTTCACAGCAAATGTTGCTAAGCCTCGTAGAAAGTTCAAAAATTGAATTTGGATAATCACTAAGGTACACAAAAATAATAAAAATCAACGTAATTGCAGCATTTTTAGCATGCCGCTTTCTGACAGTCAACAGCGGGAACATGTACCTTTTGATTTGTTTTTTAAAATCTGGTTTCTTTATTATAAAATGACAAAAGACCAATTGTATTATTCCTCATGCTCAGTTATAGCTTGGGAAGGGTGCTCGTTTACGAGACAAAAACAAAACAAGTGCTAGTTACAAGATAAGGCAAGTGGTGTCTCATATCAAGACACAGGTAAATAATATTAAAAAAAACAGCGATCTTACGTCTATAATAAACTTTTATGGGGTCATGTCAACTTCCATCGGACCGCCGATTCTCTGTACCTGCATGCAGGACCAGCACATTGAGGTTTACCTTCGTTGTTTCAGCCGCAGGACTTCTGAGCGATACTGTGTGCGAATGAATGTAGGTCATATGTAAGCCTGAACCTTGACTGTATAAGAGTCTGTTTGATGGAGCGGATATGAATGCACGTGTTGTAGTATTATTGTTTATTGTTGTGCTATATAGAACTGCATCTAATTGCCTTCAGGGATAAATGGTCTTATCTTAAAAATATCCATAAACACACACACACACACACGTACATCATCTAGTATTGCTGAACTGCTGAGGGTACAAACCAAGTGTCTATTGCTTCAGCATACAGGCAAAATATAACATTTGCCTTATTCAAGCTATCCCCAGCTATTCAGTTCTTGAAGTGGTAACTTCTACTGAAATAAGTTAAAACTTTTGCGTCATTGATCAAAAATGCAAAAGAATATAATTTTTGTGAATCTTGATCTCGAACTTGTTAACATTGTGCAAGACTCTGCAGCTATGAAGGCACCAGAATCATCAGTTATTCCCCTTGATCTGTGTGATAGCATTTAGTATGAACAAGCTTTTTAAAATAATACTTTCAGTTTAGTAATTGTCAGTTTTAAGTAATATTTTCCAACAAAAGCTTCATGGCAAATTTTTTTATGGATTAAAATTCTCAAAGAAATCAAAATATATTCAAAATATAAATATTAACTTATAGTTTTATACTAGGGTTCTCTCTCCTACTCACCTTCAATATCAGGCAAGTTTATTACACTTTCAGTTGGCACTTGCTTGGTGGTAATGCTACAGGACTGAAACTACTGAGTATTCCAGAGATTATAAAAGGAAGTTTTTCACTATCCTTTTGAGGTTAATTGCAAATACAAAGAGTAGCTACTTGATGAACCAGTGAGGGCACAGTTTTGTTGTTTTGTGATTTACTTTTGTATTTCTTGGCTAGCTGCTTTCCCAGAATCTGGTAAAAATTTGGTGTTTTTTCTTATTATTCCTTATAATATTATTTTTATATGATTATTGTTTTAACATTCTTTTTCAGTTTTACTTTTTGGGTCTGAAACAGCATTGGAATATGACAGTTTAGTGCCATACAGGATTCAGAATTTAGATTAATGCACCTGAGAGAGAGTGTGGCTGTATATTCACATGAACACAAAGCCAGACCTGTAAATGCATCAATGATAAAAAGAAATTTTTAGGGACTCTAATTTATCTAGCATCCTTGGAATTCATTGACCCTCTGTGAAATGTAAGGTAAGACTAAGAATTGTTACTTATACACTTGTCCAACTACTCTTTCTTAGGTCATAAGGTAGCCTTCAAGAGTTACATCCCTTCCGGCACATCATAAGAGGGTCTGCTATTGTTCTGTTTTGCTGAGGTATCAAGTGATCAAGTAAAAAAGAAAACCGTAAGTTTTTCATTCACTCTGGATCCACTTTTTATTTACACTTTATACATTCTGTTTCTTGCTGATTTCGATTTGTAGAAAAGATCTTCAAGAGTATAGATTTATTTACCAAGCCTTTGTCTTGAGGCGACGCCTCTGCCAGCAATTTGTGTGCACGCCGGACATGGATCTACAGTTTGATCTACAACTACAGACTTTGCATTTGCTGCGTGATCATGTAGATCCCAGTTTTTCTACGATGATGTGCCCTATGGACAAGAACTATTTGTATTAACTAAGCAGTTACAACATGAGATTATTCTCCCACATTACTGTAGCTTCGTCCATCGCCATAAACTGTAGACAGTCATACCTGCTGTGGGCTCCGTTTCTCGCCGTGACCTGCTGCCTGCCTTTTTCATAACAGGACTGCCAGAGCTAGCGGTCACACATATCTTGCGGATTATACTACATGCTTTGAAATACTTGCATAGCGGAGGTGTCATACACAGGGGCGTGTCTCACTGGCATCCATAACTCTCTCTCCACAATCGTTACGACTGGCGCCAGAGAACAGACTATGAATACCCCCAACATGCTGTTGATTACCTCCTGTGGTTCAATCCAGAAATTCTTGAACAGAATCTGGCTTTTATGGTGATTGTAAAACTAGCCTGATGATCTTACTACAAGAATTCGGCTATGTTTCAATGATTCTAAAACTAACCCATGCAACTTTAAGCACATGCATGTCATTGGTGGGTGGCCTCATAAGAAAATAATAGTGATGTTTTCAATGTGTAAGTTATCATGATCAGACTGAAAAATAGGAAAACACTTGTCCTCGTACGTCCTCGATTCCAGAATTGACGACTGTACGCCGCTAGCATTTATCATGTATGTGTGGTGTTCTTTGTGTAAAGCACTTTGAGTTCATCTTAATGGTGGAGAAAGGTGCTATAGAAATCATCATCATTATTATTATTTCATTAACTTAATGGGGTAAAAATAAAATACCTTCAAATATTGTACCCCTTCTTTTCAGTACGCAACTCTCAACACTCAGTGTATGTAAAAGTTAATTTGGGTCACCCGGTAGTGTAATGATTAAGACATTATCACCACTGCAGTGAGAGACCCAGGATTCAGATCACATCTTGAGACACTCTCTGGATGAGACACCCTGTTTGCAGGGCTGGCTGTTGGGAGTTTTCTCTGGATAATCCTGTTTCCTCCCCCCCCTCCCTCACCTCCGTAGTGCAAAGTCACCTCCTAAAACCAATAATTAGTTTAAAACTTTTCTGATTCTTCTGTTGACAAGTAGATATACAACAGCATAATTAAGAAGTAAATTTTTCCACTGTCAAGGAATTTCGTGCTTCAGTATAGCACAATAGTGAAAGGAGGACTTGCTTGTGCACTTTTCAAAACTTCCACACAGCAGACCTGTCAGTGCTACTCCACTGGGTGCTTGGAGTTGGCTGTTTCAACATTCTCTGGTCTGGCTCCCTTCTAACCCAGTAAATTGAACTACAGTTACGACAGACAGATAAGATGCCAGTGACTTCGCCATGTTAGTTTTGTATGTTAGTTTTTGTACACTTCAAAAGTCGTCTTAGTCACACCTTAAGTTGTGCATTTAACACTTTACTGCTACACCAAAATCTGAAACTCCCATTTTACAATAAAACTGAGGATGCGTGCTACTACAGAAAATCAGCGCACTCTGTTATGTCTGTAATGAAGAACACTTTAGCCAAGAAGGCAGATGGCAAGCTTGCCCATGTAATAATGTGGTCATTCTGTTGATGGTTTCTGTGGCCAGTTTCATCTCTATCAAGCCCCCTAACTCTCCTCCCTCACCACCACCTTTTGTGCTTTGAACATGCTGAGCAGCTGTTTAGATTTGATTGTGCAACAGTGTTTTATGCTTTGTGTACTCAAATCACAGTATCTGCATATATTACATTACATTGTTCCTGCCATTGTTAGACATGAAAAATCTTAGCATCTTATGTTCTGCGTATAATGAGTTTAAGTAACCACATCCCACGTTTTTACTTATCAAATTGTAAATTATGGAACCAGCATGTGTTGTACATTCAGACATCATCTTGACATTTGAAAAATGCACAGATTAAGGTAAACATTATTTACCATATCAATTATTACACAGATTTCAGACCAGCAGATCATTCTCACTGATAAAGAGTATAAAAAAGTATATCATATCTTCACTTCCATCATAATATAGGAGTCATTAGATTTTGGTTTTGTGGCAACATGTGTAACTTAACATTTGACTAAACTCGCTTTTCTGTACACCAAAGAAGAATTGCATTTGGTGAGCACTCTGCATAAATTATTTTACTCAGATTGATTAAGCACAAGAATAAAGTTTTATATCCCCAAAATGTCTGATGCAACAGCAAGGTTTAAAAATGGCCTACAATCTTGTGTTGTATGTTATGTGGTGTATATGTATATATAAAATCAATTCTACTAGTCTGTATTCACTGCAATGCCTAAAGGAATGTTTTTGAAAATAAGGGTGCACAACAGATAACAGAAGAACCTTGATGCATTACAAGCACGTAAATCTGGGAAAGTTTTGATTTAATTTCTAAAGAAATTTGTGAGCTCATGAGTATAATTACATTTAATCTTTAAATGTCTAACAAATTGTCTAAATTAATTGCCACATTCTTTTCTTATTTTGACATAAACAATGAGAAAATTATTGATTGTTTACTGATAAATCTTCCAGTCAGTAGGTGGACAACTGTGGTATAAAATGCCACACTACAGCTCTGAAATGTGATCTGGCATTGCAGGTATTCACAAAAATCTTCCAACTCATCACTACATTTTTCATTTAAGTTTCACTTAAGTTGTCATCTTAATGATGGTATCTAGTACATAGTTGTGGGTATTGTCAAAGAATTGGAGATAGTAAAATAAAACTAATTTTTTATATTATGCAACAGAAATTGTTTTTAGGAGACCTGCTAATCGACCAAAAAGATCTGAATAGATTTGTTGACAACACACACACACAGATATCTGAGCATTCGAAACAGTTTTATTTGTGTTTTTTCTAAGTTAAAGATTTTTTAATAATAAACTGAGTGTGGAAGAATGTTGACTTTATACAAATCTATGGAACTGAGTCATGTATGAGGTACCTTGGGTCTATACAGCTATTTAAATGTACAAAGCTAGTTCGTAATTCATTTATTATTGCTGCACACTTTGGTCTTTCTAGAGTACACAAAGTGGTAGATAACTCTTCAGAAATCTGGGTTGTTGAATTTATCTAAAGTCTGGTAATTGAGTAATAGATTCTGCAGGTGTGAACAACTAAGTTCGTTTCAAAATAGCTATCATTATTAGAAGCACAACCTACACAAAATCAATGCTTGTAGTTAGTAGATATTAAGTAGCTCTGGCATTGTACCCCTTATCTGGGTAAGCGAGACCATTAGAGTGCATATTTTGCTGCTATTGATTATAAACTTAATTAGTTACGGTTATTTTCGCTTAATTAATGTATATAAAACATCCTTTTGTAAATATTCTTGACATGTGGTTGAAATATGCTGCACTTTTATTTGAGCCATACCTAGATTTTATCCCATGAATTATAATAATGTCTTATGTTTTTCTTGGTTCATCTGTTTCATCCTAAATACAGAATCGGAGTTAATGCTGTGTTCTGACGCTTTAGTTTGAGGTTCATTTTGATCTTGGTTCTTTCCCCATTTTAATTTGCGATGGAGTTGATGACAAACGATCAAAGGGACGAAACTTTGTCATTAAGCAGATACTGTTCATTGATTTTAATTACTTCCCTTGAGTTTGCTTTTTTTTTAAAAACCCGAAGGAGGAGATTTTTCACTTAGTGCACACATTCTGTCGATTTTGATCGGCAGATGCGCATGTACATGTGGTGAATTTGGTGGTGAATAATCTTTCATCTTCGCTTTGTGTGAGACCAGGACGGGAGTTGTAAGATGATAGGCAATCGTTTAGGGCCTACTATTCAGATTCGGTTTAGCGGAGTCGTTTATGTGCAGGGACGGGAGAGAGGGTTAGGAGACGCTGTTCATCAAAATGTGAATGGAAACAGATGGCTGATGTTTTGTCCGGGATACTCAGAAGTAGTTGACATATGAAAAACTGTATGAAAGCGGGTTTCCAGGCCTTGCGATTGTTGTTCCCACGGACGTGTATCTCGGGAATACTGGCGGTGTAGCGAGACCAGACCGCGAAGTCCTAGGCGGTCAGCTCTCGAGGAGTCATTTGACACCTAATATCGCGAACCGCGCTGAAACGGTTAATGTCAGTAGTCTGGTTCTAATAATTTTGTTACTTCATTACTGTTTTCCTTCGTCTTGTCAAACGTCGTCGACCTCAATGACTAAAATGCTGAGCTTTTGTACTTCCGTCAACACGAGAGCTCGCGTCGTCTGCTTTTCTTCATGTTGATATTTACAGGGCTGGCTACCATGCCGTGATATAGCCTTAGTTGCTAGCTCGGCCTAAAACATCAATTACCCCGCCCTCCTCACCTCGTCATGTTGATAGCTAAACTTATTGGCATCGTTCTAGAAGCTAGATCGGAAAATTCGTCTGCATTCCATCAGTGGTGTCCCTTACATTGGTCAGGCTACGTGAGCACAAGGAGCGCCTCCAGCTGTCAGGCGTTGTAGTCAGGCCAAACGGCTAAACATCCGAAACACGTGCTGCTCTGCAGAAGAAGCCGTAAATTGCTTGCTTCAGACAAAAGTTACCTACATACAATCAGTGAGTTCAGTTATAAACTTGTCCTGAGTTTCTTTTGGGGAATAAACAGCCAGAAGTGGAGGATGAAAATCTTTTGTTTGTGAACATGTTCGCATGAAGTAAACACAGTCATTGAAGATTCTGCTCAATAAATTGAAGATAGTTGCTGTAGGCACATGACATATCTTTGACACCGTCACTTTGAACTCAATGTCCTGACACAGTTTTTTTTTTTTTTTTCAAGGGGCTAACATTGTTGCTCTGGAACCAGCCAACCTAGAATCTCACATTATCCCCCTCCCTTCCCTCTACCATAAAAAGGCAGGAAAGAAATGTGGCATCTAGGGGGGTGGGATGGCAAGTCTTACAATTCTGGCTGTCAGTCTAGCAGTCCTTCTATGTAGCTGATGAAGTTTGAGTTCTTAGGTGTATTGTTTTTCTTTGGTGAACCAAATATTAAACTTGTTTGGATAGTGACCACATTATTCTAAACTTTTGTTGGTGTTTTCTTAACACTTGTACTGTTTTTCTGTAGAAAAAAATTGATCAGATGCCAGGTGTTGTTTTGATTTACTGTTAGTTATTATTTTATATCCCACTATGTGGAAGCAGTTTTGAAAAAAACTAGCATACAACAGGCATATAAAACCATCATTATTTTCATCATGGTCTTCGTCATCAGGATCTTTCAAATTCAGGGTATAGACTCAGCTGGTTAGAATAAAAGCAAGCAGATCACCTGACAAGTGACATGCTCTTTCTGGTTCAAGTTGCAGACCACGAAGACTACCACCTTTTTTTTTCAACAACATCTACAACATAAGTTTCCCCTTATCAGTTTTTCGGTTTCAAATGGTTTAGGTATAAGCATTGTTTGGCTTAATTAATGACATTAAAATTGCATGGAAGAGCTATTCATTGTGCACAAACTTTCTTTTCAGTTGTCTCTTAAGTGAAGGAAAAAAAAGAATTTACACTGTGGAGTGATTATTTTTTTCTTTCTTGGGTATTCTTGTCTTGCTTTCCTCTCTTTGCCACACATTAAACTCGGCAGATGCCTCTTCTCTTCGGACTCAACAGTTTGGCATTCTCAGCCCCTTTCTCTTCTAACTCTATGTTTGAAACCTTCAGTTCTGGCCTGAAACCCCGTCTCTTAAAATATATACTGCCTAATTGAGAATACTTCTCCACGTGCTCTCCAGTTCTTTGTCTTTAGCTATGCACTTAGTTTATTTTTTGCAATATTGTCGTCTGTTTGATGATGCTAATGTTTTTATTTGGTTGACTGTGGGTTAGTTTGTAGTCTTCCATGTCCAGTGTATTGAGCTCCACCCCACACAGGGAAATGTGCTTTCCGCATTCACTTCTACTATTATAGTTTGCAAAATCATAATGCAAAATCACAATGTTATAGCATTCTCATTCAGTGTAGACTATACATTTAGAAATGTTGCTGAATCCAAGGTCATGTTGATGTTTAAATACTTTCCTTCACAGTGTGAGAGAGAGAGAGAGAGAAACATATAACAAAATAAAATTTTACCTGGACATTAACAGGATATTTTTTCCCGGTTAACATTAGTTTTAGGAGCAAGTTGTTTTATGTCGGTCCCATTAATGAAGGAAATAATGGTGGGAAATCCACAAAGAAACCTTCTGTCAGTGTGCCTGATCAAGAAGTGCTCTTTTCACTTTTTTAGAATCAGACATGTTTTTGGCTAGGGAAACATGTAATATCAACATGTACACACACACATTCTTTTATACAAGCCTGTCGTAAAAACACAGATGCTAGGCAGAGGATTGGGCTGATAAGACTGTGGGTTCGATTCGAAGTTTCAAGGTCGCCTGCAAATTTATTTTCCATTTCTAGAAAGTCGTGACAATGAAACTTTCTTTTAATACAGCGCCACGTCGTCATATCCGTAAGCTGACTTTGTTATATCGCAATTGAATTTATAAGATATCAGTTAGCCGCCATGCATAGCAGGGATGGAGCAACCCATAACACAGCGAGAGGATTAGCCGGCGGGGTGGGCTGAAACTACTGACAGGAATCATCAAAGACTTCAAGGCTTGACCGGCAGCTGCTAAGTGGGTTCAAGGCACGATAAGAATTCAGCCTACGAAGAACAGATGGAAAACCTTTCTCTTTACCGTGCCAGGTGCTTATATGAGACGGGTAGCAGATGGTCTTTGATAACCTGAATGTGATCTCGGGTGGCGAATGAGACCCGATTCCTCTGATTCCTAATGCATGCAGAGTGTTTTGACGTCGATTGAGATGTGGAGTGGTTAAGCAAGCATAATCTAATTAGCTTGGTTAAGTGGTTACATTACATCGGTAAGCATTCATATTTCAATCACATTTCCTGGAAACGTTGTAGAACAGCAGCTGTTAATTGACCAAACCAAGCAGAGGGCATGATTTCTAGCCCTTAGCAACAAGAACTGATGGTTGCTAGTACAGATGCATTATTTCGTACCCCCTTTTCACAACTGTTTCAGGCTGTTATTGTCATTTGCATAAGCACTGCCATTAAAGGAATGTAAAGAGGCCGTTAGCGGGGGCTGTAAACCTCACAACAAAGCCGGCGGCACCAGATCCAATTTGGATTGCCTGGCCTTGGAGAGCTGGCGAATGGGAACGGTGCTCTTTTATGTCTGTTGGAGCGGCGTGCAGGGGGCCAGGCGCAGTCTGCTCTACCCGTCAACCCTCGGCGATTAGTCACGCATGAGTGACCTTGCCGTCCCACCACCGGTGCCATGGAGCCCAGCAGCTGCCTGCCAAACAGATAAGCTGTGGGGAGAGGTCCACGCTCAAGTTTCTTGTGAAGTCACCCCCTTCCCCCCATCAACGAAAATTGTTTCAATGTCCTTCGGTGAGAAAAACTAGCCGTACTGACAACGGCTAATTAATATCAGTTGATCACTTTAATGGTTTCCCCTGGCTGACCTCGGACTTGCAGTCGACGACTCTACAGTCGTCCGAAACTAAGGTACAGACGGTGTAGAAGTATTTGGAACATTAAACATCGAAATGCGTCGTGAATGTTTCCTCCGATGACCTCGAAGAGACCTGTGCATACCTATTCTCTTTCACACGTCTACCATAGAAGGGAAATCTCTAATGCCTTGATGTCATTGATATATTCTCGGGTTAGAACGCTATAAAAATGCTTTTTCGTATGTGCTGTTTTACTTTGCTTGAATACTATATGCTTGAAACTCCCCCATGTCATAATGACGAAATCAGTGGCATTGAAAGGTCTCGATATCTTTTGTCTCTCTCTCTCACACACACACACAAGGAGAGGAGGCTACCCTATGAAGTGACGCCGAAAAACCTTCCTCCAACCTTCACACACATCCTCACACCGCTTTGTTGACGAGATCGTGTCAAAGTTTATCATCAGAATGTTTTCTTTGTTTATTGGAGTCAGGAAGTGGCGTCTGATCAGTGTTGTCGTTGTTTCTGCAGTCCCGAGTAACGCCACGCCCTCTACAGGTACAGCGCTCGCTGCCCAAACCCCTTGCCAGGTGATTTTCATGTCAAGCACGAGGTGTAAATTAGTTCCAAACCATTTCTTTTGTTGGGGTCTTTTAACATTTTATTAACCGTTTTTATGTGACATGCGTCTTTGTGCTGTAATGAACAGTTCGACAATATCATCATTGCGAGAATTACATGCCACCAGTATCAGTCGATACAATGCAGTCCCAGTCACACCTCCACTTTACAGTCTACAGCCCTATACACATTCTTTCTCTCTCACGCACGCACGCACGCACACACACACATTCTAGACAACACAGCACACATTCGTGGGTTAACATTTTGAGAAGTCTTGAGTGTTGCCATACCAAATGATCACCTAAAACGCTGAGTTGTGCGCTAAGTGTGCAGCTGAAGGTGCTCATCAAATACAGGAGGTTGGAGTGCAGAGGATGTTTGGGGTTGAGCATAATGCACCTAACCTTGGTTACCAGTCTTTCCTGTGTAGACTCTTCTAATCACAGTGTTGTGTAGTATCCTGAAGTCGGTACTTTGTGAAGGATTTTGTAATCAACACTAAGTAATAATCCACTGTTCGTAAAGTCACGCGCGCTCCTCCATACAATGCGGCATTGCTTACCCTCCATTCCGTGTGTGCACGGCGCCAGTGAGTTCATGTTCACGCTCTACCATCTCTTCACACAAGTCAAAACCGCTGCCTGGGTGGGGTTGGGCGAGGGTGGGTGGGGGTTGAACAGTTGAGTAATTTGTTTCGGGCGGTCTGCTCCAGCTTAGACCCGCTCCTGTTGGCGATCAAAGCGCCGCCGCGTCAGGGTTTTTTTTTTTTTTTTTTTTAACTTCTTCTTTGGCTCCGAACGGCGGCAGCTTCGCTTTGATGATGCTTGACTGGCACTCCACGCGCGTTATTGAGATGATGGCTGTTGGCTACCTCCATGCGTATGTGCATCATATTTGCCCTGGAGGTAAGTCCCTGAGCTTTGGGAAAAGTTGTTTGAAATTTTTATTGGCTGCCCTCAGAGATAGCAGTTGGTATGCGAAAAGAATCAGGAAGCGTGCAAAAGGCATCGCACCGCGGCTGGCTGTGGCGGGCGGCGCTGCACGCTCCTGGCTGCTCACTGCTCACTCCTAACGCTGAGGCACGTGCAGAAGCCACCTCGTGCCAGCCCGCCAGCTCGCGCTGCTTCGGGGTCTGTCTGCAATTTCCTCTTCTCCAACTTTTTTTTTTTTTTAGGCTCCATGTAATAAAGGTTTCCTACTTTTGCTGACTTACCTGCACATGGGGGCAGGGTTAAGAAAAATGCAGGGCTTTTGGTGACATGCTTGAAGCGCTTGCTAAGGCAGGAGTGGGGAATAGTGTTTTACGCCGAGCCAGCAACTAAGGCTATATCACGGCAAGACGGCCACGTGCAGAGACAGAACTACCGTGCCCGCGACGAGATCTGAACCAAGGACAGGCAGTCCTCTGTATTGGTGACAGGCACTATCCGTTGCAGTACCTAACCGCCTAAGCGCTTGGTAAGCCAGAAAAACAGCAAGACATGTGCTGATAGTCACGAGAGCAGAATACTTGGCGTCCTTTTGTAGTGTCAGCTTCGTTGTTAAAACTTTCATATTGCCGGGTGGGAAGATGAGGCTTGTACATTTTTTTTAATGCCTCGTATGCTATCCATGTTGTCCATGGCTCATTCTTGAGCTAAGAACATGCTCCGTACGAGTGTGAGTATGCGCTGTACACATCTTTTATTTATTATTATTTGCTGCTGGTGCTACGAGGGGGGACTGCATGAAGACCTCGTCGCCAGGTATTTAACAGCGTATCTCTACGTATGTGAGACTGTCAGGTGCAGCCACAGAAAGTGGCTTTTGTAGCTTGTTTATTAAAGAACTGCGCCGTCGTGTTGGATAACCATTTTAACGTGTTCATAGATAGGTAAAAATGCACGTAGGTTTATAACTCCCGCTCACCATGATGGCTAGTGTATTTGAAAATACGCCATGATATTTGAGCAAACATTAGAGACCTAAAACGACCATGACAGTGTGAGAGTGGAAGAAGGAATGGCCTTTTTAAGGGGTATATAAAAATGTTAAAGAATTTTTAGATTGTGCTATGAAATTGCCATATTCCTATTGCAAAACCCCGTATATGGCAATATAAAATTCCGACAGTTTGTTTTAATAGCTAAGGACACCAAGGGAAGAGGCAATGCGCCTGAAGCTATATAATATTTGGAAGAATTTAATGGCTTTATTAAATCTTCAAAATATGGGCAGCTTAGTTTATTTCATCATTTCATCTGCATTTTTACAAAAGGGGTATAAAGTTTTCCGGTGTATTATTTCTATATATGAAGAAATGGGTAGCCTTACCAGAAATAGCAAGCCAATTTTAGTCATTACTAATTTCCAAATTTTAGCAAACTTCGCTGTTTACCAATACTTAGCTGTAAATATGTAGGAACACAAAAAGCACAAAACTTTCTATACCTGTTAAAACAATCACTACACCATACATAAACACTCCCATTTCGCCCTCTGCAATCGAAATAATTACAGTATGCATATCATAGAAATGTGTATGTGTGCATATATTTGTATGTACATATACTCCTGTCTGAATGCCTATGTATGAATATACTTGTGTAAAATGTGTATGTGCGAAAATAAAATATACTTAGTATGTACTAGTGCTGCTTATGGTGGACAAGTGAATGCACTGTTGTTGAACACAGTAGTTACAGACTGTTGCCATCCGCATTTTCTGAGTAGTTGTCGGAATACATTTGGTCTTGTGTCGTTTTATGATTTCATGTTTCCCTAATGGTAAACGACCAGTGGTTTCAAGTGGGCGGAATAAGTTCATCACTAACTTTCCAATCTGGCGTTTCTCCAGCTGATGGATGCTGACAAAGACTGCAAGTGTCGTGACTATAAGAGCACTTAATTGCCTGATGGACGCTGACAAGGCTATTAGATGCTGCTGTACAGGTGCTGTAGTATGGCTCTTGTTACTGTACAGGTGCTGTTAGATGGTTTTTGTTACTGTTACGATTGCTGTTAGTGTCTGTCACTGATCATGTTTTGTTGGATGACGTTTTTCTCACTGATAGATGCTGTTAAATGGTTCTTGTCACTGTACAAGTGCTGTTAGATGACTTTTGATCACTTATCAGGCGCTGTTAGTTCTTGTCACTGTACAGACGCTCGTTTCTTGGCTTGTCTTTCGCACTTTCAGTTTCCTATCGTATGCTTGGCGATAGGAGGGTTTTGTGGCCAGAGGAGTCAGGTGAGAGGGCTGCAGCAAGTGACTCGAGCGGGGGGGCCTAGTGGCAGACATAAATCATAAGCCCATCTCCCCGCCGCTTTGTGTTGGCCGCCTCGCCACCCCTTACAGTGGTGTGTGCACTCCAGGGGCCGTGCCTGGAGCAGCCTTGCAGTACACGGCTTGCCGGGCCCTTTAGCGAGAGGAGCCTTCACCTCTGTACACCCTGTACACCGTCTGGGTGTATTTCGTAGAGTATAAATACCTTGAACGGTCTATACATTGTCAGAATAATCTCATCGCTTTGTACATTATGTACACCATCTAAACCTCTGTACATTTAAGCCGTCTCTTCGTCGCCTCTGTACAGTCTGTACGGTGGCTGAACCGTGAATATCTGCAACTAGTACATAACATCTACATGTATAGAAGTAGAAATAGTTTTCAAATCAGCGATAAAATGCATTTATCAGCCAAAACACGATGCCGTGGCTTCCAGGCACAACAACTTTCTGCACCTGAAGGTGGGGAGGGGAGCATTTTTCTGTTTACCTGATTAGCGGCCCATCTTTGTGTTACGCCTCACCTGCTTTGCAGAGGTGTCACTTTGATAAAGTGCTTAGACGGAAGCAATGTGGCATGCTGTGTAACTCACAGATTTTTGTGTGTATGATACTTGCAAGTTTACTTCGATGGTTTGCCGTATCGTCACTGGTGTGAAAGGGGAAAGAGGCAGCAGTCGATGGTGGCGAGGTTTGGCAGTCTGCACGCCGGTGTCGTGGTAATGAGGTGGTGGTGAACGGCGCGGGCAATGCTCTGCCACCAAGGGTTTACGATCTCTTCCTCCCAACCTTTCGAGCAAGTGAGACGGCCTGCCTCGAGGTTGCGCCCTTGCCTTGTACCTTTTGCTTTTGCGAAAAGTCCGACGGGGAGACGGGATGGAAAGGGGGGGGGGCAGGGAGTGAAATGGCTAGAGGGTTTTGTGTGTGGTGGTGGTGATGAGGGGGGTGGTGGCGGATCTCCTCTCTCTCTGCCGTTTAGTTGCTGGTTCCCACGCGGCGGCTGCAGCCTTGGCTAGGCGCGGCGCGTGCTGTCTGGCGACTTGGTGCTGCAGTCTTGCTTGCACCCAGCCCATGATGCTAGCTTGCTGCACGCGTGCTGCTTGACGACACGGCGCGGAGAAGGGGCTAGGGACTGTGCGTGCATCGGCGGCGCGTTCTTGTCTAAAAGGGGCGACACGCTCAGAGGGGCAGGACGGCGGCCTGTGCGTAGCTTACAGCCAAGGGCCCAGCGTGTGACCACCTATTGTACGTGTGTGTGTGTGTGTGTGCCGCGTGCACACGTCGCCCGCTCCTCTCTTTGTTCGCAAACCAGTCAGTGTGCTCGCTCGCACGGAAAGGCACGAGAGCGGGAGACTGGAATCCTCGCCCAGCCCTCGCCACGCTTGCTTCTTCTTGTCTGCAGATCGTCAGGACCGGAGGGGAGGCTGGAAACTCTAACGTCGCTTTTTGTTGCTCGTGCGCTCCCACCCCCCACCCACCCTCGCCTTGCCTGCCCTGAAGTCGACCAGCATTCTTTACGGCGCTGCCGGCAGAGACAAGGGAGAAAAGGCTAAAAAAAAAAAAAAGCGTGGATACTTTTCGTGCCAGACTGCATATACAGCTTTGTGGTGAGCCGACATCTACAGCTGATAACAGCGTACTGATACAGCTGCACTGTGCACATCTACAACTGATCACTGCTTACAACGTTGACAGGCACGTCTGCGGGCTCTTCACGGTGACCATCAACTTAAGGCTGAACGGTAGGTTATACTAGGGCTGTGTGGTGGTGATGGCAGTGACCGTGGTTCATATGGAAGGGGGGGGGGTCGTTATCGTAAAGTCTGTCTCGGGCTGTCCATCGTGGGCTTACATTCTGCCTCCCTATTTACCTGCACGTGTATTCTGCTCCCCCTCCCCCCCCCCCCCCATTTACCTTTCCGCAGCTTTCATCTTCTCACCTCCCTCCTCCGCACCCGTTTCATCACCCTCTCTTCCCCCATTCCATCGCGTGTTTGACCCTGACCTTAGTCGATGAGTGCCGGTGGACTTCACGTTTTTCTCAGAGGATAATGACCTTGACCCTAGTTCAGGACAGCTGGCGGTTATTTTAAAGTGTGATAGCTCTTCCTACTGAACTGTCTGTTCATCCACGTGGGCAAGCTACGAAAAGTTCTTTATTTGGGGTTTTTTTTCCCACTTCGTCGGGCGTTTTTTGTTCTACTAGCTCTGTGTGTGTGTGTGTGTGTCGTCTCACCTGCTCCATCACAGTTCTGTTAAAGCAAAAAGTCCAGACATAACAAAGTCTGTTTCGACACAGTCGACCTCGCCGTTTTATAGTCGGGGCGTGAAGGTACGTTGAAGGGGGCAACATCACAAGAGCTACGATTTACATAACGGAGATGACCACATGGAGTTTACTGACCCCAGAAGAGTTCACCTAACGCTTACAACCAGCACCAGGTGTTGTCAGGGTCGTTTGCTGGGCGACGCGGGGGGTTGTGTGTGTACCTGTTCGCTGCGTTGGACAGTGCAGTGATGTCATGACCGATGCCTTTGGATGGTGTACTGCACGTGCAGCCAGGTTATTACAACAAGCAACGTAAAGCCTTATTTTCATTGCACAGATCACGGGCTTCTAAAATAATTTGATCGCAGGTGCTAGCTGATACTTGTTGAGTGTGGTCGTTTTATTAGCTTCGTTTCCATGGATATGCTCCAGACGCTACTCGGCATGGTTTACCATAGAGCCAGTGACGGGTACGAACCACATGCAGATGCAATACCTCGGGACTAGACTTGTGTGAGTGTACCGGGCCCACACAGAGACAGGTTTGAAGCAGACAATGTCCGAGACAACGTGCAGGTCTCAGCCCCGCCCCACCTCGTGAATCTGGCCTCGGATTGTCTTGCAGCGAAACTAGCTTTCAGAAGAAAGGCGCACCAGGTGCAGTACCTGTGCCTTTTAAAAAGTTAGGTACGAGATTCAAGGTATTCAGTCCATCACTCACTCATAGGCGATCAAAGGCGATGCTTATCAAACAGTGTGCTGCTGCACATCACCTCTTTGTTCGCTTCTAGGTCAATACTATTTGTTCAGAAACTTGGTTTGGATTGTCGGCCAATACTATTTGGTCGAATACTTGGCTTAGATTGCGGGAATTTAAAAGTGTAGGATCCGGGATGGGGATCGGGCCCCGAGGGTTGAAATATTTCGCACATCTGATCCCAAGCTTGTATTTGGTCACATGGCGCCTCTACAAATGTCAAGAGTAAACACTTTATTGACTAAAACTGAGGAACTTGGATATTCTGCCGTCGATATGTTCCGACCTGTCAAGCTTGAGCGAGTCTCTTTTCCTGTTCTTTGTGTACAGGGGGATTGGGGCCTACAGCTGCCGACAGACGCTTCTTTTGTTTCACTTTGAATACTTGGAAACCTAAGATCAAAGGAGGATTTTCCGGCAAGTGCATGTCGATTCAAGAACCAGATCTTTGTGGGAAAGAAAACAAGCCTCTCAAGCGACGTACAGCAACGGTGACCACATAGTTCTCGGTGTTATTCTACCTCTCAACCCTTGTTGTACTACAGCAGCCGCCGTTTGAGTCACTTTGTGTTCGCTTGCGCATTACTCCCCGTGGGTCGATCTGTGCCCCAGAGGTTGTTGTTTGTAGTTACAACCCAAGGTAGGGAGGTTTTTGCACGTAAAGCAGCATCAGAGGCAGCAGAAACCTCCCTACCTTGGGTTGTAACTACGCCCATTAAGGGTGCCATAAAGCGACAGGAGTAAACACTACGTTGAACACACATCTTTTCTCCATAACCACTATATCTGTTTCTGTTTCCTGCTACTTGGTGATGATGGTGATTGGGATTATTATTATTATTATTATTGTATAGCGCGGAATCCCAGCATGGGGCCAAGCGTATCGCGCTTCACATTACCAGGTTAAACATAAGAAATAAATAGAAATTAATATTGGGAGTCTTTTAGAAACTTTAGTACTCTGTCTCCCACCCCTTGCCTCAGAAAACATGTCCACGCAGCAAACAGAATGCCATATGAGATAAAAGATATGTAGCCAGAAGCTGCTACTGTAATGCACGATTGACAGTCATGCTTTCTTGGCTTGAGAATACGGCATGCTGCGGAGTTGTCCACTCTCTGTATTTTGTCAGTAATGTGTAGAGGACACCAAACGAGTTCTTATAATCCAGTCTGGAAAATACTTTTGTTGTCAGAACATCAAGATAGGGTCGAATGGCACTGATCTGACAAACAGCGGCATAAGGTGAACGACAAATGTGTGATGTGGTGGTCGAAGAACGCGTCAGAAGAGGTGATGTAGCCCCACAACCCGTGCAGATCATGTTATGGGTTCCCGCTCTCATTGATGATGGTAAAGGAGATGCCCAACGATAGAACGACGTGGATGAAAAAGCAGAGCTTCCATCTTGTCCTTCAGTTTCAGTTTGCTACTGCTGGCATCTGTGATACACCGTTCCAGCCTGTGAGTAGTGCTGTCGACGTTAGATGGGTGGCTTGAGGCCTACGGCTGTGTGGTCAGCAAAGGACTGGTTGCAAACCGCATGACTGTCAATAAGTCAACAGAGGGATTTGCTATATATGATAAGGACTGGTCCAAGAACAGACTCGTGTAGAACACCGAACAAAAAGAAGAGATGGATCAGATAAAACTGCTAATAAAATCGATTACGTTTGACCAATCAGTTCCCAAACCACCGGAACAACTGTTGCAGAGCTACCATAGTGGCGCCTGAGAGAATCAGTAGGCTGTGATTAACTGGCAAATGCTGCGTCGTAATCAAGCAGAGTCAAGCATTATCTTCGCCGTCTTAGTCATCAGGATGTCATTCCTACCTTTTAGCAGCATACTCATTAGTGCTGTGTGATGAACGATATGCTGACTGCTGACAGGACAGCAGATGTGAAAACAGCTGTTTTAGGACAAAATTTGGGGCAGGAAGGATAAATTCCATTCAGGACGTTGATTTTTTTAAAGATTGTTTTGGTTTAGTTTTTGTTGTTGTTGTTTTGTTTTTTGAGGAGTGGGGTTTTACCACTGCAGACTGGAGTGGTGATGGAAGTAATCCAGGTGAGAGACCGGTGTTATGGGGTTAATAGCTGGCAGAAAGGGGTCAATACACTCAACCGACAGCAGACGGTAAGAGGATCCAGCAAGTAAGTACTTGGTTTTGTTACAGGGTCCCACGTCGTTTCTGTTTACCGTTAAAGTACACCTTGCTGTTGTACCCCATAGCTGTTTTTGAAGCAGCTCTTTTTTACATGGCCGTCTCGTGCCTTGCCAGTAGTAAGCTTGAGACTGGCTGGGCTCAGTGATGTAGTTGCTTTATGTGGCAAAACTTAAACCAGTAGAAGTTTGACAGTCCTGGTTGTGTTCTAACTTAAAAAGTTCGTTGGTGGTTCTATTCGTTGTCGTTTTTATCGTAGACGTTCTTTGATGAATTTATATAAACAGGAATTCTTAATGCTGAAATGGTCTGTTTTCCAAGTTCACAATAGACATGTCATATTTTGGCTTTTGTGACATGCCGGCAATCATTTGCCTATCATGTTTTTGCGACAGCTCTGCATCAGAAATCGTATGATGCCATTTGTCGTTGTCGTAATCACCAAGGACGGCAAGAGTAGCTGCTGACAGTCAGCAAACAATGCCTTTCATGCGCTTGATGGCAGACACGCGGCTACACGAGCATGCTGCATGAAGCCATCGCGGCAACAGTCGGCTTTGTCACAGGGGAGTGTCGGTGTCATTGTCGGAACTGGTGTTTGTCGGAGCCGGCGTTTGTTCGATATTTTTTAAGCCATCGGTAAAGGCCCCAGGAGTAATATGAGAGTGTTTGCAATGGACTGCGTGTCTTAGCTTTCGTGTGTTCTCAGCTATAGCCACGAGACTGGAGAGTCAAGAACTGTGGGTTAGGTACAACACTAAGCAAGACCATTTTAACTTACTGGACTGTAAGAGCCAAACCACTATTTCTCATCTATTGTAGATGGGGCACTGTAGGTTAAAAAAAAAAACTGAAAAAAGCTGGGAGTCTTGGACACTCCTTTTTGTGAATGTGGCTGAGAGGTGCACCACAGAGGACATTCTTCAGACCTCTCCACTCCCGTAAATGCCAACATAAACCAGCCTGAATACCAAACTCTGGGAGACTGTCGACGACGTACAACGAACGGTGGATTTCCTATAGCATCAACTAGCAATTGTGCGTCGTTCCCAGTTTCTGTCGTCGTCATCTAGCGATAAAGAATTTATTAATCGTTTTTACTGTCACAACGCGCTCACGTCTCACACCCCAGGTTGCAATAAAAACACCTTATTCAGAGTCTCATTCATTACTCTTCACATTTTATTAAATAAACATGAGAGCATGAACTACTTTTCAAAAACTAGAAACTCATGAAGCGATGCATCGACCAGAATGTTTTAATTTCCAGACTTGGTTTGCTATTGTTTGCCATAACAAGATCCTTTGTTGCTATTGTTTGCCATTACAAGAGCCCTCGTTTCTTTTGTTTTTATTATTATTATTATTAAAGCAGATTTATATAGCGCAATTTTCAACCCCAGAGTCGACTCAATGCGCCTCCCCCCAAAAAAAAAACAAAACAAAACAAAAAGAAAAACAAAACTTTAAAAGAGATTGACACAAAAAACACGTTCAAACAAAGACCAGACTTATTAAGAATTATACAGAGACATTGCAACAAACAAAAATACAAGGTAGAAAAGGAAAATACTGCACACAAGCATGAACATAACATCTAAAGGATAACATTGAGAGCCATGGTGTGGCGGAGTCTACAGCTGTGAGCTAAACCATTCGACGAATGTCAGCAGACACAGTCACAGTGAGTGCAACTCAAGACGCCCAGAGCACGCATGCATGTCCACACGACGAAGACAAGCAGACAAATGGCTACCCGTGTCCCACGTGCACGCAGATTGCTGACAGAGGCGTCGCCTCAACACAAATGCCGCACAAAAGTTCACAAGACATCAGAAGGTTTCAGTCCACGCTGCTGATACACGTTGATCAAGAATCCAAAATGTAGCAAAGCGGTTGGGAGATGAGAAATTGTCAAATGTGCAGTGATGGAAGTGGAGAAGATAATATGGCTGTGGAGATCTCTAGTCAACAAAATCATGCGACGAATGGCGCAAGAAACCGTTACGAACAGGCTGGTTTTCCGTTTACCTTATCAGTGTGCTCCGTAGCTGTCTTTTGAACGAGCAGAAAGTGTTTTACTTAATTATAGTGAAAAATAGGTTATCCTTTCAGTCTTTCCTTCTTAATTTTTCTGTCTTGTCTTTCTTAATAACTAGGATGTAAAGTGTTGAACACGTAGTAGTAGTTGTATTTGACTGCTTATAGGAGTGCAGCCTGCTACCTGCTATGTCTTTATATGCAATCATGATTGAGTTAATAATTAAAGAGGAAAAAGTAATCCGCAGTCATCTTCTAGTCGGCAGCCTGTTACACAATCGCATTACCACTTCCGAACGACGCCCAGGCAAGGGTGTTCGTTCAAGTTGCTTCTGGTGTAGTCCTCAGCTGTATTGCACGTAACACGGACATCCACTTCCTATTCGAGGGAGAGGGAGATGAAAGCTCATGTGAAATATGTTTTGTCGTCTAACAGAACTTGATTTAGAATCATTGGGTCTAAAGATTGGTAAAATGCAGGAAAAGGATTGTTAAGACATCAGGGAAGATGGTTACCTGTCTTGTAAAGTATATCTGGAGTACTTTTGTCTAAATGAGGCGTCATGTTGCATGTCCACAGCTCGTAATGACTACGCTTTGTTGTTGCTTAACCGACCGCTCTACCCCAGCGCGGTAGCTGTACACTTGGCAGGCTGCTGTACGTACCCCTGACCGGGACCAAGTGCTGAAAATCGAGACAGATCAGATGCTGAAGGCTCAAGAGCTTGCTTGCCAATGCTGCTGCAGAAATCAATCTAGCAAATCACTCTCTTTTCCTAGTCCACGAAACACGTTGAAAGCCTGTGGGTGGGGGTGGAGAGAGGCCAGGCACTTGTTAGGGCAGTGAGTCATTCGGCGTGCACTTGCTATTGATCTGTGTTCACCAATCATACTGCACAGCACAGTCAGCTACCCTCTCTCCTTGTACTACGTGCGATCTTTCGGTTCGTTTATGTGGTTGTCCACCTTGCACATTTATCTTCGCTTGCGTTCTCGTGCGGCACAACAAACGGACGTTATTTATACGTCTTGGGTTTGGTTATATTGAAGGTTTGCTACATGACCTCACGATCCGATGTGCTGTGCAGCTATGGGATACTGCCCACCATTTTGCTTCGTCCCTCTTGTGATAATAGTAAATGAATTTCTAGGAAATGACAACTTTCGGACGTTCACATGCAAAATAAACGATAAGTTGTCGCATTTTATTGGATTTTGATAGTGAAAAATGCTGTTGCACCCAGTTACACAAATAGTAGCAAGATAAAGCTGACCAAAACTTGATCTGGGACGCAACTAAGAAGACGCAACTGTCACAAACACGTAGCAACGAATCACGTGTACAAGCAATATGGCGGGTCGTCCCAAAATGCTTCGCGCGTGACGTCATGTTCAGGTTGTCGCGACATAAGCTATTTCTAAAATCGGTATTCTGGAAAATGTAAGGACAAGTTCTTCAGGTGCACATATAAAAACGATAATATATGGAAGCTTCGTTGTCATAACCGTAATTTTTAGGGTGTCACTAGTGCATCACTTAAAAGTACTTTTTTGAAATTAGGTCTTGTTGGTTTATTTAGAAGGAAAGTGCTTCCACCTTGAGGTGATTTCGCACTTTGAGTGGGGAGGGGGGTGATAGGGGAGGAAACCGGAGTACCCGAAGAAAACCCCCGACACACAGTCTTGCGAACAGGGGTCACAAACAAAGAGTGTCCCGAGACGAGATCTGAACCCAGAGTTTCTAACTGCAGTGGTGACAAATGAGTATCAGGTCTAATTACCTGCAGGTTTGAAGCGGTCAGCCAATTTGAAGAAGCGCGGGGTCTCCCTATCTAATACAAAATTTGTGGTTTTTTTCTAAACCATGCACTTGTGAAAATATTAATATATGTGTAAGATATGTTTTCTTTTGTCCCCTGTGTTCTGTATCTACTTAGTCCACGTCTCTTCCTCGTTTTAAGCGCTAAGAGCATGCTCTCTATGAGTGTGAATATGCGCTATAAAAAATCTTCACTATTATTATTATTATTATTTAAGAACTCATGATCTTCGGAGCCTGGAAAAAGTCTTAAACATCTCACGATGTCTTGGATGAGCAAGATCTTCTTAATCACCTTCACAACGTTTTTGGCAGATCTTTGTAGAGCAACGGTAGTACGTCATAGGTCGATACTGTTGAACGAGGTTGGATATATTGTTCACAAGGAATTGCAGAGTGGCGTAAAGTTGTGTGCTGTTATTGATCTGCCTTTAATGAACTTGGTGAGAGATATATCTTTGCATCGGTTAAAATGAGTGTCCAACTGGGATAGGCAGATGACAGAAGCATGCTTCGCCAGGTGATACGCCATTTTTGGAGTGGACGTTGACTGTTAGATCTTAGAGATGTCAAAGTTTAAAAGGGAGCTAGATATAGGTACCATAACCTGCTCATTGGCAGACATAAGCAAACATAATCACAAATGAAGAACTCTTTGTCAGATACAGCAACCATAATCCAGAAAAGATTTCAAGGGCATGTGTGCAGAATGAAGATAGATACAGCACACAAATTAGCCATTCACTGGACAGCTGATGAAAATAACAGCAGGAAATATGGCCAACTGAAATGAAATCCAACAAAGATGATAAAGCAGGAGTTGACATGGAATAAAATAACGAAATACACTGCTGATAAACAAAAATGGTAGTTTCTAGTAAACACTTTATTTATTACTTGGATAGGAAGAAGACTAAATTTCTGCATTAATATATGATATATTGTAATAATAACGTGCATCTTCAATTTTATATATATATAAACGATAAAGTGGAGAACACGGCATCATCCCTGAGTATCGCAAATAGAATAGATAAAAGTGGCCATAAAAATCACAGATTTCATCTTCAGGGAAGGTCATATGCAGCATGATCAGCAACAATCTTTGTCTTCATGTCTTCAGAATCACTACAAAGTATGTAGTTTATTAAGTCTCAAAAAGCTTTTAAAATCACATCATATTGCTTTTCTTTGCTGCTTTTACTTGGTCATGCTTATTTTGCCATTGTTACCCTCAGTCACGCTTACTCTGCCATTGTTGTGCTTGATTTAAGATTTAATGGGAACTTCAGGGGCCTTGGTTATAAAGTCAGGGTTAGTTGTTGCGCTGGGGCAGTGTGGAGTAATTGTTAAAAAGCTTTGACACTGGTGCCCTGAAGAAATGTCAGCAGGATTTCAACACTGCTTTATAACTTCGGAAACAAGATGATTTTCTTTGAGATCACCATTTTACCCTGGGGATGCAACTTCATAACTACAGCCCCAAGTAAGAGCAGTCGATCAATACACATGTACCCTGGTAGACAAAGATGCTCTTTTAAAATGCAATATTTATATATTTGAATGGGATTTCTGCAAAAAAAAGCAGCATTCAAGCACAAATAGTCACAAGAACTTAATTTTTTTTATAAACATGTGACTTCTGAGTTGGGAAAAAAGCCCAGTCGACTGATGTGCACTGGTAAAGAGATAACAGTGGTCATTTCAACCAAAAACCATATCGCCCCAGCTATATCCACCTCGAGGTTAATTTTTTATGCTTTGATTCTTTCTAAAACCTGTTCATAATTTTCCAAAAAAAGATTTTTTTGTCCCTTCCATAAGCCTTGTATTTAAAATGTGGCTAAATATTTTACTAAATGTGTTTAATGATATGTCCCTACAATTTATTGGCCAGTTTGTGTCGCTTTTCTTATAGAGCAGTTTTAACTGCTTCTGTCTAGGCATTAAAATATTTTGAGTTATTTTTTTAAGGGTGTTGTGGTAAAGAAGACACATTTATGCCTTCTTTTAAGCAGGACTAGATAAAGTGTAAGCAGTTTCTTTATCATGACTACATTAGTTTCCAAAACTGCTTAGAAATATTTAGTGTCTGTTAGTTTACAGTGCGAATAATGGTGCTTGAAGCTAATGTCATAAGTATGTTGCTAGATGTTAAGTCTGTAGGAATCATCACTTGAGTCACATGGTGTAATATTATTGGACCAGTAGTTTAGGTTTGAAATTGATGTATTCTGTTGATGTTGTTTGATTTCAGGGTGAGTTTGGCCGGAAGCACACACCTAGCAGGTGACTATGACTGCTACCATGCCATTGAGAGGAGAGAGAGTTGTGAGTCTGCTGCTATTTGTCCACCTCAGCATGGCGCTGGAGACACTCATTACATTCCGTGACCCAGGGGGTAATCCCTTTCAGCAGCTGATTGTGCATGGTGTGACAGGCACTGTTTATGCTGGTGCCACCAATCGGCTGCACCGCCTGACCCCCACCCTCACTCTGCTGCAAAGTGCAGCCACAGGACCAAGAGAAGACAACCCAAACTGCCCCCCACCTCTTTTACCTTGCCTTGAGGAGAAAACACTGCATGACTCTGTGACCAAGGGACTAGCAATAGACTATGAAGACAACACTGTGTTGTTGTGTTCCACATTGTACCATGGCTTGTGTCAGAAGCTGGACTTGAGCAACATCACGCATGTGGTCAAGCTGATTCACATGCCGCTCGTCCCCAATGAAAAAGCTTCGTCATGCGTACTGTTTGTGGGCCCCAGTGTGAATGGTGAAAAGGCCTTGTATGTTGGGGCTGAGTACAGCAACCTGGGGAACAAAAACTACAGAGACTTGGTGTACAGCATTAGCAGTCGCCAACTCAGTGACCTCAACCTCATCTTTAGGGACCAAGACGGAAATTCCAAAAAGGTTATGGGCACAAAAAAGGTTATCAAGGATGAATTCAAGGCAAGCTTCCCTGTGAAGTATATCTATGGATTCACCAGAGGTATGTTTGCATATTTTGTGACTGTCCAGAAAGAGAGCCCTACATCAGATAAGATGGTTTCACGCATCAGTCGGGTGTGTACCCAGGATCGTTTTTTCTACTCACACGTTCAGCTTCCCTTGCTGTGTGATGCCACCTCAGTGGCACGCTACGACATCATCCATGGAGCAGTACTTCATCCCAATGGAAATAAGCTGTTTACCATTTTTTCTGATTCTACCTTGGACACCTGGAATGAGGGACAGCAAGCATCAGTTCTGTGTGTTCTAGATTTAAACCAAGTTGATGCAGAGTTCAATCACACTGTAGAGGAATGCTACAATGGCAATGGTCGAGTTGGCCCGCAGCACTTTGAAACAGTGCGCACCTGTGTGAAAACGGTTTGTGGAACATTTATATTTTTTCTATGGAATATAAATATGTCTTGGTCATATTTTATGTGAGACATAATGTAAGATGCATGCATTATAAATAAATGAAGGAATTTATCTCTAATAGTTATTTGGTGTAAAGAACCATGAGTTTACTTTGCTAAGCTGCCTGATTTTCATGTTTACATTTTAATTATCAGAAGATTTTTTTTAAACCAGTGCTATATTTGCTAGTGCAGGCTGTATCTCAGTCTGTAGGTCTGGTATAACATAGGAGGCCTGACAAATGTCATATAGCATGCAAGTATGCCTTGCTGACATTATGTCGATCTGTAAGCACAACAGCAGCACCTCCTATCCTGGTAACATTTTTCCAGGCACATTCCCATCAGGATGTGACAGTAGAATCACCGACAGTGCTCCATAAGCTTAAAGCAGCTGGAGTGATGGGGAATGCACCCCTCCCCATTGCTGTCTGTCAGGTGAAGGTATCTGCTCCCCTGAACAGTGCTAGCATTCCTCCTGGCTCCTTTCCCTTTCTTTCCTGCTGCTTGCTGTCACATGAAGTACCAGATGTAGGGTCAGCAAACCAGTGTCTTGCATGTGTATTTCCTGGTCTTGCCAGCACAGAAGCAGGTGATGTAGAGATTATGAACTTTTTTTTTTCCTAAGGTCATGCCCCCATCAACTACAATACAGTGGGCTTCTTCATATACTGTATGTTGTTCCCCTCACGTCTACCATCAGTAGTATGGTGTCCCTGTATTCTACAGTATGCTGGGCTCCATCATATACAATACAGTGTGCCCCATCACCTCACATACTCCTCATACTCAATCTCCCCTACCAACAGGTATTGCCTGCATGATGTTGGATGACTTCCCATGGTGTTGAAGACAATGTAGTCTACCAGAGTATAGTTCAGTAAACTTATAGCAACCTGATGGCTGTGCAGGCATTGCTGGCTGCTGGGGTAGCCCTCAAGGGAAAGCTACTTGGTGCAAGAGAAAACTGAAGGGTTGGCATGATGTGTTGCACACATTTCAACTCAAGTGTGCGGAGTTCCGCCCTTTTTTTATTGCAGCCATTTCTTCGTGAGATGCAGGCAGCAGCAGCAGCTCATTTCATTCACAATCAAGGGCCAGCCGCACCTCCACATTGACATGCTGTACAGATTCAAACAAAGTATATAATTTAGAACTAAACAAATGATAGACTTCTAGCCAGAGGCTGCCAGACACTCTGAAGCACAGAGTGAATAGGACCAAAACTATTCATATGACAAAGCAGACAACATAAACCAGTTTACAAGTAGTGGCTATTCTATACTTCTAAAAATATCTTTTTAAGTTACTGTTTGACAGATACAAAATTATCAGCCTCTAGGTTCCATTAATACATGGGTCATTATAGCAAAGAGTTCATGTGCTGGTTGCTATGAACGGACCCAGAGAGTGAGAAGAAAAGTTCCTCTTTCTACCCTTAGAAATTTCTTTTAATATGAACAAAAACAAGGGGGGGGGGGTAGACTGCAGATGGTAAACAGATTCACTAAATTTGGAGATGACTCGAGCAATAGTGGGTAGGCGGCTACCCTAGGGACTGGCCTGGGTGTTTGGAGGCTGCAGCGTTCTCTTTGATGGGCGGGAGAGAGGCTTTTTGGCACCACTCAGCATCGACTGGCACAACAGATGCCTCCTGTCACTGGCAGACAGTAGACCAAGTCTCACTCACCACACTCCTGCAATTAAACCATCGCCTATCCCCTGCTTTTTGCTTTCCAAGCCTGCGTTTGGTTGGGTGGAGAGGCCTAGTGGGGAGTGGAGGCACATATAGGAGGGAGATGCAGCTAGCCCAGAGACCTTAAGTAACTGTTTTCCAGGTGACTAGTGATGTCCTAACAGGGGGATTGTGATGAGCCTAATGACAACTAGCGGTGGAAAGAAAAGCTACCATTCCCCACCCACCCTTGCCAGTAGAGTAGCCCGAGAGTGCCTTTGGTAGTGTGTTTGCCATAGAACGTTTTACTGAGTATTATTCCTCTTGGATTTCTCTGATTTGGGGGCTTAATCCATCATGGGATTAAATCTAGAAATCCAACACAGAATTCAAGCTCATTGTTTTGTATTAAAAAACTTTATGTCCACCTACAGCCTTTGATATACAAACTTGGTCATGCACATGTTGTGTGCATGCACAAATGTGCGCGCACAAATGTGGACATGCATGTTCCAGCCTTTTACCATAGCTCGGCCTCCAAACCTGGCTCATTAATGTGCACAGAATTTGTTAAAGTGCACCAAGATGAAAAGCAAAGAGGGCATTTCTATCCAGCAACAGCTATGGGAGGTTTGGCACCCCACACTTGCCTTCTTTAGTAGTAAGCTCATGTGCAGAAGAAGACATGAGTCAGCTAAGGCAGTAACTACATTAATAACAGTATTCAGAAACTTCGGAAAGTACAGAACTCCGCTGCACATTTGGTGCCCAAAAAGGAAACAGGCCATGTCACTCCTGTCTTTCATGTGCAGTACTGGCTGCCCGGTCATGCTTCCATTTAGTGCAAGTTGTCTGTCCTTGCTATAATTTCTTCGAAGGCACTTGTCTTGCCTATTTCTCAGAACTTTTCTTTCACTTCATCCCATCCAGAAAAATTTACTTCTATCACCAAAACAAAAATGTACGGTCCATAGGATGTGGTGCAGCAAAGCATTGGAACTCTCCTAAAGACAGTCCACTTAATGCTACTAACCCATGCTTTCTCTCTCTGTCCTCTCATTTTCTTTCTTTTAAGTTCTTGATCAGTCTGTCCTGCCAATATCCTTTTGTCAATTACTTTTTAGCTATCTGTTGTCGTTACTAATTGCTACCTCAACCTACTTAACTATTTCTTTGTCATTACTAGCTGTTACCTCAGTCTAGTTTTTAGCTATTTCTTTGTCGTTTCTGGTTGTTACCTCAACCTACTTTTGCATGATAGTTCTAATACTAGGAGATTTGCCGAGCATGCTGACCCCATAAATCAGTTCAAGGTGCAGTTCATGATGCTTTTATATACCTATTACTAGTGAGGACATAAGTGGTATTGTGATTAGTCATTCTTCTCTGGTAAATGCACACTTACAATTCTGATGCACCTGCCCATAGTAACAAGTGGGGCTTCATGTGCTGGCAGGTCATACATTTTGAAAGTAAAGGTGTGCATGCCCTCTGAATGTTTCAGACTGCTCATGTGGACGTGTGTGCCCAAAATCCAGAAGCAGAAGCCTACCCATCTATTGAGGGTAGTCGCCCTGTGTTAGCGACATCTGTCTGGACACTGGTGGGTCAGCTGGGCACAGCACTAACTGTTCAAAGCAGTGGCCAGCTGGATTTGGCCTTCATTGGCACAACAGATGGAGACTTACTGAAGGTTAGCATGTGCACCCTTATCTATGTTATCCTAAGAGATGTGGCTGAGCCCAGGTAAAGGAAGCAGTAGGAGGAGAAGCATTCAGAGTTCTGTAGTAAATCATTATAGACACTTCAGCATATGCATCCATGCACACAGACACACACATATGCACGCACATAAGCAATTAAATAAAAGCAGTTAAAAGCATAATCCATTTTAAACATGCTTGTTTGCTTCTGGTTTGAATTCAAGCCATGTAAGTAGATGTCAGTTCCATTATAAGTGCAAGTTATATATATGTATGGTTTTTCTTACATATAAATGACTCTTATTAAAGAGGTGTAAGTGCTGATGCTGGCATGTATAGCTTGTGTCAGACATACTGTTTGTCAGACCAGTTCTAGAGCTCTTTACCATTCAGGTGTAGTGTTGCTGAATGCACCTGGAGATATTTTTATCCATATAAATACTTGCACTTCTTGGAAAGACAGCCAATGTACAGTAAAATCTGGATAAGAGCAATTTTCCACATACAATCTCACGTATGATAAGTATTTTTTCTGCAAAAGGGCTTTCTGTTACTTAGGTTCTTCAGTTTGAGTGAATACCACCTTGTGAAATCTGGAGTAATGATTCTGTGAGGCTGTGTTCAAATGCCATCATCTCAGACATATTTGCATACAAGTTGATAGTAAATGGGGACACCAGGAGGCCATAGTTATCTGTACCCACGGGTTTGCTTTACCACTCAGTACCTGCACCCTTAGAAAACCCTCCATAGCCTTAGGTGTGGACAGTACTGAAGATGAGAACTAATTGATTATCATTCTGTCTTCTGGCTCTGCACCATGTTTCCAATTACAAGATCATGCATTGTGTTAGATACATTAAGTAGGAACATGCAGGTCTGAGAACATGTTAGATACATTAATCAGGAACATGAATGTCTGACAAGGTAAGTTTTACCTCTGCTTCTGGTCTATGGCCTCTGGTGTTCCCATTTACTTTCAACCAGCATCCAGAAGAAATGTGTTTGAGAGAAAGGCATTTTAAATAAAGGATCATGTGAATGAAAAAAAAGTGTGTACTTTCAGTTGTTCTCTAGAGTTTTTTTTTTCAGAAACCTAATGATTAATACACTGAGCCGAAAGACAGACCCCACTTTAAGTCCTTTTTATGTGGTTGTCCTGATTGCAGGTGGTTGTACAGGGAACAAGTGGCAGAGACGTTGACAGGTTACGAGTGGACTCGCAGGGTCCAGTGCTGCAGGTGGTTGACTCGACTGATATGGATAACCTCTATGTCCTTACACCAGCCAAAGTGAGAAGACTGGTGTAACATACTTTATTCCTCTCATTTCTCATTTATTTTCAGTGAAATTTTGGTACTCTGTATCTCTTCCTTTCATTTATTATTTCTGGCATTTTTTTGTTTATCTTAGGATTTTACTTAAAATGCCTATTAGTTAGAATGGCATCATGCATCTTGTTCAGTAGAGTGTTTTATAGAGAAAGCAGGAATAGCTAATCAGCTTGAGTGAATATTGGCTTGTGGAAAATGAGAAAAGGCATCATGTTTTTGGTTCACAGTAGTTTTTGCTCCTAGTGTTGTTTACAAACTTTGGCTTAGTGTATCTTGCCCTGCCTTCCCACTGGTCAGTGCATATTATGGAAGAACTTGGTCTCAAACTTCACTGATTTAATAATAATTAAGTTTTTTTGTATCCTGTGAAATACCCTAGCCAACAAGCAAATCCCTTGCACTGAATACTTTTTGTGAAATAGTCACAATAATGATAGCACGAAGACTAGCTGCATAATGGTAGTAAAACGCAATTGCTGCAGATTTGACAGTGAAGACACATTGCCAAAAATCTCCCAAAACAGACTAAAAATATGTGTATTTACAGGTATCACTTGTTTGGGCTCGTCACTGTGAGCATCGAAGCAGTTGTGAGGAATGTGTTGCTGATAGTGATCCTATGTGTGGTTGGTGCATCATGCAAAACAGGTTAGTGTACATTTATAAACTTTATGAAAAATGCATTCTAGTAAATCTACTTCACTTTTGTTTGCCATGAGAGAATTGTCAGGTTTACAATATACATATAGTTTATTAATATTTGTTTTTTAGTCTGCATACGTCTGCATCATTCACATCCCTGTATGAACATCTTGAAACGCCACATGCCCATGAAAGACTGCTTTCTACTAATTTCTCATTAGCTTTTCACTAGGACTCAACCATATCTTCTATCTAGAAGACTTCTTTAGGAATTAAGTACAGGGTTGATTGGAAGATTGTGTCATCTTCATCTCCTGTAAGTGAGAGAGAAAGTATGGTCTGTAAAAACAGTAGTGGTTATGAGTGTCATCTGCTTTGGTTGCATGTGTGTGTTCTTTGTGGAATAAATGTTTTTTCAGTTGAAGACCAATTATTTCTGTCTCTGTAAACTTTATTAATGAAGTGGACTGATATATCTAAAGGAGACCGTTTTATTTCTAAAAAGAGTTTATACAACATTTGCCATTTGAATGGTGTTTAGCAGGATGGGTGCTAACTTGATGTCGTCTTAAAAGCATAAAGGAGTGGGTGACCAGGTGTATTGTTTGGAGATTAAGACAGTGCTCAAACGCTATCAAGGCAAAGCTAATCGTATACAGCCTGCCTTTCAGCAGTTGGAGATTCAATTTTAAAGCACAGCTAGCAGGTTAGGCAAGCAACAGATATCAGTAACTCTGGCCAGTTTGAAGTCAGATGTACTCGGTCATATCGGAGCTATAATAGTTACAATTCTTGCACCTTATGTACGACTACAACAATCAGGGTTGTTCACAACATTGACAATGTAATCAGACTCAAGTCCATGTGTTTTATTATGACATCTAGCAAGTCTGTTTGCTCCTTTTGACTCTGACAACTGGCAAGCCTACCATTGACCTGCTGTACAGATTGTGACATTTACATATTGTGACACAACTTGTCAGGAGAATTATGCCAGCTCCTCTTGGGTTGCCAGTTCTATGCACCTCCATACAGGACTAAGAGGAGAAAGCTGCCTTATTTCAGCCATACATCAAAGCTGACGTAAAGGAATTGTGACTGCATTTGTCTTAATTGCGAATGCATGTGGGTCTGGTTGACGATGTGTGTGATGATGTGCCATGGAGGTGTTATTGATAAATGATGAGTTATAACTACAGGAGTTGCTTCCTAATTGCCCTCTGGAATGAAACGGTTTGGTGTAATGTTAAGACAAGATGCAGGCGTTCCCTTCTTGTTCTGCTGTGTGCAGTATTAGAGTTTTTTTTTCTTCAAAGTACTAGATAAAGGTATTATACCAATACATATTAGATACAAAAGCAATAATGTACCTTGGATCTATGAAGTGTGTAGCCTGTGATAGTTATGTTTCATGCTTTAGTCAAGATGAATTTGTTGGTTGATTATATTCAACTGACTTTATTCAGCTAGCTGGCTGGTTGGTTTGTGGCAGGTGCATGTGTTTATGAAACGTGTTTTGTTTTGACTAACATTAGTAAAAGCCAAATAAATTTTAACAGATGTACTGCTGAAGTACAGTGTGATAGATCAGCCATCACTCCTAACTGGCTTCCTGCAGCAACAGCAACATGTGCAGCCATGACAAATATCCAGCCACAAGCAGTCAGCTTTGAGAGTCTTCAGTCTGATATCCAGTCCACCAAGCAAGTATGTTGGGGGACCTTCATGCAATCTCTAGGTGACTAAATGGCTTGTTGGATGTTGTACTATTCTGTCCAACAAGCAGGTATGTTGGGGGGATGGCCTTCCTGCAATCTCAAGGTGACTCGATGGCTTGTTGGGATGCTTAGTTGTACTATTCTGTCCATCAAGCATGTTTTTTTTTTATTTTTATGTTGAGGTGTCATATCTGGATGTACCGACTAATTGGACATATCCCAAAAATGTAATGACTAAATAAAATAAACGTTACTACATTTTACAGAAAAAGGTAATAATACATTATTTTTGGGTAGGTTTTGATCAGAGGTCCCATTTTTTGTTTGCAGATAAGTTTTCAGCTTGATCATGTCAGTGTCAAGCCTGAGAACGACACCAAGTTGGGTTGCATGTTTGTAGCTGGTCAGTCTGAACACCATACCCCAGCTACTCTCAAGGATCATGTCATCACATGCCCACTTCCTGATCACACTCGCTTGCCTCGCATCCCTCAGGGTAAGGGTAAGTAGTAGTCATTGCTTCTGCTTTTGGTATTAACACTTGCTCTGCTTCCCTTTTCTGTGCAGCAAATATCATCTAGTAGTCCTATCTAACTCCTTATTTGTTATCATCTGTCAGTACTAACTCTTTATTTCTTATCTAGAATGCTATGCTAACTCCTTATTTAATCCTAGATTAGGTTGGGAATGGGGACATAGCTAATGAATGTTTTTTTTGTGGGGGGTGGGGGGAGACAGTCGTGGTCTTTTTCTAGTCCTTCTATTTTTAGGGTTATTCTGTTTCCTGACTTTTAGATTTGGTTTTATGCCATACATTATATTCTTTATACTATTTCCTAATACTGCATTTGTCTACAAATGTGTTCATGAAAGAACCAAAGACAGATTTCAGAAGGATTTTATTCCCTTATATAAATGGCTACAAGAAATGTTCTGCTTGAGCTAAACAGAGAAGAGAAAATGTTTCCTTTAAGAACTAACAGTCTTACCTAACTTTAGTATGGCAATTAGATTTATTTCCTTCCTGAAGATTAATAGTGATAAGAAGTTAAAGAAAAAATTTATACTGTTGATTGCATTTCTTTTCCAGCTTTTGTAGACAAGGACTTTCTTTTACCAAATAAGTTTGTATATGTTTCAATGTGCTTTGAGACCTCCCAAAGATTGTTTTTTACACATCCAGGATTTATTAATTACAAATAATATTCCATATAGAACAAATGTCAAATATTCATTTTTAAAATAAACATGGTATATTTAAAAGGAAAAAAATGTTTTTTTTAATTTTGCTAATATGATTTATTCCCTTTAAACAAATGGGATGATTTATCAAAGCCCATTCGCCGTGATATAGCTCTAGTTGCTGACACGGCGTTAAGCACAATTATCAAAGCCCATTCTTAACTTGGCAACCTGCCAAAGCATCAAGCATCTAAAATGCCCTTAAGTATCACTGTATTGGCAAATAAGTTTGGACTGCTCAACAGATTGACCAAAAGTTCCAATCTTCAAACATTCGCCCTAAAACTGTTGGTTTCTTATGACCTCCACACACAACTTTGCCAAACTTGGTTAAATGTTTGATAACATTAACTGGTTAACTCTCTTGGTTTGAAAGGCCACGATCGTGGCTTTGCCGGGTAGCACGGGCAAGGCAATTTTCATTACTTTTTATTGCAAAGTTCAACTTTTCTCTTTTCCAAAATTGTCTAGGTTTTTTGGTCTAATGTTTATCTCAGAGCAGCAATCATAAAAAAAACAAACTTCACCACTGTCGTCTTCGCATTCTTCAGTTATAAGCCAGTCATTGTAATGTTCATTTTTATCTTGAACCAAGAGGGTCAAAGGCCCTCCTTTAAATGTGGATAACACAATGATTATAGAAAAATTTTTGCAAAGTTGGTCAAATGTATGTTTGTTCATATTTGCTCAATTCAAAAAGCTTTAAGGACTTTTTTGAGTAGTAACACATATTATACTCAGAAAACTCTTTTCATATTACTTATCAGTAACTCAAACACAAAGTCACCTGTTCAAATCTGCATCTAGGCATGAAGTCATGTGTGACCTCAGTACTATGACCATAACTGAGCACAGCACCTCTGTTATACAAAATGTACGCAAATCTCAAAATTGCAAGTGCAGTGGAAGCATATGTGCCATTGCTGAATGCACAGGAAACAATTCCTACTTTCCAAACTGATTAAGTATTGAGAAGATGAGAAGATAAATCATGACAGATCAGATCATTGACATTGTGTCTAAAATTATTCACTGTATATTCTGTGCAGGTTTGAGGAGGGATGAGAAAGATTGGATCTGAAAAGTTTTCTAATTTCATGAATAATTTGTGTCACATCTTTACTGCTGTCCTGTTACAGCAAAACTTTTCCTTTTGTGGGGCAGAAAGTTGATAATAATGTCACAACTGGCAAGGAAAGGGGATACTATTGTGGATTTTTGTTGATGACAAGAGGGTAAAAGTTGTATGCGTTTATGAAGATCGACTTTTATGCTTTTATAGGATAGAGTTTTGTGAGGTCAAGATTTCACTTTGATGTCTAGTTGAACAGGGTTTTATTGTGATGTATTTGTGAGAATCATGGTTTACTATGATAATCATATATGAGCAATATTTCGTTGGAATGTAAAGATAATATTTTATCCATTTAAGGTTTTAAGGAGAAAAAATGGTGAGGACACACTTTAAAACACCCTTCTAACATATGTTGCAGATCATGAGGACATGGTTCTTCATTTCCACGTACAAGGCAAATCAGTTGTAACAAGAAGTGTTTCTGTGTATGATTGCAGAAGTAACACAGAGTAAGTGTTAGTAAAACTAGGAAGGGGAGAGATTCCTCTAGATTTTGACCTGTTGACTTTTTTGGTATAAAATGTAAAATCATTAGTGCTTCCAGAGTTTATCAGATATTATGCATGAGACCTACAATGGTTTAACTTTTTTTCAAAGGCAGTAATTTGTCAACTGACTTTTATGACTTGCAGCTGTACCACCTGCACTAACAGCACCTACCGGTGTCAATGGTGCTATGCTAGCGGAACCTGCCAGAGACAAGGCGATACATGCCCTGCCATCAAGGGGTATTCTGTCACACCCATTACCTCCCCTAGTGCCTGCCCACTTATTTGGACAGCTTTAAAAGACAAAGACATATTAGTGCATGCTGGAGAGAGCCTTCAGATTGCAGTGCGAGTGCGCAACCTGGAATCAAGTCAGACAAAAGAGATCAAATGTCACTTCAGCTACCTTGATTCTAACTTCTCTGTGGCAGGTGCCATTTCTTCTCAGTCCTTGACTTGCAATTCTGTTAAGGTATGTTAATCTGATTGTGTTCTTATTGTTTCTACATTTTTCATTTAAACCTTATTCTGACATTTACATCACTTGTTTTAAAGACAACATTACGATCACTCAACATTAATAAATAGATATTCAATGGCCATGCATTTACTTTATTTACTTTTTTATTTCATTTAATTTGCAAAATCATTCTGCATTCTTTAAACCAGAAACATGTTAGTAAAGAGAAACCACTAGGATTTTAAGGGGTATAAGGAGTTAGTTGAATGTTTCCTTCCTCTTAGTTCATGTTGCCAAGGAGAAGTACTTTTCAGTGAAGTTGTTGCACACAGTGGGAGATAATGACATGTGGTATGCTTATCCTCTAAACATCAGCACTTCTGATGTCCAAGTCTACAATACATTGTATGCAATGCTCATGTCCAAGTCTACAATACATTGTATGCAGTGCTCATGTCCAAGTCTACAATACATTGTATGCAGTGCTCATGTCCAAATCTACAATACATTGTAAGCAGTGCTCATGTCCAAGTCTACAGTACATTTAATGCAGTGCTCATGTCCAAGTCTACAATACATTGTATGCAATGCTCATGTCCAAGTCTACAATACATTGTATGCAATGCTCATGTCCAAGTCTACAATACATTGTATGCAATGCTCATGTCCAAGTCTACAATACATTGTATGCAATGCTCATGTCCAAGTCTACAATACATTGTATGCAGTGCTCATGTCCAAGTCTACAATACATTGTATGCAATGCTCATGTCCAAGTCTACAGTACATTGTATGCAGTGCTCATGTCCAAGTCTACAGTACATTGTATGCAGTGCTCATGTCCAAGTCTACAATACATTGTTTTGCAGAAACATGGTCAATTCATTCATTTTCATGATCAAAGTATAGGAGAGGGGAGAGGCCACATATATGATATGCACCCAGATTTAGCTAGATGTGTTGTGTACAATGTGCTTGAAATGACGAAGAGTTCAGCATATGAATTCAGAATTCTGTTTTAGCCATTAACTTTCTCAGAAGTTAGTAAGTATAAATACCTTGTCATCAATAACTTAAACTAATGCACTTTGATTTGGCAAGGTCTTTGTAGGTCAGTATGTGGTATGCTTATGTTTATACTTTTGGTGGAGTTACTTGATGACTCATTAATGATGTGATTAAATTAGTAAATGTACATTTAATAGGATTTTCAGCAGTACAAACATTGCCATCCTCATTAATCAAGATTTGTGTTTATTGTGTACCAGAGAATCTGCATAATGTATATTATGAGTTTTTGATTAATTTAATATAGTACAATGACAATAAGCTAAGCAAGCATAAAATCTACCTCTAAAGCGCATGAATCTGCAGAAAAATTAAATAGTTTACACTGCTTACAGCAGCTGGGGTGATTCAAACAGGTTTTTTTTAATACTGTGATTGCATTGCTTTCCTGTGATTTTTGAGACCATGAGTTGTCCACATCACAGTTATGTTTAGACAAACTTCTATGCCATCAAATGCAGATTAAAGTGCAGGTTTTTCTTAAGATTCCGTGAGCAGACAAATGTTAACTTGCATTTTATTCTGGGTAATATTGAAAGATTTTATTATAAGAGTCTGACCATTTTTCATGCTATGTTATTCATGCTTTAGTGTTTACCTTCTTACACTTATCCTGCCCTTAAAATAAAAAGTCCCCCCCCACTTCCAAGGTGTCTGTCGAGTGCAGTTTGTTCAGTTTTACCTTGTAGTGTTGCATTGTTGTATTGTTTGCTTACAGTTTGATTATGCTGACAAGATGCAGCTACCATATGTAACTGCCAACTTCAAGGTTACCTGGGGCCCAAGTGCTCTTCCCTTGGACAATTCTCAAAATATTCAGGGTACCTTATCTACTTTACTGCCTTAATTATTCGATTTTTTTTAAAGAATACAATACAGTCTCAACGCCTTGCTTGCTGTTACCATTTGTATTTCATGTCAGAAAGTAATATGACCTTTCATGATAAGTAACATTTTTCAGCTGTTAATTACATAGATAATGATTCTGATATGTATTATCATGGGCATGTGAGATCTGTCATTGCAGTTATGATACATGAATAGCATCAGGGTATGTGATAGTTTGCTTTGTATGAACACATGTCCCCAGTGATAGGTACCTTTATGGCATAGTGAGCATCTGCAAGGGTTATTACTACTATTGCAATGATGATGATGATCTGCACAGTGAGGATCTACAAATGTCCTCTGATGGTCACCAACTGTGGCAAGTGTCTCAGCATGGATCCTGAATACGAGTGTGGTTGGTGTGTCGACAAGTGTACCCTGCAAAAATATTGCACTCCTTCCTCATCCTGGATGGACCGTACAGCCACCTGCCCTGGGCCTCAAATTTTGCGAGTATGTAGACATTAACCAAAAGTCATCATGAACTTATTAGTCATCATGGATATCAGCCACAACTCACAGTGTTTTGGAACAGACATGGGGGACTGGAAATGCATATAGCACATTACATAACTTGATTGGTAAATGTGGGTTTTGAGGATTTTTCCCCACATGTTTAAGTTAACACATTGATCAAACTGCCTTTCTGACAACCAGTTTTCAGCTTCCCAACAGGCTTTTGTTGATGTTTGATAGTCATCTCAGTCTATCAATGCACAAAGTCTAATCTAAGTTGCGAAACTAGATAAAACAGAATTTGCTACATACCTGAAGTGCCCGTCTAACAAAATTAGAGATCAGCTTCACACCTTCCCTTCTTGCAAAGTAAGAAAGCAGTGAACTGGGCTGTTCCTAGTTGTAATCTAGTTGTAGGCTTGGAAAAGGGGCCATTAAACCTGTCCATGCTGTTAGTATACATAAATAGCCAACACTTTGGTCACAAGAGAAATTTGTGACATTGATGTAGATAAAGTCAATAAAGATGGTCTACTTCCTAACCACAGGTACAAATTGGTCAATAAAATGATATGTTGCCAACAATTGTTGACATGGACAGTTGAAAAGTTCAAGACATGCTGGCATGAACATTTCATTTGTAGTATATTTAATAATTAATTTTTGGAGACAAATTTTAAAGAATGAGAAAATACCTGTCGCTCTCAAATGCTTTCTTTGCATTCCACAGTTTAGCCCAACTACTGGGCCAATCAAAGGCCGAACTAGCATGTCTGTGACGGGTCTCAACCTTGGTAAAACATATGCAGACATTGCCGGGGGCATCACTGTTGCTGGGGTCAACTGTGAGGTCAAACCTGACCACTATGAACCCTCATCTGGGTAAGTTACTTAGAACAAAAACCAGAGCAGAAAGTCATGATACAGACAGGATCTGTCACAACTGAAACTCACAAAAAAACTTTCCTTGAAAATCCTGCATATTATACTGTTCTTCATTAACATGTCATTCATGCCAAGGAGCAGAAAGCTTTCTCTTTCCATAGTGATTCCCATTGACTGGCTGCTAGAGTAAATTTCCCAACAATTTCCCTTCCTTTTCTTTGATGTCTGCTGATTCTAAGCTTCTCATCTCAGCTTCCATTTAGTTCCAATGGGGAAACCATTGGGACTTTCTGGAGCAAAATTAGTTACATATCATTCTTATCTGTCTCACTGACTACTTCCCTTTTGGCCATTCTATTCAGTGGGAGGAAGTGGTTTTATCCGGACCAAGTAGGACACACCTTTGCCATGCATTCTTTAACCCTCTAACCTCCGCTAGGGTCCATATGGACCCCAACCAATGTTTCGCTATTTATAAAATGCAAACATTTATCTCAGCACTTTGAAATTTCTTTACTTTTACTCATCGTGGATAAAATGAATTTTCGAATATCTGTAAAATCTTAGCAAAAATTACAATTCTTTTGTTAACCACTGGTGGGGGCCGTTAGGACCCCAGGTATAAATGCCACATGCTTATGGGTGAATTCTAAGAAATAAACATTGCGTCATTCATATTTTTCCCCTCGCCTTCTCTGTGTGTGCCTGACCTAACAGTACTTCTTATCTTTGTGTCGAATTACTCATAGTGTCCCTTTAGAACCTATTTTGGTGTCCATTTCCCCTCTTTCTTCAGTCAAGAATATGCCCAGGCCAACCCGATATGCCAATAGGAATGTGGACACAATCACTTCTTCATTCAAACTCTTAATGAATAAGAGTATTTGTGACATTATAAAATAGACAAACAAGGAGGGCAAACTAGTTTATGGCGAAAGCTGGAAGATGACTAACAATGAATTTGAGTGCTTTATGGGTGTACTGATTATAGCTGGTGTCAATAAAGCTCAGGATGTACCAACAAAACGTGGAGCAGGAAGCATGGGGAAGCTATTTTTCGAGAAGCGATGCTCAAAGCTAAATTCGTGCAATTGAGGAGAATGCTTTGATTTGATGATGATGCTGAACATCACAAACTCAGAAATATTTGATGTTTGGTAGATAACTTGAAAGAATGTTACGAACCCTCAGAAAATGTGACTGTTGATGAATAATTAGTCATCTTTAGACTTTAGATGTCCTTTCAAACAATACATTCCCAGCAAGCCAGGGAAATGTATAAAAATCTGGGTCTTCTGTGACAGCACAAAGTCTTACGTTTTGAATTTCTAAGTATACACGAGAAGAAGACCTGATCAACCAAGAGAAGAGAACCAAGGTGAAAGAGTTGTGTTGGACATGATCTCTGGGCTGGAAAATAATGGAAGGCACCTAATGAGTGACACCTTCGCTAGCTTTGCACTGGGACAGAAACTTCTTGCTAAGAAGATAAAACCAGAAAATAGATTCCACGTGTTCTTTTATAAACAAAGAGCCAAGCTGCTATTCATGATCAAGGGATGCTGGTTGCTTATTGGCCAAAGAAAGGCGAGGTACTAGTTACTTTTAGCACATTGTGATCAACCGGATGTTGCCAACACCACAGTAGAGAAAAAGCCTCAGTTGATTTTGGACTACAAGACAAAAGGTGACCTTGACACAATGGACCAACAGATTCACTGCTACACCACGAAACAAAAGACAAGAATATGGCCGATGGTAATCATCTTGAAAATGGGGGATATCAGCGCCTTGAATTCCTGCATTGTTTGGACTTTCCTAAACTCTAAGTGGCAACGCAGCAAAAGTCACAAACTCCGAATCTTCGTGATGAAATTGGGCGAGGAGCTTGTTGGACTTGGAAAATCTATGGAAGAAGAATGTTCCAAGGAGAATAAGGCACACTATACAGGACCTCCATCATGTTCCTAGCCTTCAACAGCTGCACAGAATACAATGCCGTTGCCAAGAAAACAACATTGCTTCTTTTGCCCAAGATGTTTCGACAACAAAGTTAGAGATACTTGCAGTTGTTGTGGGAGATTTTCATGTGGAGTTCATGCAAAGCTTGTATCTGACTTGTGTGCTCGGCAGTAATCAGATTTTTTCAGCCTGAATAATCTTGACTTTTGTGACAATAGCAGAATGTAGGCCTAATCAATATGTTCTCAGGTTTTGTCATTGTAATTTGTGGTACATTAATTACACTGATTTTCGTGTTTTAATAAAATAGGTATTTAATTTTTCCAGGGTGGGTAAATGAATGCCAAAATGGCATGGGGTCCATACGGACCCCCATTGTGGTCAACGCTATAAAAATTTTACAGCCATTTGAGGATTAAAGGGTGCACACCTCCTTGGTGTCAAGGATATTTTACTGTAGCACACATTTTACTTGCATACCCTAACTCCCAGGGGCATTTTTGGGCTGGGTCTCTGTTTTTTCTTCATTAAGATCCATTCCACTCCCTGCTAATTATGTATATCTATAAACCCTACATTTCTTTTCTAAGGTTTAAATTTATGTATTTTACAGTTTTAAAGGTGATCTTTTTTGAGGCCATTCTACATCTTTCACTTTGGCAGTACTTTCCCTTTTCCCTTCATTTCACTTCTTTTGCAGTATTTTGTTTGCTCACTGTTTTATTTTACTTGTTTAGTTTAAGGTCATGGTTTTTTTCTTGTCATGATATAGCCTGTGATGCTGACATAGCATTAAGCACCAACAGGCAACTAGCTTAAAATTTCTGCTTACAATCAGTCTGTCATGAGATAACTCTAGTGGGTAGGTAACAATCGGCCCACCTAGTGTCCAGAGCGCTTTGTTGACAAGCCCTAGGCCCTTTGGAGAGGAAGAAGGGGGCGTTTGTCCAGCGTACAGGTATTTTGTTTTAAGAAGATCGAGTAAGTGGCGCGTGGAGCAGACGGCTCTAAGTGATTTCGCCGGTCATGCGTGACCGATGGCTGGCTAAACGTCAACAAAGTCTAGGGAGAGAGAGAAAGATACTTTGAAGGCGCGCACCTGTTTGCCGCCAAACCGCTAAGTAGACAGGGGGAGGGAGGCTAAGGTACCTGTAACAGCGGCCACCCGTAGGCAGGGCCAGTGGCCAGAGAGAGATTTCCTCCGGTCGATTGCTGGCTATATTCGTTGCTGATTGGATAACGAGTGAGTGACCAATGGCATCCCTCGATGTATGTATCTGTGAGAATGTAGAGAGATAAATAGAGAGACAAAAACACACTTCACTTAATTTTCGGCAAAACGTCGGAGTGAACGGAGCAATGGGTCAATAGCCGAAGCGACTTCAGCTTCCTAACGCCAGCTACACTTCTGCCTCTAAGACCGAGTCTTAGCCACGAGGGCAAGACTCGGGAGGAAAGAAGTTGGGTTAGAGAACCTTGAGAGAAGGAGGCAAGTAATTGACGATGGACTGTCAAGACTGCCTGCTGTCGCCGTGGAAGGAAGGGCTACTTGACTGTGGGCTCACTCTACCGGTGTGAGAGGTAGACGTTCAACGTTGAGGCCGCTAGAAGTCGTCGGTTCTCGAGGAGTGAGACCGTCTGTTGGTGGTATTCGTTTGGCGGCTGTACGTGGCATTACAGTCGTCGAAGAGCCACGTGCGTACCCACGAGGGGTCTCGAATCTGTTTCGCCGGGAGAAGCAGTCGTCACTCTCTGACGTGGTTGGCAGTTCGAGGGAAGGAAGACGACGGATCATCAGACAATACTTCAAGGGAAATCGTCAGTGTGTTGTGACAGTCAGCAGAAGTATCGGACTCACAACAAACCAGCTGTAAAAGGGGAAGCGGATGGCCGAGTGGTTAGAGCGCTGGCTTCCGAACCGAGAGCGCGCTGGATCAATTCCCGATAAGCGCAGCAAACTTCCCCCAGTCGACCCAGCTGACTGGAATGGGTACCTGACTCCATAGAGGGTTGGGGAAGGTAAGGCAGCGAGGGAGAGGAGATTGGCACCACCCTCATGTAAAAGCTGGCCCCGAGAAAAGTGGGGTCTCTAACACCTCACTCCCCTACGACCTGAAAAGGTTATGGGATGACCTTTACCTTTTACTGTAACAGAGCTAAGTTGGTGCGCTTGCGAGTGTGTATGGTATTTTTAAAGAGAGGTAACAGCACTGTAACATCAGAAGTACGCTTTAGCACGGATAATATTGGGACCCCCCAGGCGAGTCCATTTGCTTGTATTCATTGGTTGAAATGCTTTTGTATGAATAAATCTTTTCTTATTGTTATTGTTAAAACCACACATCGTTGAGTATTGTGTTCGAGGAAGAGCAAGGGTGGGGGCTCGTGAGCCAAGTTGTGTAATTGAAGGAGCGACGTGTGATTATCGTGTATGTTTTCCCCTGCAAGTTATGTTGACGTGGGTGGCTAGTGTTGAGTAACTAGTGCCCACGTGCCGTTCCCCGGGGCCAGTATTCACGTTCTGGTTGAGAGACCAGGGATACTGTCACACAGTCTGTCAGTAAATGATGAGAGAATTGGTGGCAGCACATGTCACTATGTTTAATGTTGCAGGTTTGTCTGCGAGACAGAAGAGACTGCTGTAGCAGTCAGTGGTACTATCACTGTGGTTGTTAACAGCCAGTACAAAGCTGAGTCAGATTCACCCTTCTCGTTTGTTGTACGTGCATTTGCTCTTCATAATATCAAATACTATCTTTAAATATGTTTTACAAAACCTTATCAAAACCAGTGCATTCTTTAACTTTACAATGGTTACATTTGCATGAAAGCAACCCCCTACCCCTGAAAAATGCATTATTCCTTTGGCTGTTGTGACAAAAACTATGGGTTTTGCTTTGACTACACTTTATTCCTGATAATTCTGTTGTCTTTATATAAAGGATCCAGAATTGTTGGATGTCACACCCAAAGAAGGACCAGAATCAGGAGGCACAACTATCTGCATCAGAGGAGAAGACATGGATGCAGGCAATGACGTGACTGTTGTGATAGATGGCGGGTCATGCCAAGTGCTCAAGTAAGTCTCTCTTCCTTTCCTGTCTCTAAGATCTGAGAGACATTTGATGTCAAGGTGATTTTCAAGACTGTGATATAAATTAGTATAGAACAGTGCAGTGAATAGTATAAACAGTAAAATAATTTCTCTAAATAGTAAAGACTTTGACACACCAAAGTGTATACAATTAATTTCTTATGTACACCTAGCATAAACTTCTGCACACACACCTGAACAGTATAGACAGTAAAACAGTTTCCCTCCAGAATAGTATATAATTTACACATTTAAGGGCATTTTAGAATGGAGCAGAAAAATGTTTCTGAAATGCATTAGGGGTTATTAGCTTTAGTAGCTTTTGCAAAGAAGGGTTGCACACCACTGGTCCTTTTGCCAGAACATTTGCATAAAAATACATTTTAGGTATCAATATCGACATGGTATTGATAAATACTGTTGGAACTTGATATTAATAGAAGGTTAAACTGCCATGAACTCGCAAAAGAACTAGAGCTTACTGATCAGAGAAGGCTATTAAAAACCTTGTAGCAAATTTATTGTAATGCTGTGCCACAACCGTACTTTAATTTTTGTTAGTGTTTTGCTGACAGAAAACAGAAAGATGATGTATTTCATTGTGTGAGCAATGTATCAGCAATAAATAACAGTGCATTGAGCATGTTAGCATGCAAAATCTTGAACATAAATCTTTCTTGTCTTGCTAAAAAAAAAAAGATAATTCTTTGAAGGACTTGTATAGTTACACATTTTTTTTAACTTAAGGCCATTCATCTCATTCTCATATTGGTCACTGATTATAGTCAATTATATCTTAAAGTCTTTAAAGAAAAAGTCAAGTAACAGCCAAGATTTTCATTTTATAAAACTTCTAAGAAAGTTTAAGTGTGGTAACCTTGATACAACAGTAAAAACATGGTAATTTGTTATTTTGAAATTACACCAAAATACTGTGATGCAGACGAAATCGGACTGTGGTGGAGTGTGTGACACCAAAGAAAACTGGATCAGACAAAATGGTGACAGTGGAGGTCAATTTTGGTGGAAATATAAAATCTGCCCCACAGAAATTCACATATGCCCCTGATCCTGTTATATTCAGGATTGAACCCACAAAAAGTATACTCAGGTATGTACAAGTTGTTTTTTTTAACTGAATCATAATTGCTCTTTTGTCCATCTCTACTTGTCTCTTTCCCCCCTCCTTTGTGTGAGCATTCTGGGGAGGACATGTTAATCTGAGCACGAAAATGTCTTTAACTGTGTGGAACTGAATGTGATACATGTCTTTGATCTTGCAGTGGTGGAACATCCATCAGAGTAATGGGTGTGGAACTGAACTTGATACAAAATCCCAAGTTCTTTGTGACATATGGTGGAAAATTTTTTACCTCAGTAAGTACATCCCCAAAGACATTTACAAACTGACTAAATATAAAGCTTGAAGTGCCACAAACTATGAGATTACCTCAATCAGTAGGTGGGGTTTATAAAGGCATTGATGCTGGGATCCTGAGTGGGATGGCTTCTGTTCACCTGTCTGTTAATGAGTTCAAGATAACATTACTGAGCATCATGACCTATAACATGTCAGTGGTTCTTACCGTCATATTATGATTTTTGTTTTGTACAGAAATGTGTAGCAGCAGAGCCATATGGATTAGAGTGTGAGGTGCCAGAGATGCTTAACACTGTAACAGCAGCAGGTGCTAATGTGACAGAAACCAGTCCTCTGGAGGTACACTATGGTTTTAGTTTGGATGGTGTAACAGCATTCAGAAACATCTCCCACCAGCCAAACTTTCCTCCGTTGCTTCTCTACCCCGACCCTGACATCATCCCATTCCCAGGACAGGAGCAGACCAAGCAGCATAGTGACAAGCATCTCCTGGTTGTCAAGGTAACTACCAGCTGTAACTTAGGTTGGGTGTGATTGTGAGAAGGCCTGATACACAAGTATCCATGTGGTAAATTGACTTTCCTCCCTTCAGACATGATAACGTAAACAAACAAGTTTCTCGGGTTACTTTTTAGAAGTGTAGGCTTAGTTAATGATTTGCTTGGTGTGCAGACTGATGAACACTGTGGAGACCATTTATCAAAAGACTTTTATTTAATGGATACAAAATGACCTGTTGTTATCAAATATACTGCAAAAAATACAATGTTAAATAATAATAATAATAATAATAATAGTGAAGAATACTTATAGAGTGCCATTATCTAATGGCTCACAGCAATTTACAAAAAAAAACACACACACTAACAAAACAGCATAACAAGATTCTCCATTATCTAAACAAGCAGTCCAAAGTCAAAAAGTGTAATGGAACGAGCATTTTCAGTCACTAATGATGATGCATGTCTCAGCTGAAAAACGTCAATAACACTAGCATGATCTCTTCCATAACTTCATCAACTTTAAAAAGGTATTCGACACAGTCTGACACCAGGAGTGGTGATGTGATATGAAAGTTCGATATCAAAGAGGACCTCATTTAATTCATCAAAGAGTTATACAAAAGCTCAGTGAACACATTAACGAATGGGGGTTTTCTATCACCCTACCTTGGACGTCTGTCTAGGGTGCCCCCAGTCACCTGTACTGTTCAATAACCTTTTGAGAACATCATGCAAGGAACCCTTCACAACTATCACACTTAAATTAATGGGAGGTCCCTATGCATCCTTTGGTTTACAGACCGCATTGATCTGATATAAGCACCAACAGCAAACTGCAAGATCTCACCAACAGACTGACAAGCTGCATTTGTAATGGAGACCAGCACTGGCAAAAGCAAAGTCATGGTTAACAGCAACAGCAGAGAGTTGGGTGAACAGAGCAGGAGCTCAATATGAGGTTAACAGATTTAAGTACTTTAAAGTCGCACTTTCCAAAGATGGCATCTGCATCACAGATATTTGCATCAAGGTTGCTACATCATCTGCAACAATGACCTGGCTGGACAGGATTTGGTGAAGCAACACCTTCAGATTTCTTGCCGAGTACATAACTGTTTGAAGTCCCTCGTAGTTCCCATCCTGGTATGTGTGCATGAGATGTGGAAGGAATACAGGCATTCAAGACCAACTACCTGAGGAGACTGCTCCTAATCTTTTATAGGGAGCACAAAACCAAAGACTTTGTAGGGTATTATAGTTTTAACCCTTCTAGGGCACCAGGAACCCCATTTCACAACTCTGAAGGGGTGCAATCTTTTCTGGCATGATCATGTGACCCAGCATAACACCTTAGGCTCAACCTTCAGCCTTGGAGTGGGGTAGGTCAGGGCTGAGGTAGACAAAGAACTGGTTTGCACATGTGAAGGAGTGGACCGTTTGTTACATGCAAGACTGGCTCACCAATACTCAAGACAGGCCTAAGCAGTGAGTTTTGTTAGCTGCCCTATCTATCCAGTTGTTTTTCCTGGTGACTAGCACCAACAGACCAGCATAATCACTAGCATGACCACTTGTTAATTGGTACCTGGCAAGGGATAGAGGGACATTTGGTGAGCCTCCATCTTGCACTCACTTGAGATGGTGGTGTATGCATACATCCATGTGTTTGTAAATTTGCTTTATGTGCAGGGCCAGTTCCGCATAATCAACAATCTTATGGCCAGTGTGTTAGTATATGTTGGAAAGGAACCTTGTTTAAATGTTGCTGCAACAGATACTGCAATTACCTGTGAGCCACCATCTAAGGCTCCAGATGGTACTGACCCCAGTGGAAAGGCCCAAGTACAGGTAATTTAGTCTTAAATCCCCCAAACCATATGCTACTCCTTAAAAGAAAAACTAAACATTTGTTCTGGCTTATAGGAAAATTTGTTTTGCATAAATTTCTGTGTAAATAGTGAACATTTTAACCTACAGAACATTGTGTTAGAACAGCTGCTACAAGTTTGTGTAATCAGTAGAATACTTACAGGGACCATAAGGACCTTACAAGTCCTTACATTTAGATTTTTTCGAAGGTCATACCAACATTCATATTTATTCATATCCAAAGCCCTTATAAAACTTTACATGAAAATTTTTTTTACCACAGATTCATTTTCGGTCCACAACTTATATTCGGAATAATCTTTATAGTTTACTTAGCTACAGAATGGAGATGATTTTTTTTATGTGGGATGTGGGGTGAGGGCCAGGACTGTATTATGGTGTCAGATAACCATTTTGACAAACTGAAGCTGCTTTTCTGTTCTCTCAAGCCATTTATTATTACTACTATTATTAATATTTTTATCAGGGTGGGTTATTTCAAGAATTAACTTTGCTAATTTGTAATATTTAAACAGAAACAATACATAAAATGTTTTTAATATCAGTGGTCTAGCAAAGAGTGAGGAAGCCAGGTGTGGGCACAGAAAAACAAATTTTGCCTTTTTTAAAAACTGCTTTAGTGTAAAAAAAAAAGATGGTTATTTAACAGACTTCTAAGTATATTTGATTAATTTCATGTCTCATTTTTATACCCCATGCTTCAACAGTAATTATTGGCATGTTCATTTGATTTGTCTACTATAAAATGAACATAAAGTTTTGGTAATTTGGTAAAGGGGGTGGCAAATACCCTCCATAAGTCACTGTGGATACAAACCTTTTTTGTGGAATCAATTTCCCTACCATGTACTGCAAAAAGTCAACTGCTTCATTGTTTTTAATAAATGGAATGGAGTGGCTGGCAGTTAAAGCTAATACAGTCTAGCATACAGATTACTGATCTTTCCATGAAAAAGAATCAAAACTGTATGAGCATCAGATTTCCCTTTCTGAGTTGGCCACAGTCATAACATCTTGATTTATATATAAATGCTGACAGATAGGCATCTATAATAACTTTTCCACTATCCCAGTAACCAGCAATAGACTTTGTACACAATTTAGAGATAAATGATTGTTTAGTACCATCCCTTATGAACATTTATTCTTTAATAGTATTACTAGTTCATCATTTCTTTATAGCTGATACATTAAACACCAACAATCAAGCAACCAACCAACCTCCCATTAACTGTAGATTTGCAACTCTGAAGCATTGTTTAGTTCCTATTGTGTAGAAGGTCCTTACAAAGTTCTTACAAGGTCCTTAAATTGCATCACCCTTTTACTTGGATTGGTTGGTTAGTTCAAGTTTTACTCCATGCCAGCAACTAAGGCTATATCACGGGGAGCTATTTCTTGGTAACCCTGCACTGGTGGGGAAAAACAGTTTTAAGGATTGTTAATTTAAGCAACATTTCCTTGTGTTGCTACACGGACTTCACAAAAATCAGACTTTTGCTCTTGTAATCTGCAAAACTGCAGCTGAAACTTGATCTTTGGTATATTTGATGTTAGATATTATAATTCCTGATGTAAAACATAGCTTTCTCTTACTTGTTTTTCCTGCTTCTTATGCAATGAGCCAGTGTAAGTAGTAGTATGTGTTTGAATTTCCATTTCTTCGCATATATTTTGGTTCAGAACCACCATTATCAAGTACATGTTAGAGAAAAGAGAAGGGTAACGTTTTGAATTTGATTTCAGCATATAATTTTGATTTGTTTATAATGCCAGGTGCACATTGGAAACTTAGTACGGACAGTGGGCTTTCTGCGCTATTATGAGGCATCTGGAGCAGATAAACCAATGGCACTAGGTGTTATTCTAGGTGTAGTTCTTCCCATACTGGCCATCATTATCTTACTGACAGTTTGTGTGTTACGCCGCCACCGCAAGCACAAGCCAGCTACAGACTACATCCCAGACGTTTTGCAAGACTACCAAGGTCAAAAAGAAGAAGAAGAAATTGGCTTAAACCATGTTGCTGTCACTGCCGACATGAATGGTCAGCTGTGTGATGAGCGAGGTCAGCTTTTTAACTGTATTACTCAAAATGCTGCTGTAACTTTTGTGTGATAATTAGTGAATGTTTGTAAAAATCTGAACAGAATAAATATTTATTTGCCATTCCTTTAAGTATGTCATGTTATTCGTCTAGGTATAGCACCACCTGAAAAGTCTTGTTATTTGCAGATTCTGGACCTTACATTGCCGATTTGCTAGGGCGGTTTGATGATACAGCTCTCCGTCAAAGTATTACAGCTATGTTAATACCTCGGAGCAAATTGGATATGGGCGAGTTAATTGGTAAAGGTGAGAAATCTTAGTAAACACAGAAATTTTTTTTAAGGAATTTATATGCTTTGTACCGACTGCACCAGATCGCAACAAGTTTATCTGTAAACACTAGGTATCAACATTTTTATCCATCTGTCATCATTGGACTCTGTAAAAAAAAAATGGCATTACCTTTTATAATTGACAGCTGTGCTATTAAGCAAGATTTCATTTATTTCAGGTAACATAATTTGGTAAACGGCATGTGTGTGCTTATGCATGCACATGTGCATATCCTTATGTTTCAGGCCACTTTGGGGCAGTATACAAAGCACAGCTACAGCGTGGGGATGACAAATCATCTCAGGTTGCAGTAAAGACACTCCAAGGTACAGACATTTGTGCCTAGTACTTTATAATAGTACTTACTTACTTACTTACTGCCCGTTATGCCTGTCGGCACATAGGGCAGCGACAAAGGTACTTTATAATAGTAAAACTGGATTATTCTGCATGTCTCCCCTGGATTTTAGATGAGATCTTTATGCCTTTGCCAGACCATTACCTCCCTAGGAGGGGTGATCACTTACATGTTCACCTTCAGACATGGCATCGTAGATTCTTGGGTTCTCGACATTATCAGCAGTGGACTTCCTTTGGACTTCCCAGTAGTCACCGTGAACCTCCTTTCCGATTTGGACATCAGTTCTGGTGTGCCCTGCAGAGACTCTCTTGTTCTGTGGGATGTGACAAAGGTACTGTTGTTCAGGAGGTGACACGGCCAGTGTCATTGGAGTTTTACTCTTGTCTCTTCCTGGTCCCCAAGCCAAGCAGACAATCCCTGAACAAGCACATTTCTTCTTCCCAGTTGGGTATAGAGACAGCTAAGTTGGTGAAACAGGTGGGTCTGGCTGGGAGACCACACCATCAGCATAGACCTTGCAGATATTATTTCTACATCACAATCAGGCAAGTGTTCCAACCCATACAGGGAGGGTTTTCCAGTGTGTGGCCCTTCCCTTCAGGCTGTCCATCACTCCGTGATTCGAATGATGAACACCACAATGTTTGGGATAGAGCCAAAAATGTCCAACCAAGTGAACACCATGATCTCTGTGATACAGCCAGTCATAACTGCCCATGCGTTAGCCAGAGCCCAGCCTCTCACTCTCCGCATCCTCACCAATCTAGTCTAGACATTCAGAAGTCAGATCTCCACCTATCACATGATTTCTTTCACCTAGGGATGCACTTCCTTACCCACGCCAACAGGGTCTGCCTGCCCCTGGCCCGGGTGATGACAATCTGGATAGAGGCCCACTCTTTTGCACTCAGCAAAGACGGCCCAGGAGTGGCTGTGTCGGCTGGGTCTTCTTAATGTAGCACCGAATCTTCTCCCCCTAGGGTGGATCAGGGTGCGTCCTCTCCAAATGTGCCTTGTGCAATTCTGGAAACAGGGTGACCAGTCATCAAAAGGACATAGTCCTGGTCCCTCAACCGGCCACATGTTAGATTGAGCTGACTTGGCTGCAAGTGGGCTGTCTTCTGCAAGAGGAACCAAACACACTCCTTGCACCAATGCCTGCAAGACAGGCTGGGGTGCCCACTTATTCCCTCTCTTTCTTCAGTCTCAGGGTACTTTGTTGAACTCCTAAACTGCTTTTGATACCAGTTACTGAAACAGGGTTCACAGGGTCCTTACCTATCTCTGATACCTACCCAAGAGCCTTGATCTCCCGCGTGCCACCACGTGTCTCCTTCTCAAGGCCAGACTGCGATCAGAGCTGGACCACACCTATTGAGGGACCAACACTTACCTACCAGCTTCTGCCTCTGCTGTCTCCGACCAAGACTTGCAGCAGAGAATCTGAACACCCTTGAACGGATCTCTTACATCCTTCCCCTCGAGCATCCAGTGCGAAAGACCCCGATTTCTCTCTGGTTTCAATACTAAATCCTCATCCATGAGAACATCCTCTCTCACGATTGGTCAAGCATACTTACACATTTGCTCCCAATCCTTCTGCATAGCTACATCCAGTTGCTACCTAGCTAACGCATGACAGATAGGTGGTCAGTCTTGACTTATCCCTGCCCATTCTACCTCATTCTTACCTCCCTCCTGCTAGTAACGCTATCTGTGACTGCAGCGCCATTCTGTGTGGCTTTTTATTCATTACTGGTGTCCAGTCAGTGGCAATAACAACAAGCGCTGTTGTCCTGCACTAGGTATACCGCAGCCTTACAATTGACGGTTGTGTTCTGGCCTATGGTCACTGCCAGTCTTCTGTCTTCTGAAGATCTCCTGTGGCGATAACTGCCGTTCCCCGTTTCTGACTTCGCTAGTGCTGATGTAAACGGCCAGGCATCCCCGACCAAGCTGATTCCAGGGGAGATCAACGGCGTTGAGGCACACCTGGCCTTTTTGTCCGCTGCACAGCTTGATAACATCAAAGGCGACTGTTGCCGTAATGCCACCTAATTACCAGCTAACTCGTTCCCACAGCTACCTATTCTGCCTTATGATAGCCCGTGTACCAGCGTGTTCGCTTGACTTGTGTAGAGAGCAGAAGTGCAGCACCAACACTATAGCCCTATTACTAGTTATCATACGACTCAATCCTGGATATCAAGGCAGTCTGAGAGGCTTTTCTTCACTGGACCCACCTGCTTTTTCCTATCCTTGTGACTTCTGTTGGGTTTGATGGACAAAAAGACTGCTGATCGGTTTAGTCTTGTTTACATTGAAGATATTAGAGATGATCTCCTGATTTATGAAATCATCAATGAGCAAAGATGCTGGCAGTCCAAAGGAAAAAAATTTGTGTGGGTCCAGAGTAGCGATAACAACATTGGTCAGCCATGTGCCAAGGGCAGGTTTTAAAGAGAATTTACTTTACCCATGATGGTTAAGGTTTACAAGAACATGTTAAGTTCACTTTTGAAACTGACATAACTTCTCATTTTTTGTCATTTATGGTGAGTATGCTGTATGATGCATAAAGATGTTTAAATTACTTTCTGATTATGTTGCAGCAAAAGTCAGTGAAGTAGAGGCAATACAAAACTTTCTTCAAGAGACAGCACTATTGAAGGATTTACAGCACCCCCATCTTCTGCCATTGGTTGGTGTGTGCATAACTGCTAGTGATGACCCCATGGTTGTGTCACCTTTCATGGCCACTGAAGACCTCAAGAGTTATATACGAGAGCCATCCAAGGTGCGCATGGTGATGGATGGACAGTCATTAAGCACCCACACAGTGTCAGTCAGAATAGAGAACTTGCAAACCAGTGTATAAGTATTTAGCCCTAAGTAGTTCAGTTGCCATAAAAGATAGGCCTGGAATAGACATCCTACAGAACGGTCATGTCGTTGAACTTAATGAGGGAGAAATCAACGATTAACATTGGAGTGCCTCAGTCAGGGTCACAGCGCCAATAGTGAGGTGACTGGTCAGTAAACATAGCTGATATCTAGGAAACAAAAGGATTAAACACTGTTTTGTTTTTTTTTGTTTTTTTCAACATGAGTAAATCTTTCCCTATGCCCTGAAGCTTTGCAATGGTGGCTCAATAGTTAGGAATTGGTGTGCACAAGCTGATCTCCACATTAAGATCAAGATGAAGACTTAGCTGACCTCCAGATTTTTCCTTGCAAGGCAATACCAAAGTTATTATTTCTTTGCGCAGATGCTGACTGTAGCTGACCTGGTTGGTTTCGCTGGTCAGATTGCTGATGGCATGTCGTACCTGCAGGAAGTGAAGGTTGTGCACAGGAACTTGGCAGCAAGAAACTGCATGTAGGATGTTTTACCGGTTTTTGATACTGTTAATAATATAAAATCTATTGAGTACCTGAATGTTGTTTATAATTAGCACTTTTCTCTTCTTTCATCTTTATACATTGAATGAGATGCTAAAGCGCTTGAGACTAACAGCAGGGCCTTATGGAAGCAGACATCCAGCTGAATCTGAGAAATTGGATATATTGCAGCATAGCAGTAGCTAGAAGCAAACAGTTGCACAAGAGTTTTCACATGCAGTGGAAGTTGAAGCTGAAGGCAAAAGTGGTGTTGATTTTCAGAGTGACAGAGGAAAGATGTGTGCGTCTAACAGACTACGGTGTGACTGGAACGCTCTTCCCACAGCAGCACTATGTTTCTGAAGATGGATGTGCACAGGGTCTACTCAGGTGGATGGCCCCGGAATCAATCATCAGTTTTCAGTTCTCCTCCAAGTCTGATATTGTGAGTGATAACTTTTATGCATGCAAACCACTATTGACCTGTTTCTTACACCAACTTCCACTAATATGTTTTTTGTACACATGAGCTTACTTTTCTTATACATCTGATTTTCCATTGGTCTTTTATACGTATCTGTTGTTGTGCCAACGTTTGTGCTGAAATGGTTAACATCACAGCACTGACTCACAGTGAAAGATGTATGCGTCATCAAGACAGTTGCAGCAGTACATTTTTATATGCATACTTTAGTGCAAAGCCCAGCATGATTGATATGGGCTCACATATATTTTAAATATATTCCTGAAAAATGAGAAGAGATAATTAACTGTGTTAGTATAAAACATTTTGTAAATATGAATTTGCTTGCATAGACTACATTAATGATAATTGTAAAGATTCTCTCATAACATCCTCCCACTTTCATGATAAAGATGGCAGGAAAGCAAAACAAACAGGAATATATAGTTGTAGATCCCTTTTGTGTGATAGACTGTAGACTAGATCAGTTATTGTGACAAATTAGACAACAAAGATGTGATCTACAATGAAAACAGAGCATTTTTAACAAGATCACCTCACAGTAATAAGTAAATTTTTATAACACATTTCCTCATTTTAAAATAGGCGCAATGTATATAAGCAAGTTCCCACTGTCAAGGTGAGGTAGAGAAAGATTAGCTCGAACACTTGGTTTGAAGTTTTGTTTTGAATGGTAAATACAGTGGTACCTTGAGTTACGAGCTGCTCCATATACGAGCATTTCGAGTTACGAGCAGCGACTCAAGCAAAATTCCTGCTTGAGTTACGAACGTTCTGAATTACGAACAGCTGAGCTTCAGGATCCTACCGGTAGTTGGCGCGTCAGCACTCAATCCCAGAATCCTTTCGTGTCCGCCACCACGCTCTTGTCACGTGTGTAAAGTCATATCTCGTTCGCTTGAACGTTTAACAACCCTTTTTAGTTAATCAATCGTTGGATAGGTATTCATTGAAAAGGGAGGCAAGTGAAGATGCCGAAAGTGCAGTCAAAAAGGCAAAAACAGATGATTAGTGTATAATGTATCAGACATACGTAAATGTTAAGCATAGGTTAAGTTTAAAATTATTTAAAGTAAAGAAAGTGCAATTGTAGTTTTGTTTAAAGTGTAAGAAAGTGCTGTATCTACGCTTCGTTCCGTGCCAGTATCCCTTTCTCCCTCTCTCTCTAAATGTTGCATTTAGCTCCATCGTTTTTCTTTCCACCAGGTTTTTGCATACGGATCCTTCTGCTTTATGGCAAGATTTTTCATCTGGCTGTAAAATCAGATCATCCAAATTCATGTTTTTGCCGAGTCCTGTGTCTGAATGTTTTTCCTTTGTGGTTCTTTTTTTTAACAAAAAGACATTTATACTCAAAACATCACTCAAATTTAAGTCTAGACTTTTGCAAACATGCATAAATATCCACAGTGTAGCTATTCAGTACAACAGGTAAAGGACTGCTAACACTGTTGTCTACATGTATCGAAAAAGATAGAGTGCCATGTTTCTGGTTGTCATAGTGATGCTGAAATGGGACTTTAAAAAGTAAGACTGACTAAAACAAAATTAATGATAAAATGTCTTAATTACTTTATTTTTGGTGTTTTTGTTTTAACTTTATTTAAACTTACCTATTTCTTTATTTTCACTAGATATTTCAAATACATGAACTAGCTCTCCAGTAATGAAAATGCTCGTATATAGGCCTCAGTCGTATGCCAACTGTTTTGGGGACATGAACATTAAAATTTAAGTCTGGGGCTACATTGACCATACCAAGGTTGAGGTGGTGTCGTACCTGATCAGCAGGATCTACTGCATTGGACAGTGAGAGAAATAGTCCATATACCCTGCTTCCCCCTGCTACCTCTCTTCAGTCTAGCCTGTTGCAATTTCAAATCCTTATGTGAAGCTTATAAATTAGGGAAATTACGAAAACATCTTAAAGACGCTCATCTTCTACTCTGATCAACCATTGCATTGCTTGTTAGTAGTTACTCTCTTTTAGTAACGAAGTTCTTTTGCAGTGAATCATGTTTTTTCACATGTCATCACTTTAGCACTTGGAGAGAATAAGTTTCATTTGTATCCTTCTTGCGAGGAAAAGATCAGTGACCACATGTTACAGACCACAATGGAAGTCTTCATGCAATCTGTAACTTGTATTTTATAAGCATTTAAGCTCAGTACTTCACTTTTTGGCTTTTAAACTAAGTGAAATGTTAAGTGTGCAGCAGACAGCACATATCTGTGAATTCTGAGTCACTTTTATTTGGGGTTTTCTAATAGGCTGACTCATATATGATTAGAATTCAAAACAAGTGAGCCTCGTTATATGTACAGTTGAATTTTATAATTATAGAATGCATTCCATAATTAATTGAAATACTTTGGCTTTCATGACTTTTTCTCTAATTATAGGCTGAGGGGATTGGCTCTCCTTGATTTTTTTTATGTTTTGTGGTCGTCCTTCAGTTTGGATAAAAGTGTTGGATCTTCATGTTTACATGTGCTCCTGTTGGGCTTTCTTGCTCTTCTGGTTTGCAGCTGTACTGTATATAATGTTATTTTGAACTGCAGATTGTTTGGATCTATTGGCTGGATTTCACTCCGCCGTGCTTCACTTGCTTCGGCAGCGACCTTGAGCTGCAGTGAATAAACTAAAGTGACGATCACACAGTTTCATAGAATAACATTTCTTCTTTTTCTCAAGATTACTCAATATTTTCTCAGTATTTACCTAATGTCACCAACCCTTATTCTCTGGAGTCATTACCGTTAAATCTGCAGTGATTGCCCTTTAGTTTACTGCTAGAATGCAGCAAGTCTTCACATTGTTCTTCGTTCTACATCTTCATGACTATTTCGTGACCTTGTTTCGGCACAATGAGTTCACCTTTGGCTGATTTATTGCACTTTATAAATTCTCAATTATTATTATAGAATAAATTATGTAGCTAAAGAGAGAAAATTATAAATATTCTCATCTTAATGTTTCATACAGCATCGACAAGTGCACCCATTCTGCATCTGCAGGATCAGAACCTTTTTCAGCCTGAAAAGTAAAATCTTGTTTCCATTGTGGCAACATGCTTTGAAACATATAATTGCTTGGTTTTGATGTATTGTTACTGTTTGAGAGTTGGCTTGGTTTAATTGCATTACACTTTATGTGCTGGCTTTGCCTTATTGTGCAGTGGTCATTTGGCATTGTCTTGTGGGAGCTGTTGACAAGGGGCATTACGCCCTACCCTGACGTGGACAATGCCGGTCTTTTGGCTCATGTCACTGAAGGCAAGCGCATGAAGAAACCGAAACAGAGTCCAGAGGCAGTGTAAGTGATGGACCTGGCAATGGTTTAAAAACATTATTTCATGAACATTCATGTGTGTGTGTGTGTGTATTTTATACATATGAAAATTATATTCTGTGAATCATACTTGTTGTAGTAAATGCTCATCACCACAAGGTAGTGTATAGTTTGATGTTATCATTTTTAAGAGCATGTTTTATCTTTGGTCAGTGATAAGCTTAGTTTATGAGTAAAGACATAACATCTGGGAGAAAACTAACAAGGTTTTATGCTGCATTGGATGGTTCCAGCTTGTAGAAAACCACAATTTACTAGCAATTTGCTGCACTTTTTGGTAAAAATTTGGAAATTGAGTGGCATATTTTGTGTGTTGGGCAGATATGAGATAATGCTGGAATGCTGGAGTCAAACTCCAGAAGACCGACCTGACTTTTCTCAGCTGCTCCAACAGCTGCAGCTGTTCATCTCACCTAAGGAGAATGAAGATGATGCTTCCTGTCAGCTTCTTAACAATTCTGTGGATATTGGTGGCTCAACAGAGTACCTGGAGGTCATAGGATGAACACTTGGCATTTGGCAGTCCCTACTAGAATCTGAATGTGATGAAGTGAAGAAACTGTACCTCACCCTTCAGGTTCATCGTAGCCCAGACAGACTTAGTCGTAAAGTTGATTTTAGCAAAACTTACTCCATAGTGGAGACCTTATAGAGTCAGGGTACTTGCCAGTAATCCAACTGCCAGTCTTGAAATGCTGGCAGGATTACTCAAATGTCCTTGGAGATGGGTTTAACATGTGCAAGGTTAGAGCTTGTGCCGAAAGACAGCTACAGATGAGCATTAAATCAAGCAGTAAACCCTTCTCCTAGCATGATGTGTGATAGTGGTTCATTGATCAGCATTTTAATGCAATGGTTGTCTCAGTCAGCAAAACAATGTCCAGCAGCAAATGACACCTTTCACCTGCTAGGGATGTGGTGCATAAGGTGTGGTCAGGATGTTGCCAGCTAGAACGTGTAACTGACTTCTCTGTAAACAGCTGCCAACTTTTTTCACTTGATTACATCCTTGTGATGAAACTTCGGGGATCTTTTCATATCAACATAAAAACAAAACTGGACATGTGCAAAGCAAACAAAAAGAATGAAATAACTTCAAATATGAAAAACATAATAACTGCTTAACTATAGAGAAAAAACATTGTGTGTGGCTACATGCTAAAACATCAAGTCAAAGCAAAATTAATTCAGAGTGAAATGTGACAAATGTGACTTCCGTTCCTCTGCCACTTTCACTTTTTGCAGAGAATCCTTGTGACAACAGGACTGACGCTAAAACAGCTCCTCGTGACTAGTTGCCCTGCAGATAGCGGCAGTAACCTTCAGAGGCAGACACGTGCTCGGTCTGCACCTAACACTAGGGTTAGAAGATCTCACCCTGCAAATAGTGGCAGTAACCTTTAGCGGTAGGCATGTGCTCAGTCTGTACCTAGCCATAGGGTTAGAAGTAGATATTTTATCTTGCGATGAGGCCATCAGGAGTGGTAGACTTCATTGTGTGTGTGTAGAGGGGAACCAGTTTGCTCTTCATGTGTCAGATATGGGTGACTGCCACTTGTGTATTGGAAAGATGTCAGAAGTATATTCATTAGTATGCTTGCAAAATAATTGTCTTTTTTAAATGGGATGCTAATTTATGATTGTGATGGCTTGCAAGTGGACAAGTATACGGCATTTTGATGTAAGTGGGTTATTGTATTATTGTATGAAGCTGTTTAGCATAACACTGACCTTTCAGGCTCCATTGATATCATGCTTGCTCACGAAGCTGTATGGATCTCTCTACACTGGCAGTATTAAGTATATTTGTAATCCCTTATTCGTTCTGCCAGCAAAGTTATCACTGTGTACCACAAGTCCTTTAGTCGGGTTTTATTTGGCTCTCTCCGTAGGGATGTTAACAAAGTTTGTCTAAATGTTTTGTGTTTGTCAAGCAGAAAAATCATATTTATAAAATTTTAACGTGCATAATAATGGTTTACTGGTAGTGGTAGGTTTTGGAGTGGTTCTGACCTCGTCACCTACCACCGTTTTAACTGTTTTAAAGATTCATAAATAAAGCACTGACAACCACCTTTGAATAACTACTGCTTCCAAAGAACTTAATAGCGCATGGCCCCTTCTGTCTTGCTGTTTAAATTTAGCTGAAGGCTTAATGAAATAATGTAATGCACCCAAAGTTTAGCTTTTGAGTTTGAGCTTTTTAATTATTCAAACTGTTTTAATGTTTTATAAACCAATTGCAAGAATGTTAGATTATTTGAGCAGCTCTCATGGTTGTCATTCAGTTAATAACTGCGTGCTGTTTACCAAAATCTGTTTCACATGCTCAAAGCCAGCACTTTGCTGAGACCACACGTAACATTAACAAAGTGACATTCTCCTCACTTCTTGCCATGTTTGAAATGTGTACTGTTTGTTTTCACACTGAAGTCGTCACAATTTTGTTTCTTTTTTAGATGATAATGAACTGCTGTGTGCAGACAAAGTCATCTGAGCTGTGCTTTAGATTTTTTTTGGCATTTACCTTTTGGTGCCTTTCAGAGCCTTCTGTTAGAAATGATGAGCTCTTTCGGTTCTGCTTCTTTACACAATTTTTGAGGGTTTAACAAAATTTTAAAGGGAGGCATAAATAACTGTTTAAGTTTTCAAACCAAAGTGTTCCAGTGAGTATATCTTGATCACAGTGCATGGAATACTGTATGGGCTGCTTTTGTTTCATGTGTTTAATATTGGCTGCTCTTGGCAAGAAGGAAAGACAGCCTGCAGCCTGTTTGTAAATATGTGAATGGATGGTCCGGCATTTTGTGAGTGAAAGTCTTGGTTTCATTTTCACAATTAAAGGTGTCATTGGATGTGATGCTTATAGTCTGTCTGTATGCTGCAATATTTTTAGCCTGTTGAAATCTATTATTATATTTCTTTACTGCAATAAAACTGGCTCACAATAAAGCCTTTTTTCTTTCTCTTTGGGATTTAGACTGGTAAGTGCAGCTTTTATAAGAAAATAAATTAGGCTAAACACAGTTGATTTCTGAATCATCATTTTGATAGGTGGTTGAGCTTAGGGGGCTATTGCATGACATGTTGTTGGCATGGAAACTTCCATCAATAAATGATTAACACATAGATTGTAGTGAACAGGGGCAGAATTGCTGCATTGCCAAGATGTCTGCAAGCAGCACAACAGTGGCTATGACTTCATTTGCCCTGTTATTGATAATCTGCCCTATTTAGCTAAAAATAAACGAATTATCATGATTATAATAAGTAGTAATCAGTTTCTTGCCATTGTTTAATATGCGTTTTTGTTTTTGAGCTGCAGCATCAGGGACTACGGGTGTGTGCCTTTTCATTTCCACCATCGCATTTTTTGTTTATGTGGTCAACAATGTGTAGTCACTGATGACTGCAGTAGCAATGCAGATGTTTACATTTGAATATTGTCTAGAGCCTTATATGCATTACTTTTTATGTCATCTTTAATAGCAGCATAAACATTTCTGAAGATATGCAACGTTCCGTGATCGTGATTTTGCATCACAAAATGTCTGTATTTTGGTGGCTAACTAGCCTCTGTTTAAAGTGAGTGACTATGCATGATGTAACGAGAGTAGATAAATATTCAGACAAGACAGATCAGACTTTAAAAACAAAATGGCTGCAGTATCAGAAGGCTAAATATGATTTGGATGGGAAGAAATTTTCAAGTTACTTCACCATTACATCCTTAAGTGGTATCAGATCGTGGTGGTCATGTTAATTAATAATATGAAATAGTAATGATTACAAGTTCTGGAAAAACTTTCAGCAAGTTGAATGTATACTTGTTTCAGCTTAGATTTGAACTGGGAAGACTTTGTGTGGCATGTGCAAAAAAGATTGTAATGGAAACTTTGGATCAGAGCTGCATTTCATCTTCATTTTGTGTTGTTGCTGTCAATTTTATTGTGAGTACATTTACAGGATGGTGCTATTTGCAGCTATGTACTTAAGCATTTACCCTAACTTTGTATGGTACACTTTATGTATTTAATCTACTGACAGAGACAGTGTATTGTGAACTTCTTGCGTACAACATTTACTGCATTTGATAAAAAGAAGCTTTTTGTGTTTTTAAAAGTGTTTTCACTTACATGACCGAATGTGCTGGGTGAATAAATTTCAACGAAAGAAAAAAATGTGTAAAGGATGATTTTCACAGAAGACTATGACGACAAATATTCCAAGCAAACTGTATATGTCCTCACCATAAACCTTGCACCTGTTGAGGCTCTATGCTGACACTGAGCTCTACTGGGACTAATCTTCTAGACAGTTCTTAGTTTGAAATGACCTGGACAAATGGGAAATTAAGAACTGAAGGTCTGCAAAATGCTTCTCTAAGCGATGGTAGAAAACATACCAAGATATAAGGCTTTGATCATCAGCAAGTAGAGTGTTACAGAGACTGACAACTTGAAATCCAAAGAGATGCACATCTAAATACCAGACCTGTTTTTGGAGCTTCTGACCTGCGTACACAGTCTATGAGATAATGCCAGCTGTAGGAAATGTAATGTTAGTGAGAGATCACCAGTAGACAATCTCTTAACATAATTGTAGAGTCAGGTATTTACTATATTTTGCATGAGCTTTCAGCTAGTTAAAGCAATTGAACAGTAAGTGGGTCTGATGGGTCTTTACCTGGTTTCAATGGCTATGATAGCCTCATGGCAAGCAGAAGGGAATACTTTCCTTTTATAGATAATTAGATTTCAAGTTAAAGCCTCAAATATAAAAGCTGGTTTAGTATTTGGCAAGAGTGCCTGCTGCAATTCTGTCAATTAAAAAAAATGGAATTACACGTATTATGTTCAAAATAGTTGGATTCAAAATTATGGGATACTAATTCCCTGATTATCTGAACTGCTGGAAACCCAAATAATACTGAGAGTGGGAAGTGTTATGTGCTAGAGTGGTGTCCAGCTGATTGACCATTTCCTGGCAGTCAGTCATCCAGGAAATTCAGACTCAGGTGCCCAGTCGATCTGCTTGCATCTTTTCCTTTGATTTTTTTTTTTTTTTTACGTGGTTGACCAAAGTATCTGAGAAGGGGTACACTGTTCAAAGATAACACAAAACATTGCCACCAGAGCTTCTGCTGTTGTCTCTCTTGAGTTGGAGAGTAAAATCTTGCTTTTTGTGTTTTCCCTATTCCATAGTGAATCCTGGAATTGCTCATTAAACCAGGATGCTGTAGTTAGGAAATCAGACAAAGTATGGACTTCTCTGCTGTTTCCAGCAACACCTGAGTGAACCTTTTCGTTGGATGAGGTATTGGATCCTTTGGGTTTATGTTATCCTCTTCCAGAAATGTAAAAACAATTTCTGTACAGGATAACCAGGACTTGCAGAGTTCCGGGAAAATAATTCATTCTGCCCTGGCCAAATTCCATCTGTCCCTCAGTGCCAACAGAGACAGAAAAAAGTATGGGGAAATGAACGTGTCAACAGAGGTCCTTCTAGATACCTAATTCTAATGCCAGTGTTGGGTCTTCTGCAACATGGGTGGCAAAATGTTAGCCTGCCATCACTCATGAAACATAATAAATCATCATTAAAATATGCCATTAACAATTCATGTTGATTACTGATTCCTTCAGCCCAAAAGGGATGATGTCTGTTTAAATCCCACTTCCTAATAGGAGAGGCCCTGTGGGCTGGCTCCTAGTGCCAGGGGTGGACACCCAACCTATCTCTGGATGGGTGACAGAGTGGCCTGCCCCTTTCCTCCTCTGTACTTGTTTCTTTCACCTTTATTTTTTTTATTATTATTATTTTTTGTCAAAACTCATTTTCACTACCGTTTTTCCTATTCTATCTTCTGCCTTTTGGTTCTTGCCCTTATTCAATGTTTCCCAAAAATCTCTTTCTTTTATAGTTGCTGATTTCTCAGTGGCCTTCTTTAGGCCTTCTGCTTTTGTCGTGCAGGGCGACCTGTCAGGGGAGAATGGGATCCTGGAGGCTAAGGGTCACTAGTGGATTGCGGCCCATCATACCAACATTCCTCTTTGGCCCAGACTTTGGCTGGTGCTGGCCCTCACCAATCAATCAGCTGGTTGTGCAATGCCCTAGCTCTGCCAGAAAGCTGCAGCCTGGGTCAATCTGATCCACATTCTCGTGGGTCAGAATTATTATTATTAAAGTAGATTTATATAGCGCAATTTTCAACTCCAGAGTCGACTCAATGCGCTTTCCAAAAAAAAAAAAAAAAAGATTGACACAGAAACCATGTTCAAACAAAGACCAAACTTATTAACAAACAATTATACAGAGACACTGCAACAAACAAAAATACAAGGTAGAAAAAGAATATACCGGACACAAGCATGAACATAACATCTAAAGGATAACATTGAGAGTCATGGTGAGGCGGAGTCTACAGCTGTGAGCAAACCATTCGACGAATGTCAGCAGACACAGTCACAGTGAGTGAACTCAATACGCCCAGAGCACGCATTTAGGGTGAGCATTGTTGCCTCGTTCAAGAAATACGATGAATTGAAAAGACATCAGTCGTGTGGTAAAGTGCACGGCCTCACATGTCGGCGGCCGCACGTGGGCAGTATTTGCGCGCTTGCTGCACAGAATCGTTTTATTTGTTTGTTGTTGTTGTTGTTGTTGTTTTAAGATCACATGCTCCATCTCTCTGGAGGTTGAGAAGGGCTAGTTTTGTCCTTGACTCGGCTAAACTAAATCTGAGGACGGTTCACGGCGCGGGCATTAGGCTGCCGATGGACAGGTGTAATATCAGTTTTCCGATGGCTTTGACATCTTATGACCGCAGCGGAACTGTTTATCTTAGGATCTCGTACGTCCTCGATTCCAGAATTGACGACTGTAGGCCGCTAGCATTTATCATGTATGTGTGGTGTTCTTTGTGTAAAGCACTTTGAGTTCATCTTAATGGTGAAGAAAGGTGCTATAGAAATCATCATCATTATTATTATTATTCATTATTATCTTAGTTGTTCAGCTTTTAACGACTGTTTGTCTATTTGTTAATCTATCTTCTGTTTAATTCTTATTGCGACATAATTATTATTCCTCTCCTATATATATAATATACCTCTCCTATAGCCCTGTTGCAGCCCTGCTGGATATACCTGTGAGGTACTGCTTGGCTGGATCCCCTAGATGCACTCTGTGGTGGGTGGGGATCTTGAGACCTATCTCCGGACTGTCCGCCTTTGGCATTCAGAAAGGATTTCAAAACATTTCTTCAAACTTTTCATCAATCAAACATCTAAAAACTGGACAATGCCTGGTCCAATGTAAAAATCAAAAAGCATCAGAAACATTAAGACAATGGGACAGAAAACACTTTGTGGATCGTACCATTAAAGTAGTACGTGTTGCCAAACTTTTTCTCACCCGAGGGCCGCACGTGATATAAAATCTCACGGGCCAGAACATGGCGCTTTTGCCACAATCATGCGGACGATAAAATTATGCAGCGATATACCAAATGAGTGGGCTGCATGAGGCACCTTCGAAAGTAACAGCTAACAAAACTTAAAACTCATCTAGAGGTGTAATCAGATGTAGTGATCTTTCTGAATTGTCAATATGTGCTGAACTTTCTTTGCAGGGTCTTTCCCATGTACATAGAGTCACTCTGAATACAAATACATATTTCCCAAAAATACTCATTTCCTGAACTTCACTCTTCCAAACCCTCCAAAATTCATGCAAATGGGTTATCTTGGGGTGAAAGTGGCGTTCTTCATTCCCTCACCCTTACGTTGTTTTAATTGCCAAAGGTTTGGACATGGGTCGGCTGCATGCCAATTAGCAGCACGACGTGTAAAGTGCAGTGAGTCACACTCCCCTAACGATCTTCATGGAACACCCAAGTGTGCCAACTGTGCAGGATGTCATTCAGCCTCTTCCCGGGACTGTCCTTGTTGGAGGGAGGAAGCTCAAATCCAACGCATAAAAGCAGAAATTTATCTTACCCAGAGGCTCGTCACCATGTTTTGGGAAACTTTCAAGCTTCCACTCAAACAGCTGGAAACCCTCTCTCGGCGTACTGTGCAATCCTCTTCTTGCCAAACAGACACTACATGGTTACATACAGAAACCTCCCAGCTCATACACCTCCGTCTACAGAACAGATGCAGCAGACCAAACCCCCTACTCCTCAACCAATCCCAGTATACAGCTCAACCTGACCTTCAGCACATGCACCCACACGCACTCATCAACCTTCAAAGACTGCACCAACAAAATCTCAGACCACAGTATCAGCCACTCCTCTTAAACCTTCACCAACCTCTGGGTCCAAAACAATTAGCCCTCGTACAAGATGGCACCCTCCTTCACCAAGCTCAAATCGGTTTGCACCACTTTCAGATGGTATGATGGACATGGAGGAACAAAGGGTCCCTTCACCCTCACCCCCCAGGTTGTTCAAACATCTCATCTTCTACACAATTCTATGTCTTCATCCTGTACATAATTTATAACTGTCAAATTTTCTACAATGGAACTGTCGAGGAATTAGTGCAAATTTTGAAGAACTAAAATATTGTTAGCATCTAACAGATCTTTAAGTGCTGGCCCTCCAGGAGACCGTTTTGCAGGACACAGATAGTTTTTCCTGTAATGGTTTTCAGGTACTCCGAAAGGCACCAGCCAATGATTCCCATGCTGGTGGAGTAGCCATTTTAATTTATTCAGATATTTAGAGTGACGTCCCTTCGCCTAACTGGCTTGAGGGGATGGCTCTCTGTCGTTTTTGTCGTGTTTTTGTATCGTCCGTCGTATTTTGAGTTTCGGCAACCCTTATTATGATGAAGTCGCCATCCTTGCTCCTCTACAAGACTGCTGCATGTTGAGGACGTCCACTTGGAACAGCCTGCAGCTGTTGCGGGATGGTGTTCTCAGCAGGGCCATGAAAGAGGTGTTGCGATCCGACCCCATCCGCCCGGTCTTGATAGACAGCCTTTTCCCGGCACTGGACAGACGGCTGAAGAGCGTATTTCAGAAACTGGACATATGCGTGCAGACAACTGGCTTGGACAATGTGCTAGTCGATGATGGCCTTTGATACTGTCTTGTTGGATTTGGACTTCAGGACTTGCGCGGTGGTGTGGGATTCATGTTTTCATCAGTGAACTTGAGCGTGTGCTGGCGTTCCAGTGAAACTTGTGCCTTCTGTTGGATGTTGCATTTTCTGTGGAGTGTATGACATGTTTGATATTTGTTCCATGGAGTGTATTCCGGCTTGTATGACCTGTTGGATATTTGTGCTGAGGACTGTGTTCTTGGTGTGTGTGGACGCTGCCCTGTGACGTGGAGGAGACGGGCAGCTACACACCCACATTTTGTCATCTTATTTTGTCATCATCTTATTTTTTGACGTCAGCGCCTTGAGCTGTCCACAGGCCAGGATTTGGCGCTATACAAGCCAACATTATTATTATTATTATATTGTTTTTAGCCCAATTCCTCTTTCTACCCCATTACAAGCTGTAGCAGCCAAAATATCACTCAGGAAAACCCTCACAGTATGCAGTGTATACCTCCCCCCTTCAGTTAGCATCTCTCGTCAAAACCTGGAGGATCTTCTTCAACAGCTTCCTTCCCCTGTACTCCTCTTAGAGGATTTATCAGGCTTTTTTTAATGAAATTGATTTATGTGTCATGAATGATGGTAGTCCAACCTTTTATGGATCCCCTTAATGCATCTACAACCACAATTGATCTTTGATATGTGATCCCACATTGACATTTGAATTCAACTGGCATGTGTGGGATGATCTTTGTGGGAGTGATCAATACCCTATCACCCTTTCCTCTGTCTTGACCGGTGCAGCTGAACAGAGGCACCACTGGAATTTAGCGCAGGCTGACTGGAGTTCTTTCAAAACACTCTGTGAGTCAATTCTGCCTCTCATAGAACTTTTCATCTCACCCGTGGATGAGATTTCAAACAGTAAAGATTCCACAACTTCTATAGATCATCCAATGGAAAGTTTCTCCCTGGTACTCCTGGAGATTATGAAAAAGAGCATCCACAGCCACCACAGGAGGCTCCCCAAAGTTCCCTGATTCAATGAGGATTGCCAAAAGGCAATAGAAAATAGAAAAAAAGGCATAGAGAACAGTTTTTCGATCTCCCACCCCAAAAATGTTCTTAATTTCAAACAACTTCGAGCACAGGCCCATCACATCTGTAAACAGCAAAGAAGGCTCTCTTGGCAATATTTTGTTTCCTCACTGACAAACCGTACTCCATCCTGGTTGGTATGGTCAACCATAAAAAAAAAACCTTAAAGGAAAACAGAAACAGAGAGACCTATACAAACGGAGTAAAGTGATTTGGTCTGCACCCCATTTTATATTGCTTATCACTCTCAAGACATCCAGGGCCTTCAGACAAGAAGCCTGAAGATGTGGTTCTGAAAAGAGATGAAATTTTTATGTTCACATTACTAAGAAAACAGAAATCTTCATCCTCTTCCATTATCATTATGCCAACCTTTGAGTGGTCATGTACATTGCTTCTGCTGTGGGATAGCCTGAGTTGCTGACATAGCATAAAACACCAATTAACTAACTTCCTAATAGAGGAGGTATGTTGCTGAAGTAGATCCTCCAAATCATGAAGGGAGGTGACTATATACTACATAATGTGATAGCTTTTCCAGGAGAAATTGTGGCTGCCACCACATATACAGGGGTGATTAAAGGGAGAAGGCTGAATAGTAACCTTGAATGAATTGAAACTGCTATTCATCCAGCATGAGTCGGTACCAAAATCGTTTCGAAGAACATGAAAATCCTTGCAGGAAAAAGCATTTGTATCCTGTAAAAAGATCTTCCAGGGGCAATCATTTTGAAACCTGTCCCACCCAATTCTTCTAACCCACTATAACCCCCCAATAGTTTCAGTGAAGAATAGAAGATGTATTATGAATGAGACGTAGAGGGTGAAGGGAAAGAGCAAGGCAGGGCTGAGAAGTAGGGAACCTATTGTTCATCCACATCCATTATACTATCTGAAGCCACTGTGAAACAATTTGGTCTGGGCGAAGACGTGCTGTTGTGGGACTGGCAGTTTTAGACGTGAAGGGCCAGGAATTTGATGGGATAACTGGAGAGAAGCCTAGATTCTTCCTGCTGATAGAGGATAATCCAAGCATTTATAAACAGGGGCCTACGAAAACTGCTCCAAATCTCTTACATGGAAAACAAAACCAATGATTTAGTGTAAAACATGGTCATTGCTCTCATGAGCCAGTATTTAAACAGCACTAGTCGAGTTCAGCCATGTTACCCAGCACAACACTTTGTGCAAGGGTACCTTGGAAAGGTGAACAAAGAAAAAAATTTTGCAGGCTAACATAATAGAAGGTATTGGCCGCATCATCCAAGACCTGCCTTTTGCAACTCAAGACAGGCCCCAAGAGGTAAACCTTGTCAGCCACTGCATCTGGCCTTCAACAACCAGTACCTGCAGACCGGCATCACCATTCATCATTTACCACCATTAAAGGTATAAATGGGTGACCAGCTGAACCTAAGGATTAGTACTTTAATGGGAAGAGAGAAGGACCTGTATCAGAGTATAAACAAAAAGATGGCGTCAACATATCACTGGGCTGGTGAGGGGATGAAGAGGTGTGCAAATCAAGAAATGCTGAAAGCCATTCAGGCTGTGACATCTCGGTGGAAACACAGGCCGGCTCTGCTAAACATTATGGCCACCCCACCAAGTTTATGCTAGCATGCCCCTGCCTTAACAAGACACAGGCCACAGGTGGCGGGGAAACCCTCTGTCCTCTTCTCACCTGCAGCAACTGGTGATATATAGTGAGGCTGGCCAGTGAAGGCTCAGGCTGATTGAGCCACCTGGTTCATAAGTGGTTCCCTTGCAGCTTTGCATGGGGCACAAGAGCCAAAGCATTGATAAAAGCCTTAAAGATGAATTATGATGCCCCTGATCCACATAGGGATCAGCTGTGGGCAGGTCTGGGAGATGGGATGGAGTGGGAAGAAAAGGTGGTCTGTGCTTATTATGTGCTGGATGTGTCTGACGTCGGCTGAAAGTGTCAGCGCTGGGTATGTCTGACACTGGCTGAAAGTGCTAGCACTGGCTATGTTTCATGTCGGCTGAACGTGTCAACACTGGGTATGTCTCACAACACCTGGAAATGCCAGCACTGGGTAGTGGGAAGGCTGCACCTGGGGTTGTAAAGTGTGGCTCTGTGCTCCCCATTCTAGCAAAGTCTTAACCCTTTTAGGGCGATGGGCCTTTTTATAGGCTCTGCCGGTAGAAGCCGATGGGCTACTATCGTGGCTCTGCTCCATGATCGTGATTCTTTCTTTGCACGATGGGCCACGATTGTGGCCCTACTGGAAGACCACGATACGCTCACTATCGTGGCTCATGCTCCACAAGCGTGGCTCTGCAGTTTCGCTATCGTCTTCAAAATAATAAATTTTAAGCCCATGTTTTTGAACATAAAAATAATTTTTAGACGCCCTAAGAGGGAGATCAGTTAAAAATAACATAAGAACTGTTTCTGTCACAAATGCACCTACATTTAGGAATAGCTAGTTTAAGAAATGTTATAAGGAAATGGAATATCTTGAAGACTTTTCAGACTCAGATAAGTCTTACAGCTTCTACAAACACTACCAATGGTACTAAAAATTAAAATAATCCTGTAATGACCATGCAGTCAACAGCACTGATACTCAATAACTAGAGAATTTAGCAAGAATTTGTTTTTAATTAACTGTACAGGCAACATTTCACACAAATGTGCAGTAATTTGTACAATAAATTAGTTGTTTATTTTCACATTGTCAATGCAAACAATTGGCCTGTATACCTACATACAACATTAGTTGCAGAGAATCTGCAGTTCATGAAACCCATAACTGTTTTTACTTATCTGAATAAGAAAAATTGTCATTGGTGCTTGTTTAAGAGGTATGTGTACTTGTATTCCCAACTTACCTAGTAACTACATCTATGATAATACATCTTATCTCTTAAAAATATACAAGCATACAGCTAATTCTCAAACCACTGTTCCACATTTATTACAATCACAAGCAAATGGTCAGTATGCAGAAGACTCTAATTCCCCAGTTTTGCTGTAACACTACCAATTCTGGACCACCCACTGCCTTTCAGCTGTGCTATTTGATTGACACAAGACTCTAATGGCTCATAGGATAAAGGTTTTCCATTCATGAGGCAAAATATCAAGCTCTCTGTCACGCTGCTTCTCAATGCAAGGACTGAGAGGTTTTCGCAAGCTAAAATACTGAAACTTTTTCTCTGGAAGAGAACACAAAATAGCTTCTGTCAAAAAAGTTTAAACAGGTAACACAACCATTTTTCTATGTAATAAAAGAAAAAAGGTGGAAAAACTTTCTATCAGCAAATGACTTCACTGCCATGTTAAATGCAGTATTGGTTCCTTTCTTGTCACAACCTTACATCTCTCCTACACTTCAAAACAAAACAATATCTGATTAAAACAACTGCTTTAAAAAAAGTGTACAGCACAGTAATTATTTAATTTTCTCATGACACAACTCTCAATGTAACAAAGTGCAGAAGTCAAAATCTTATAGTAATACAAAATCTTAATTTGTCACTGGTGATTCTCATCCCTGCTCCACAAATAGGACTAAATTTTCTTTAAGCAAGGATTTCGGAGGAAAACAAATCAAACATAGATGAGGACTTATTCTCTAAGACGTGGATTTCTCTGATCTAGCATTATGCCTGAACAATTCATACATCACAGTAAATGCCATTTGTTCAACCTGACAAAATAATTTGAGTTAATTTTTCACTCTCACGCACTACATACTCTATGATCTTTATAAATGTTACTTTCTTTGAGGACTTTTCAGTCAGAAACAATTTTATTTTCTCGTCCCCAAAATTTCAAAACAAAGCTGTTAAAATACTTAATTCTGATGCATCATAAAGACTGGTGGTATTTGTTTCCAAACACCTCATTAAGTACTGTAATCAGAAACTGCAGCTAAGTATAAATGATCTTGACATCACATGTCAATCCTGTACCAACTAGCCCTCGGCCCCAACAGGCACTCTGAGTATCCAAGTCCAATTTAAATGGTTCTAATGTTTGATCTCTTACTTGAAGAACTCGTCACAAACCATGCAATTTAAGTAGTTTAAACAAAGATTTCCTCTGCATCAACAGTTTCCCAATCTAAAACCACTCACTCATCTTGACGGCAATTTGGTCAATTTTAAGAATACTTCTTCATGAAACTGCAAGATAGTTGTAACCGTTGTCACAGTTACATGAAGTGTATTCTTATCATTATAGGTGAAAAGACACTCTGACCTGATAACTGAAAATACAATGCATGGACAGAACATATGCATGTGACATACACCTGGTACAGGGCATGAGGTAGCCATTTGTGTACTGTTGGCAGGGGCAGGGGCTATCTGTTCTGAAAATCAGAGGGTTTATGGGTGAAGATGTTCACCCTGCACTGGGACTTTGATAATTTTGTGCCATCAACAATCAGTCTGCCATTGAAATACCCGTCAGGCACTACTTTCTCTCTCTCTCTCTGCCCTTCTGTATAGGAAAGGCTGTTAGCAAGCTGCAACTGTCTGCTGCCCAGCACATCAGTCAGCTGCAGAATCATCAGTGTCCAATGTGTGGATTCCTATGACCAAAACAACTGCAAACATAATCTGAGAAGGAAATAATTGTTTTAAGGGAATAAATGAAATAAAATGTGTCCTATAACTTTCAACAAGAACTGTAAAGCCAAGCTCCATGGGACATTTGGTAATTAGATCACAGATAATGCTAGGGTTCTTGATTATGAAAAGGTAGCTTCAACACAAAGAGCACATGCATATATGCACATGTACACATTCCCTCACTTATTGGACTTGCAAGGGATTGTCCTCCTTTTCTCCCTCTACCACAAGTTAGTGGTCCAGTTATATAATGCCCCACTTTTAAACACAACCTTTTTTTTCTTGCTGCATAGGCAGCCAAGTCAGTGTGGTGGGCCAAGGCATGATGAAGACTACCACAAAAGACAAGGCAACAAGGCATACAATTTCTCGACAGTTTCAGGATGTTGATAATCTGTTACACATCCACTGGCATATCTGTGTGCTGGCGTGCACTTTGATGGGCATGTATTCTGCTGCTGTGCGAATGTCCAGGGTGATGGCCACCAAGCACATGCTTTAAATGAGGCTCTGTACATGAGGAGTCCATGCAGTCTCTACAACTGGACAACTGGGGCGCAGGAGAACACAGATGCTGAGATTCCGGAACTCCCATGTACTGTGTGAAACACCCTCCACCAGAAATACCATGACAAATTGCACGGTGTTCTTGTTTCCAGCTCTGGCAATCTGCAGATAAAGACCATTTAAAGAAATCAGATCCTAATCTAGCATCTCCTGCTAAAGAAGGGTAGATCTGACACTTTTATTGCATATGATTTGTTGTTTTATTTTTATATAACATTGGATATGTTATCCATAAAACAAGTACAGTAAAACCTCCATTTTTCTCTTAAATCAAAATTTAAAAAGCCTTTGTCATCATTATTCTTCAACTCTGAGGTTCTTATTAAACATGTATGCAAATGTTCAGTTAAGATGTCAGATGATACTGCTTGGGCATTCATTTAGCCTGTCGATCAGAATTTGGATATGGCCTTACATGGGACAGTATGGTCACGAGGGAGTTGATTTGACTGAGGTGGGAAGTCTGTATAGGCAAGGCGAAATGGTATTGTGTTGAAATGCTTTAAGTCATGGCTCCTGGAATTAAAGCAGGGTAGTTGATCTCCCTACTATGACCCCTTTCAGTTACTACCTGATTTTAGTGGATTTTAGCGAGTCTTAATACACATTTATAAGCCATTTCGAGATTTTAGTCAAACGTCTGCATATACATTTAATACGAATCTCCAAACTAAAGAAAAATGACGAGTTTAAAAAAAATTGATTAAAAAAAAAATCACTTTATATGCCATTGTGCAATATGTTCTCTCAATGTGTATTGACAAGCAGTTATTTTTTGTTATTAAGATGGTGGCTGAACTTGTTTGAACAATGGCATAGCTCGACTGATAGTATCTGACATCAATAGCTACTCCTGTCATCAGAGATTGATTCATCTTTTGAGCCTGGATCAATTCGACTTTCCGTGTTTAGATGATATGATCATTACAGTGTCAATTCGACTCAGGCAGGTGATATGACTGGATTGATATGGTTTTGGTCGCAATGACTTGTGACCCAATGAACAAGCAATCTCTTTTAAAAATGTACTTATGTGAGTTCTGTAGAAAATTGTGAATGGCCATCCACAAACAGTCTAATTAAAAATGTAATTAATTTTTTTCAACACTTGTAAAATGGTCGTAACAGAACACAAACTGTCAGTCGTAAGTTGGGTTGGGGAGGTAGTCATAAGAGAGATGATGTTTATATAACAAAATACATCCATGAACAATTTTTGGGCTGTAACTAAGAGGTAGTTGGAATTAGGAAGGCCTCAATAAGGAGGTTTTACTGTAGTTTGAATGTGAAGATTTGTCTTAACCAGATCATTCACAAAATTTATTCTAAGGATAACCGTGAGCAAAACAGAGAGATATAAAAACATATGTTCTGCATGCATGAAAACATATATACAGCAAGACAGAAACAGGTACATATGCAAATCCCACTGCATACAAGCATGCAAGGACAAGAGTGAAAAGAATGTGAAGAAAGCAACAGGAACTGAAAGCAGGAGGCTTATATTAGTGACAACTGCTTCTGTAATCCATAGCTTGATGATGAAAATAATTTCATGACATCATTTGCAATGTGCTTAGTGACAGTGAGTTATATGACAATGTTGTAAATAAGTTACACGCTGGAATATTTTCTTCCCTGACTGTGCAACAACTTTTTTTCACACTGGATACATTAAAAATGAAGTATATGAAAAATTTAACGTAAGAACAGATTGTTATTCTTCAAAAGCAAATTTTTAGCAATAAATTTACTATCATACACAATTTTTTTTTAAATCATAAAATATACTATTAGAATCGAGGATGGAGTTAATAGTCATGATCTGCTGCAAATTAAACCAAATTCGTGGCGCCACTAAAAGATATTTATTGATATGAATCTGCAATTGTCTATCTATATAGTTAAACAAATTCTACCATGACTTTTCAGACAAAAGTCACATCTTGTAATTCTGCATTTTCCCTGTAAGCAGCACAAGTTAGTAGTGCTCAAAGTGTTATCAATAGGGCTCTTTTCTAAGCATTAGGCACTGAAACATCAAAAGCACATTCTTGCTCACATGGAGAGCTATAATTTCTTGCTGAATGAATCTTCACAACATCTTAAAACGAACAACCAACCTTGCAAACCAAGCAAACAGGTGTGGTGGCCACATGGTGTAGTAGCACAGGTATGGTGCATTTCTGGACAGCAGCAATCATGACTACACCTCTCTGCAAAAAATTATGTTAAAGGCTAACATAAGCCATACAAGAAATGAAATTCAAAGATGGTAAGAAGTTAGCAGAACATACAACTGTTGTTATAAAAATTGTGTTTTTTTTATTTCTTTTAAATCCAAATGTGGACTGAGCTAAATTTGTACTTTTGACCACTGAAGACTAAAGCCAATGAAAGCTAATCTGGATAGCATTTACAAAATGTTGAACCACAGCCTCCTTCTTTAGTGAATTCGAGTGATTTTGGATCTCATGCACACCCTAATGAAATGGTTTTGTTTTATCCATCTGAACGCACTGAGCATTAAGGGATTTACACAAAGCTGCAGTTTTAAAGCATGAAGTGCCCCAAGGTTTTCTGCAGTTTAATACAGTGGGTCTGGACTATGAGTACAGTCGTCATGTGATCTTTGGTCATGCCACATTAATGCAATAGTTGTCAGAAGAAGTCCAGATCTAGTAAGCTAAGCAACTGATACATGGATGACCTGTTAATAAAGTCAAAATGAATACTACAATGACATTTACTGCGTATAACTTCTCTGGAGTTAACTGCTCACTCACTAATGAGGGCCAGTTAATATTTCTAGTTTACCTCAGTTTTTCTTGGCTTAGCCCTCTGTTCAACAGTCTCAAGATTTTTGTGCCTCGCTCTTATGGTGCAATGAAAGGGATGCTAATTTGTGGTGATTAGTGCAATGGCAAGTCTGCTCAAACATAACTGATTATTCCCTAAATATTCAATTAAAATTGCACAGAAATAAATTTGTTTTACATTATCATTTCTAGACTTCTCTTGGTGTTTTGAAAGATCCATCACTGCACATGTGCACATCTCTAAAAGAAGTACCTTTGATCACTCTGAAACTTGTTGGCTGGCAAGCTGAGAGGTAGCTACCCAGAAAAATGAGAAATTTGTAGCCCATGGCCAAGATCCATCTGCTTATGGATGACTGAGATTGGATGAAAACCTGAGACCACAAGTTCCACAAGGTATCAACTAAGAATGGCCTGCCAATAAGCAACAAATAACTACAAACACTCACCCAGTAATGTTTGCTGCTGCTGCTTTTTAGCTGCACAGGCATTGTGCTTGGTGCATGATCCACACTGGCACCAATATCCTCCCCTTTTTCTCTCCTCGCTTGACTGGCTAGCAGAGACTCCTGATGGCAAGGAAGACAAGCTGGATGCTCTCACAGGCAAACTCGATGATAAGGCTGAGGACAACTGCTGCCCTTTAGAGTCTACACTACTGCAATTGTCCTTCACACTGTGTCTTTGCTGATGGTATTTACCACACTGTTCGCAATCCTGTTTGTCACATGTATCACAATCATGATAGTCTGATGTCTTTTGTTTACCAAAACTTGTGGAGATGGTTCCTCCCAAGACAGATGGCAAAGTGATGGAGTGTGAGCACCTGTCATGATTAGTGGGACCAGGATGAAAGGTACTGAGTGTATGTGTGCTGGCACTGCCAGTATGCTGCACACTCAAATGTGGCCCTTGCATGGATGGGCCACCAGAAGTATCCAAAGCTGCTACAACAGCAGCGTGAGAACTGTGAGCACTGCTGGAGCTGCTTGTAGCGCTGGACATCTCACTCTGAGAATAATGCAGGCTAGAGGTGCTGGTACTCTGATGCAGCAGCTGTTGACTATGGGATGCTGGTCCTCCTTGAAGATCATCTTCTTCCACATCACTAGGAAAGATGGCAGCAGAGGGGCGAACACCAACCCATCCATTGACGCGATACTGGCCTGGAGAAGAGTCATAGCCAGACTCTTTTAGCTGGTAATCTGCTCGCAACAAGAAATATCAGGAAAAAAGTCATTACAAACATATTTTTAATTTCGCAAAAGATGCTGTTTTTCCTGGAAAGAAATTGATAAACATGAAGTCTTCGTGCAGACAGTTCTTTTTTCTCTGTTTAAAATGCATTTTCTTTAGCTCCTATATGTCTGCCATCTACTTCTTCATGCAAGTGCCCATATTTGACATTTTGCTGCCTTTATCCTGCACAAATTATGCTTTTAACTCAAGAAACCTTGCAACTCTGCTCTATATGGAGTCTGCTCTTGGCTGACTGGTTTAGAAGAATAAGTGCTTGAACCTAAGCAATTTTTCATACATACAAGGCTACAATTATCACAATGGACAAAGAAGTTAAAAAAATGGACACCACAAAATGTACATAAAAATGTTGTCAAGGCTACAGTCAAAGGGACAGCTGGATGGACATGCTACCATCACGAATTCATGGATATTCAGAGTGTGACGGTCACTTTTTTTCTCAAGAGGAGTTATTCAGATTTTGGGAAATACACCAAGCTCAATCTAATGATCTGAAAAAAATGTTCTGGTAGATCTTTTAAAAAAATGAAACAATATTAAAGTGGTTCAGAAGAGGACAATTAAGCCCTTTCATATGATTGACCGTACAAACACCTCAAGAATTTCAGGTTTTGTAAATGGACCACCAGGCAATCAGCGATTAGCTTTCATCGTGAAACTCTTAGGTAAGCTTATCCTCGCCCGTGTCTTCCACAGATGGAGTTCTTCGACGGCTTATTACATGTGTTAGCCCACTAAAAAATTTTATATCTTGCTTAGCTACAGCTGTTTCAGCAAGACTGAGAATTATTGTCACATCTCTTTGTACCTTTCTTCTTGTCTTCTCTCACCTTGATAATGGAAGGTAGTTATACCAATAGGGCCATGTGTGAAGCTGCCTTCTTTGTCAGATGAATACCCAGTGCTATGTACCTCTCCTGGTAAAGTTGTTTCATCTAATACAGACATCAAATAAATTTCACTAAAATTTTTCATGTGACATGATTACGTAGTACATTTAACCCTTTGAGTGCTTACGACCGAATATTCGGTCGGCGACGTTCTATTTTTAGCAAAGAATCTGGAGTGATGTATGGATAACGGCTGTTCAACGGTCGGCAGAAATAGGATTCCCCCTAATTTTAGCACCGACTCTGACACGTTGCGTGGTTTGATTGGTGTTTTATCAGGCTGTAAATACAGAAACCTCGCTCTAGAGTTTTCCAGCCGCACATGCAGTATCATGGCAGACGATGCGATTGCTGGGACGAGAGGCGAAAACACAGGCTACAGGAGGCCGTACACACTACAAGAGGCCGTAGCAGAGATCACAAACAGTGATTCGGATGATCTAGAATCGGTGGATTCCCTGGATCAGGAACGAGATGGCAGTGAAAGTGACGACAGTGTCGTGTTAGGTATGAAAGAAGAAGATTCGGATTCTCATCATTCTGATGACAGCGACAGTGATCTCAATTTTGATCAAAGAAATGTAGAAGAAAGTTCCGACGACAGCAGTGAGACAGACGGTGGTGAATTTGTTGCACCATTGATATCCAAAAGTAGGAAACGAATTCCAGCAGACAGGAGCACATCAAAGAGGGTCGAGCTGCAGATGGTGAAAGGGGGTGTGGCTAGGGAAGGGGATGGGCGAAACAACACCACGAGGAATTTAACTGCACGTTTTGAAGGGGATTTTACCCCTGCTACCCCCTTTATCACAGCAAGCTTGCCTACTGGAAACAGAATATTTCAAAGCAGAATTTCAGAGCAGCAAATGTGGAAAAGAAGCTTTTGTTTATAAATGTTGAGTTTGTTTTTGAAATGACAGTGCTCGTGACGTGTGTGAATGAACTACATGAACCGCTGAGATGAAGCTCTCAGGTTTCTCATGGTAGGTGTTGGTGAAGTGGGAACATTTTTACGAAAAATGAGTTGAGGTTTTCAACAAACAGAAAACCCTGATCTTAATCCAGGCTTTGTTACTTTCTGAATAATTAAAATCCAAAGAAGTAATACTGGTTTGAAGTTAAGAACTACTCTGAGAACGGAACATTTTCGTAAAAAATGAGTTGAGGTTTTTAACAAACAGTAAGCCGTGAACTTTATCCAGGCTGTGTTTTTGCACTTTCTGAGTAAAATCCACAGAAGTAATACTGGTTTGAAGTGAAGAATTACTCTGACTACTTGATTGTGTTGTGACATTGTTTTCGCATTTAGTTAGTTTTCTAGAAAAATATATTTGAATTAAATTAACAATGCAAAAAATCTTATTTTTTGGTCTTTCTTGGTCTCATTCATTAGAAAAGTCAATTCTATGTATGAATTAAATAGGTTTTATATGCTTTTCTTGCATCTCCAAAGCTCCAGAATTTTTTTTAAATAATGACCGAAAAATCATAAAAATTCCCTGGGACTGGCATGTACACGTTCTTCGTTATCATCTGGCACTCAAAGGGTTAAACTTCTACTGACCTTTAGAATAAGCTGCTATGGAATGTACTAATCCTTGAATACATGCAAAGGTTCCTACCTGTTGGTGTGGCACTATACATTTCATGGCGCTTTCGAGTCTGATATATGATGATGACCCAGACCAAAGAGGTACCAACCACACAGCAGACCACAGCTATAATGATGATGCCAGTTGTTGTTGACTCATCATCAAGGCCTGAAGGACTTCCTCCACTTCCTTTTGCCTAAGAAAATCAGAATTACACTCATGAACAAAACGTTTCATGGCTTCATCATTTCAAAGTTTTAGTTTTACAGTTTTTTTTTAAATAAAGAAAATTTTAAGCATCTGCTAACACTGATTAAGTATAACAACATCCTCATTTAAATCAAGGACACTGCTAAGAGACTCAAAATCTGAAAGTGAAATGCAAACTGCTTTATTCAGTTTTGTGAATGTGTTGCTTTAGTATCCATCATAAATTCTAGATTGACAAGAACTTACATTTACATCTGTTATCACACGTAATCGTGTAACACCCCTCTTGATGCCCAGTGTGTTGGACATTTCACAAGTATATAAACCAGCATCTTCCCAACGGGTCTCCACTATGATAAGCAACTGGTTGTCAGCAGTAAAGAAATGGCGCTGAGTCACATCTAAAGGCTCTCCATCCTTTAGCCAGCGTAGCTTAGGGCGTGGGCTGCCTGAAGCCATACATTCCAAGACTGATGTTTCCCCTATGCTTGTTGTCTTCTGCTCTTCCATGGGACGGATGAAGTCTGGTGTTTCTGTGACCCACAAAATTCTATGTCTAAACTATAAAAGGCAAATTTTTATCTAATACAGGAAATCAGTTGCAAAGCATCATCTAATACTTTTATTTCTAAAAATGTCTACATTTTAGACACATTTTACCTATTTTTACATACACTTATAAAGCCTAGAAATGTTACTAGCATGATTATTTTAACAATTTTAAAGTGACAGCACATGTTGAAGAAATTTTAATTTAGGATTTTTTATTCTTCATATGATAAATGATCAAACTTATTAATTTCAATGGGCAATTATTAACTGGGAAGCGTGCTCAGTTATGAAAAATAGAAAAAAACAGAACAAGTGTTATACAAGGTTGGTTGGTTATTTGTGTTTAACGCCGTGCCAGCAACTAAGGCCATATCATGGCAAGTGTTATACAAGGATAAGGATAAGTGGTGCATCATAGCAAAACACAAAAACACTTAATCCTTAATCTAAAACTATTCATAATGCACACCTACATCATCATACACCCATGTGCACACACAACCACCAATTCATCTATGGTTGAGCAGCTGGACTACAGAGGGTACAACTGATTTCAAGTGCCAATTTCCTTTGCATACAGGCATAGGATTTGCCTGAACTCAGTAAGACAAATTTTACTGCTAATGAATGTTTTGGTATAGGCAAAATGGTGGTAACTTTTCTAAAATGTGTTGATAGTAAAAAGATGCCAAATCCCTCTACTTGATGCCAGCTACATTTGAACAAATATGTACAATACTGCTCAAACTGTTCTATCATGGACAGATAAACTAACGAGCCAGTATAAAAAGAAAAATGATAAAAGACTTTCAACGAATGACTCATAAAAACAGCTGAAGAATGCCATAGACTTAATTCCCTACCAGGCACAACAACAATCACTAGCATAATCGCGTAGCAGAATCTTGCCTTTATACATTATCTTCACCTTATCTCTTCCTTCACACCCCTAATTGCTGATCTTTTTGCATCTTTTGTTATTTTCAATTTTATATCTTTCAATTTTTTAGTCACTTAAGGTTTGTTATTTGGAAATACCACAACAGCTTTACTAGTTATTAATGTGTCAACACAGAAAGAAATGTAAGAAGAAATATCAGTCAACTCATTTACGTTACCACATTAATCATAAAAAACACTTCTCACAGGCCAATCAAAACAACCCTGCAAACACGATAATTATTATCATCTGTCCAGTGCTTCACCAACAACAGACTATACACTCACACACAGGCCTATACACTGGTGCCAGATAAGGCAATTATCGCTATTATCGTTGCAAAAGCCTCACTTCGTATGTAGAAGTCACCGTGCCATAATAATAATAATAATAACTTATAACATGTAGCATCACGACCAGGATAGATCGCATTCTATGTGCACAACAATAATGATAAATGAAAGATAACAGACAATGGAGAGTGAGATATGTATAGGCACACTGAACAAACATAAAAATGAGGTACGAGAGTAGGACGTAAAGCAATGGATGAAGGTATGAAGATGAGTACTGTAAACAATGTGAGATGGAGTTGTTACATGATGGTTAGCATGGCAGACAGTATTGTAAGGGAGTTAAGAATAGTAATTCAGGGATAGTACTTTGTGAAAAGATATGTTTTCATAGAGCATTTGAATGAAGTCTTTGAGTCAGAGTGGCGAATGTGATGTGGAAGAGAATTCCACTGCTTAGTAACACAGAGAACGTCCATTGTCCATATATGACGTCTCAGGTGCAGATCTCACATAACACCACAATTTTACAATACCTTTCATTAACATACATACACCCCCTCCATTGCATTTACTGGTGATGGTTGCTGAACGGTCATAGCGGTGAAACCGGAAGTCCAAACCCAGAAATATACAGATTGTCACCATCACTTTCAGCCATGTTTTGGTGAACGCAAACAAGCAAGTCTCATCATATTTCTTCATGCACAAGCTGTAAGCCTACAAATCATGGACTTTGATGCAGAGTGACTGCATGTTGGCCAGTAGCACAGAAGGTAATGATGGCATTGACTATTTATTGTTCAGTGCCTGTCTACACAGTCTTCACGGTATACCCTTTCCCCAAGTGACCTCTCCTTTGGAATCATTTCAACAGAAATGTTCAACATGATGAGGAAAAGGTTAGATGATCACAAGGACACTAAGAACTCTCATGTAAATGGGACAGTTGCCACCTCGATGTTGTTGTCCAGATACAGATATCACAGAAATCCACAGACAAGCACATATTTACAACACAAAACTTAATTTCCTCCAGATACATTCATCACTATGCCACACATGGAGTTAAAAAAAAACAACTGTAGACTAGGCACCATTAATTAACGAAGAAAACGTGAGCACACTGTCCCTTGTCACCCCTCTTACATGAGTGCCTTTCAGGGTCTATGAAAAATGTTTGATACCATAATATTTTTAATGAGCTTGTGGTTGGGTCACACAGTCACAGATTTTGGATGCAATACAGATATAGCACTTACCCAAAATTGTAACAGTGGCATTGGTTGCTATGACACCTGCCTCATTACGCGCCATACACGTATACACGCCTTCATCAGTGTTGCTGGTGCTAACAATAAAAAACTGGTCATCATTGGGGATGACATGCATGCGACGTTCTCTTGCAGCTGGGAAATCATCACCACCATCTTTTTTCCAAGAGATCACAGGCTGAGGCTGCCCTGTAGCAGAACACTGCAACTTTGCTGATTGTCCAGCTTTCACTGTGATGTCGACTGGCTTCTTGACAAACACTGGAAATACTGTAAACATTTCCCAATATAATCAGCTTCAGGCACTTATTCTCTCTTTCGCTAATTCACGGCTGTATGACTTGCTAAGATGTCAATAAAGTAATATTTAATGACTTTTTTAATTTTGTAAAATATCATTAAGATATCTTAAAGTTTAAACATATCTACATCTATCTTTTCTTATGTAAAAATAACAATATCTTGATAGAAAGGTGCACTTAGAATGCATTATCATCAGATGTCAAATAAGCTAAGTTTTCAAAAGCAAAGTATATGTAGGGATTCTCCTTGAGATGGTTTGACTTACCATATACATTGATTCGAGCTCGAAGAGAGAAAGAAGATCCAAAATCATTGGACACAACACACTGGTAACGGCCTGCCATGTCATCTTCAACATTGTGGAGGTGCAAGGATGATGTATAATGTTTTATTTCACCATTACTACTAGCTACTGTCTCCACAACACTCTCTTTTAATATCTGCAATTGCACACCAATCAAACATCAATAAAGCAACAACAGCCATTAACCTGCAATTTCCTTACCAAAAAAAACAAACTTGTAAAACTAAAAAAATAGGCAGATAAACAAAATTAAGTGAAAAAAATATTAGTTGATAATGACAAATTAGAAGGTCCTACAAAATGTAAACATGTCACATCTTAACCAAATGAAGTCTTCAGAACCATTTGATTCTAAAATCAAAAAGCAAAGGAAAAAAACTTTGTAATATATAAAATCACATTTTAATATATGTCAACATGTACCTGTTACTTATCTTAAAATCATGAAACATGCCATTCTGGCAAGTTAAAAATAGTACTTTCAACTGGCCTAGAGGTTCCATTAATAAGTTATCTGTGACATTTTTCTGGTACATTTTGAACAACAGATCTCCAAAAAGACAAGCTTGTATAATATCTTTAGGTTCCAAATATAATGCTCCTGCTCAAACGCACATGAAGACATTTGGATTTTAAGTACATAAAGCTGTTTCAGGAATTGATGCATACAGTGCAGATTATCTATTATTCTTTCAGCTGCAGACCTCAATGGAAGATCAGCTATTTATATTCCTATATTAACTTATTAAATGTAAGAATGAAATAAAGTATACAAGGACTATGCTTACTAACCATGTTATCTTTCTTCCACTGAATGGTAGGATGAGAATTCCCTGTGATTGCAGTGACGCATTTTAGTGATATGTTTTCACCTTTGAAGGCATCCTGTGATTCAGGATTAGTTAAAATAATAGGCTTAGGAATCTCCTGTTCACCTGTAAAAATGAAACTAAGCGTTATTTCAGGATTTTTGTTTACATCAACATGAACCAAGTGAAATCAAAAAATCAAACATGAAACATGTCAAGCAAACTTTCACACTCCAATCTATAGAACCTGATCAAACATCATTTTTTTAAAAAACCACTGAAATAGCTGGTTTTAGATAACCCTTAACACATTTTACACATTCCACACAGCTAAATGTCCAACGGAGATATATTTTAATAAAACATGTTGATTCGGCTTCATGCTTTGTTTAATTTAGTTTTTTTCTGCATTCAAGCACTCAAAATTCTGAATACATTGCACAAGTGCTGGATTCTTAATCAGAACACACCACTGCAAGTTACAGACAACCAAACCATGAAACCATCCCACAAAGTGATAAACATAGTACGACCACCGACGTGTACAGGTGGATTGCTGTCTGCCGAGACCAACGCTGAGCCTCTTGCGAAGTTCTCCGGTGTTAGTCTCGGCGAGCTTTAACAATGAATGTGAATAAACCGGAAGCTATATTGTCCAAAGCCTCGTTCTAGTAGTTAAACTGAAACATGACTAAACCGGAAGCTATTTCGTAACCAGCCTCGTTCTATGACTTCACTGAAAAAAAACTGTCTGCAAGCAGTCCAGTAATACAAGTCCGTGGTAAGACAGGTTTAAGATAATGCATACTCACTGCATTTAAAGTCTTTAATGTCAACATCAAAAATGCTTTTCCCTCTGAGCAATTCTGGATAGCCACACACTGCTATAACAGTACCCTGGAAACCAAAGTGTGTGAGCCAGCTGGCAAGCCAGCCAATGTGGCAGTCACACAGCAAATTTGTCGAATTCAGCCGCCTAAAAGGGAAATAAACAACAAACCGATATGTACATTTCATAAATGTATTACTTATAGAAAAATGCATACCCATATGTCTGCATGCATGCGGGCACATTTAGAAAAAAACTCTCTTAAAGGACTGACATTTCACTTAATAATAAGTGATTTATATAGCACATCATGCCCGTGAAGGAGCATGCTCTCAGCACTTGAGACAAAAACAAAACATGGACAGCATATGGAGAACTGAACGGTAAACAACAGAACTTAAAAGTAATAAAAAGACATACATAGAAGACACAAGAGGAATCAAAAAACAAACAGCAAAGACTGCATGTCCTCATAATTATTCTTCACTGCAAGTTCTTAAAATTATTAAAAAAATTAAAGAAAAGTGATAAATGTAAATACTTTTCCTTCCCTGTCATAATCTGGCTATTTTGTGTTCACAGAGTGCATAAAACACTCTAATATCCACTTCTGAAAAGTTCTGATTTATATTTATGCATACAATCTGTAACTCTGTCAAGCAAATAGAAAATTATTTCCTTCGTATTGGTAACACAATTGTCAAGACTGTCACTGGTATTACCAGCTGTCATTTGTGTTACCCATGATGATGTGTGTTACCCCTCTAATATTTTATTAAACACACATCGTGCTCTGGCTCCCAGTCACGCTTCTGTCTCCTGCAGTGGAAGACACGAAAAAGAAGCGCACTGGAGCCAGGGGCTTCAAAAACGCAGAACTTAAGCTGTGGAATGCTCTGCCATCGTCACTTTCCACCATCACCTCAGCAACGACATTTCCGAAAAGACTGAAGACTCATTTGTTTACTTAAGACAGACTTAAACAACCTAGCACCATTTCTGTCTTTATTATTTTTTACTTTCCTGTTGTTTTATTTTTTTTCTTCTCTTCTGTTTTTGTTGCGCAATGAGCGTTCTTTTGAATGGATACCTGCGCAATATAAATCGACATCATAATCATCATAATTCAACTATCACTAAAATTCAAAAGTATTATATTTTTTACTCACAGTTCACGGAGATCCTGCAAAGGTTGAAAAGAATTTTCCTGGATGGTAGTTATATCATTATGTTCTAAGTGCAGCTGCCGTAGACGCTGAAGACCCAAAAATGCCTGATTTGTAATGGACTTGATGTGATTCATCTTTAATCCCAACTTCATGAGCTTTTGAAGTCCTAGAAAAGCACCACTCACATCCTCCATCGTCCATGAGATGGAATTGTCATTCATTTCACTATCACAGAAAAAAAGCAAATGCTTACTATTTCTCGATTAATTTTTGTTACATCATATTTAGTAATGTCCACAATACAGCCATATAATCAAGTCATGTATCAAATACACCTATCTGATTCCCCAAACCGACAGATTTCCATTAATATCCGTAATATGAAACATAAATGTACAGTGGTCAAAAATATTATCTGGAATCATTCTAGTAAATTTTGAATTTGATATCTGAACTTAACAATTTCCAACAGGAATCTCAGAATAAATGAGAAAAGTTGATAACTCCATCTGGAGTCAGCAGGAGCAAAACAACAAATGTTAAATTATTCCTTATTTTTTTAAATAAAGAAAGGTATGAACCACATATTAGGCCATGTGAAAAACTGTTAAAGGATTCCATTGGTGGCAGTGACGAGAATTGTATCACAAAAATATATAAATCAAAATAGTGAGGCGCTGTTAAGACTAATTTATAAAACTAAAAAAAAAAAAGTCACTTTTACAGAGTTACTCACTCTGACCAAGATAACAGAGACTATAGAATTCTCAACCATTTTGTGAAAATAGTTCTTTCCCATCTAAACAGGCGAGATGCTCAACACACTGCGCCCAAAATATGTTTGGATTTAATCAACAATTTCCAAGTTCTTTACTTTTAACATTAGGATCAAGTATGATTATCGTGAAATGCAAGCAGGAACAAAAATAAAAAACAAAACCATGCAACCCTAAGAAGTGTTTACACTCATTAAGAATGTTCAAACATTTATTAACACTAGTACAACCAAGTTTACCAAAAAAGTTTAGATGACTATGTGTTATTTTCATTATTAATTTACAGCTTTTAGTAGTGAGCTGGTTTATAAACCATTGATTCTGAATGTTAGCAGACTTCTAGGGATGTGAACTTTGCTATATTAATTTTATCACTGACTGATGAGCACTACCAATAGATTGATTTGTCACAATGTACACCTGTGAACTTTATATATGCCTATGTGGGAGCTTTAAAGTAATGATATAGTTAAAAAAAATAGCAGTAGACTATTCTGTTTGAAGCAAAGAAAAATAAAGTGGCTTCAACTTATATTACCTCAAATACAAAGATGAATATTAAAGGATCTGTATAAATTCTACTACCAATATAACTGGTTTCAATGCAAATGAAGCCAAAGGAGGTTTTTAGTCAGGTTTGCATTCTGTTTTTCAAACACTAAGATCATTGGCCCAACAACTTCTTCAATTGCAATATCAAAGCATATACTGGCTACACTGAAACATTGTTACTGTTTGTGTAACCTTATCTTCTACCATGCCAGTATTTTCCAATTCACTCAGCTTTTCATCAATATGAAAATTTGTGGCATGATCATGAAATCTAGGATGCCAGAATTCTGATGATCGTGCTTATAAGACTGACAGCTAGCTCTCATGACTATGGTTCAGTGCTGTCGCTCCATAGCACGAGGTAACAAATTTAGAGCTGTGTTTAAGATGTGATTTTTGGCAAATGATCAACGTGCAACCTGAAATTTTAAGAGGAAATGATTTTAAATGTGATTGTAAGCATAACTTATGTTCTGTGTTTTTATGTGATAAAGAGAAGTGCTCTATAATAAAATGAAGTTGACCTAAAAAAAAAAACTAAAAGCATTTTAATTTCTAGATTCAACTTAAAAGTGATGTATATATTTTCAAAATGATGAACTATAATTCTCAGAGTGTTCTGAGCAGCATATTCTCAAAAGGATCTTCCAAAACCAAGATCCAGGGGAGATATATTTGTACAAAAGAAATTATACTTCCCAACATTAAAAAGTAAAAAGTTCAGTTTGAGGTTTGACCTGCATAATCCTTATTTACTGAATACTAAATATGCATGGGACTAAAATTAAAACATATGTAGAAGTCTCTGCATAAAGAGGCCAGCTCATACATCTATTTCTAATTGGGCAAATGTGCACATTACACACTCTCTTGCGTCACTCACAGTGTAATAAGATGACGGAGATCAGAAAAGGCACCATCGTCAATACGTGACACACGATTATGATCAAGCACCAGGTTCTTCAATGCTGACAGTTTTGAGAAGGTTCCCTGAAGAATGGTGGTCAGATGATTGTTTGTTAGATCCCTGCAACAACCCAAAACCAAAACAAGTAACATTAATCTTCTGATGTCAAAACTCAAGTAGAAGCTTCTTAGGAATTACATTTGCTACTACAAAATTACCTCGTGAATCAAAGTGGAAAAGATTAACAAGTCATCTAAATAAACATGGTATGTTCATGACTGGGAGTGGCAAACTTGTTGTAAAAGTAAAGATGTAAAAGATAATTCAACCCAAAATGATGGTAATATCTGTTAATCTTCAATTTTTCTTTCACCTCACTTCAAGGTATCTTCTTTCTGGACCTTTGTTTCTCAGTGCACATACTAGCCAATCATATATCTGCCCTAGAGGAACATGACTGATTTTTTTTAATGATTAAGCATATATACACAGGTTTTTAAAACACTAAAAACCCAGAATATGGCAACCAACTAAAAAATCTTTTATATTTTAATTTTTTGTTGAGGGAGGCTCCCCTCAACTAGAAAGCTGGAAAAAATCCACATCTTCATGAAATCATGAACATGAAATCTCAAGTTGTTTGTAGGGCAGCAGCACTTTATTCTAATTTACTTTGCTGCAGAAAAGTATTTCATTATACCTTAAGTGGCCCTTGTAGTTACTACCCTAAACACACCTGCTCACATTCACCTTCTATGAACTGCGTAATTCTATTGCCTTATCCTATTTCTTGACAAAAAGAAAGCAGAGCTTTGTAATCATGCCAGCTATAAACCAGTCATCATAAAATTCACAAAAATAAACTTAAAGCAAAGCCATAAAGAATACAAGCACAAGGCCAGTAGAATAAAAATGCACAGCTGAGTAATATAACCAATAAATAAATGTAATACTTGAGGTGACAGACACTCACCAGCAAATGAAATCATAAAATCTACATTTATATGCTCATGGCTAGTGAAAAAAAGAAAATTTGGTAATGTATGTGCAGAGAGAGAACTAAATGTAATACTAACAGCAATAAAGGAAGTTTACAATATCATAGTGTTACACTGTTTATCTTATCATTAAGGTGTTAAAACATCATTTATGTATGTTTACGTCTGTACAAACACTTTCTTTTGCTTTATGTGAAAATACAAGGAAAAAATTTAAGAATCTATCTTACAGCATATCCAGACCCTGGCAGTATTTCCATCCATCCAATTCAATGGAAGCAATTTTATTGTGAGTCAGTGACCTGCATCAGATACATAAAAACTTAAAAAGGAGAAGAGTAGGGTGGCATAAAACAAGTTAGTTATCCCATGACTAATGGACAGTTAGTTAAACATTAAAAAAGACATTTATTCAAAAATGTTTCTTTACTCTCTTCCATTTACAGTATGTCAAAGCAAAGAAAATAACAAAGAAAGGTTAATTTTAAACTTACAGCTGCCTCAGGGATGCCAAGCCATACAACCATCCTTTTGTCACATTGGAGATGTTATTAAAGTCAAGTTGGCTGCAATTTATTTAACAGATAAAAAGACTTAACACAACAAGTACTTGGTCTCAATGTATTTTCATTCTATCCATGAATTACTAAAATTTAATTTCTTCCTACCATTTTGTGTGTGTGTGTGTGTGTGCACAGCCTTTCTGCACCAACAGACTGATAAAACTTGGCAATTTGAAAAAAAGAGTAAACTTAAAGAGATATATATCTTTCTTTCCCCAAAAAAAGTCTGCAAATCTGAAAGCCAAACAAAAGCAGAAAGGTCTTAATACAAGTCAAAGAAACTCACAGATTGTTGATCCTGTCTAGGCCCCAAAAAGCACCATCCATCAGGTTTGAAATAGCATTATGCTTAAGTTTCAGCACCTGTAAATTCTGCAGACCCTTGAATGCCAGCCCATGGATAGTTCCTATTTCATTTCTAGACAGTTCTCTGCACAAATGTAACATGAAAAACCAAGTGAGTAAAACAGATGACAACAGGTCAATTACGTCCTACTAAAATTGTGAAAACTGATTTTTTCGTAATTTAGTATATATAAAGTTTTGACAAGCAAGTTTTAATGATAAAAGACTTTCTTTTTTTTTAAAAAAAGCCTTCCAAAAATTGGCCTTAACTTGGCTTTGTCTATTTCTCAAATGACAGAACCTTTCCATTTCCCCAAAAGGAGGATAAAATCTGAACATGCCTGCAACTATCAAGCATTCACAGTGAATGTATAATATATGCACATTGCACTTTTTTCTTAACGTATGTCATTTATTTGCAAAAACGCATACATTTGGTTCAAGGGTTTTTGACAGATTACAAATTATCAAAATACATTAATAACTGAAATAGCTCATTGCCAACTTTATACCAACACTTTTTTGGTAGCATTAAAAAGCATGAAAAAAAAACAATGACATTAGTTAATAGCATGTGAAATTCAGTGGAATTTCTACCTGAAGTAAATTAATGATAGTAATAATCTTCATTCTATCTCAGATTTTAAGGCTAATTTAATTATCTATTGACCTGTTCAAAAAAAATCAAACTATGTAAAAATGCAAACACATCAGGAAGAAAAATGCAACAAAGATAAAGCTACTTACAGAAATTTGAGATTTGGGAGTCTGAAGAATACTTCTTTTTTAAGTTCAAACATTCGATTCTTGTTCAATTTAAGCCTTTCTAAAGCAGTCAAGTTGTCAAGGCAGCCTTTTTCCAGACGCATAATGTTGTTGTTATTTAGATACCTGCACACCAGATAATAATAATAATACAGTGAACTTATGCAGCACAATATCCCGGTCCTATGGGCAGGCTCATGGCACTTAACAGGAAAAAAGACACACAGACAGACATACATGGATATGCATGCAGCAATCACAGAATGCTATATGACATGAAAGTTATGTAGCTAGAAGCTGCTTCCAACAAGTACAATTCATTTGAAAAACTGTAATCCAAGCTGCAAATGCTCCTCTCCACACAATAGTCAAAAATGTCAAATGCAGTAGTGTAACATCTTTTCAAGGAATAAAAGGTGCAAAAGTTACTGAGGTAATTGATGTTCCACTGTAACAGATTCAAATGCCCTCCACACAAGCTGAATATTAAAAACAGTAAGGAGCATTATAATGTTAAAAGGAAAATACAGTCCAACAATCTAAGGATAAAATATTACAATCTAAAATTGCAAATTCAAAACAAATGCAGATATGAAGACCCTACAAGTGTACATGTGCAGGCACACACACACACACCTCTCATAGAAAGATATCGGCATGTATTTTCTCTTCTCACATTTCCACCACACACCCATCCCAAACGCACACCCAAAGACAGATGTCAATGGTCAAAATAATTCTACGTAGAATACTTACAGGTGTGCAAGACGTGATTGTGAAGGGAAAGCTCCCACTGGAATATCCATAATCTGATTGTGGTTTAGATAGAGTGATTCTAAAACAGGCAGTTGTTGCAGAGCATCTGCTGACACTGTGAGAATCATGTTGTGTGCTCTGAAATGATTCCAGGTTATCAATCAACAATTTCAGCCTGGTATACCCCACCACCAAAGGCAGGGTGGTGGTGCTGATAATAAATCATTCATTCTACTGCCAAAAAAGGACAGAGTTGTAATTCTTTTCTTACTATCTTCAAACTGGTCACTTTGTCAGTAAATATGTACATGAACAAATGAACTGTGTGTTTTATTTTATAACAGAACCGTACAACCTCTGTTTGAAGCATCAAGTGAACTAGAGATGTGAAAAATGTGTGTGTGTGTGTGTGTTTTTTGTTTTTGTTAACCATGAACAAACACATCTGCATCAGCAGTGCAGAACTCTGTCTTAAACAAATGTGTTGAAATTAAACAAAATTAACATTCAATATTAACTTTAAAAAAATGTATTTGATCTCTAGCTAATAATAAAATATTTAAACCTATGTATTAAAGCCCGTGATACTGCTTTGTAACAATTATAAATATAATTTATATTTATATAACTTGGACTTTGATATAATTTTTACATCTGTACAATGTATTTGTAATCCAGTAAACCACATTTTTTCTCATGGGAAGGAAGAATCAAGTATAAAAATACTTTTTAGCTGTTTCTAATTTTTCTCTTCGACTGATGAAGCGATTATCTTTAATATTTTGATGGCATACTGCAAGTTATCACAATTTATGCAGCATACTGTTTTAGGAATGAGGTCACCTAGGAAGAAAAGCAAATAGTCCCCAAGTGACTGACTGCTGTGTAAAATATCACCCTGTCATTACTAAATAGGCTCTTTGTTTTTGGTTGCTCTCATTGCTCACTATAAACACTTGTTCACCTGAATCAATCTGCACCTGCAGGAACACTGCATACAGTTTAAATGTGGAAGGAGCAAGAGAGCAGCAATATTTTTCAGATACTTATTTTGAGAGCACAGATCATTCCTGTCAACTGGAAGGTAAACTGGCCCAGATAATTTATCCCCAGATAAACACCCATGATAAATAAACTCATTTGAGACACAAGGACAATATTGAGCTAGTTACCATGGAATGTATAAAATTACTTTATTTTAAAAAAATTACAAGACAGATGAAACAAGAAATCTACAAAATTTTCTGCTTTGCCTCAGAGTTTATAGCTAAACCGACAATGAGCTATGCATTACAGGTAAAAATATTACTGCTACCATGTGACAAGCTAATCCACTTAAGGATGAACGAATCTAGCATGCATCAAACATAATAATTTGAAATTTAATATTGCTCTTATGAACAGATATTGCTGACTGCAGCTACATACTATATAGTTCTCAAAACAGTGTGCAAGTCATTGCAAAAGACAGTAAATTTAATAAGATGGACATCTTATTTTTCAGATGCAACTATAAATTTTCTCCAAGTTTAAAACAAAAATGTTTTTATTTTCATTTTATATGCTATACTATTGGGAAACATTACATTCCCATGGAATACTTCTAACTTCTGTATCAAACATTGTAGACAGTATGAAGTGGTATACTTCAACTCCCTTGAGTTAAATATCAGTGTTACATTTGAAATAAAGAAGGATATGGCTTTGGTATTTTGGGGGTTGAAGTAGAAATTGTACTGATGTGGATGTCCATGAATGGGAGTGAATGATTGCACATCTAATTAACACACTGGGCCCTGGCCATATCTCTGCCCAATTCTGCCTGCTAGTGCATTAAGGCAAGACACATGTTTGTTTGTTTGTTAGTGTTTAACCCCGTACCAGCAACTAAGGCCATATCACGGCGAGGCAAGACAACTTGAAAATTAAAAACAAAGAGTTACATGATATCTCTGCTGCACTGATATCGTTTGTTTTGCCCTTGATTAAAACTTCAAAAAAAAAAAAAGAAATTTTGTTTCATGTCATCAAATCGGTTACTACTGAAACAATTCACGGTGGTGCCCAAACAAACAATTTTCAAACTTTTTTCCTGCTGAGTTAACTCTTAATGCTTTTTGAAATGGTTAACTGAAGAAAATCTACATTTCAATGTTTGGAAATAAGTAGAAACAACTTATTTACTAATAAATTAAAATTTGAAGTTTTTATTAATTTTTGGTAAAACAGTATGTTTACATTTAAGAAAATGTTGATTTAAAACTTAAGCATCTTATCCATTAAACTTCTATTTTTCTGTAATTAAGCCAACTACAAAAAGAAAGACCCAACCAAATTGTAGGGTTGTATCACATGTCAATATCACGTTATAAGGTTTTTAAGTGAACAAACTGTAACAAAAACAAGAAATTATGAAAACGAGCAAAGAAAAGTTGTAAGTTTAGTAATCACATTTCATGCTAGTCTGTCACTTAGTTAATGGAAAATATAACCATCTTTTCATGCTTTCTTACATAATAGCTTTAACCTATCTAATATAATTGTTTAACTGTAAGGAAAGTAAACATGGATGCTGTTTTGTGTCCCAGTGTTGACCAGGCTGCAAAGAAATACATAGTCATTAAGAAATTGTGTTTGCAGACATTGTAGAACACATAAGAGATTCAGCAAGTTATCTAGAGGTTTAATGTCCACCAGCTTCATAAGTATTGCCATCGCTGGTCTCGTCACGTCTAATTTTTAGCCAGCATTGCCTTGCATATTCCTTATGTTTGGCGAGTATTAGCAGAAGTAACAGTATCGGACTCTCATCTTTCTTAGCCAGCAGTTGCAAACTGATAGTATGTGGTCAGACTGGTTGAAGAAGTATGATCTTTGTGGCCTGTTGGTTCCTTATTTTCTGGCAAAGATATCTGATAAAAAGCACCAGCTTTCTGACCCTTTAAGGTGTTGACAGTAGTGTGGTCTCTATAGACAGTGAACTTGACTAGATGGCATTCTTCATTTTATCTATGTTAGGGATATTTTCCATAATTTTCAGGCTGCAAAAATTATGTAATTTGTCACAACTGGCAACTCAAGCCACATCCACCCAAAATATATTCCTTATACAGTGTGTGTAGAGCTGCGGCCAGATATTTGTTTGCGAGACAATCTAGTCTCTTTTTCTAGTTGATAATCAGGGAATGGGTTTGATGAATCACATGCATCAGAGTCACCATCAGAAAGCATTTCCATATATATAAATCCAAACCTACAGAACTTTTATACAAAATTCTGGTTGCTTTTTGACTCCATATCTTTGCCTGACAAAAGTTTATTATTACAGCTGTTCGTTGCATGCTCCTCTTCCATGCTTACTAGTTCAGCAGCTGATAGGTCACTTGCTTCTGCATTTACACGCAGGATATTATTTGCACTAAGCTTCAAAATCCATAAGACCAGTTATAATATGTACAAATACTGATGAAAAGCTCTGTCTTCTTGCATTCTGGTATAATGCATCGATTAAAAGTCTTGTAGGTTCACTCACATTTGTAGACGTTCACACCTGATCCTGACTATTACCAAGAGCGACAGCAGAATTCAAAGCCACCCCCCCCCTTGACCCCCACAAGGCACTCAACATAGGACTGATAGTGACTTTGATAAGAATCACCTGCACTTAAATTATGTAATTTTTTTATTTTTGCCACTACAACAGCCTTAAAATGCAATCCTCCTTTCGCATGGCTTTTTGAGAGGAAATAAGCATCTGATAGGCACAGTAAAATTTAATATATACCCTGAACATCTCAAAAAGATCTTTTAACTCAATTGAGTTTCAGTCAACATTTGTTTACACCTATAAGCCAGGTATGACCGGATTGTGGGACACCCTTAAACTTCCAGAGCACATTCATGTAACCAATAACCTGACGAATGTCAGCAGTAATAAATTTTAATTGGCAATATCCAAACTGTGAATGCATTGTCTGTTTTAAAAATTTTCTCGCTCTTTGTCTTGTCTAGAAAAGAGCAGGAATCTGCATGTGGAAACTCCCATAAGCCCTGAATGCACATTTATTTACAGGTGAATGAATTCTCTTTCCAGTCCTATATCCCGAACATTCTTTAACTATTTCCAAGCACAACAAAAACAGATCCGAAATCACTGTGTGTAGTGACAAAACATACATATTTCTATATGGTTTTAAGAAAAACCACCTTGAAAGTAGAAAGAGGAAGGTGTGAACACTCATTATATGCCATAATCTCAAACTGGCAAAAAACTAAGATTTTTGTCCAACTTCAGGGCCATGTCTTGCATTTGTTCAAGAAAAATCTAGAGACGTCAGCCACAAATTTCTTGCTATTGTTTCCTATCATTTACCATTGTCAAACTTATTATGTTTTCTATTAAGTAATAGATTAGCAAAGAATGATCCTCATATTGTGGTAGTGCTACAACAAGTGTATATTTTGTATTATTAAAAAAACAAAACAGAGCTTCTTATTACATATAATGTAGTCTTATATAACTTATTATGCATGAACTTGATTTACTGCATAAATATTCACTAGTTTAATATTGAACTCACAGTGACATTTCAGTGACGTTGAGTGGCTTTGATGGCACTGGCATTTCTCTTAGTTTATTGTGAGTAATTTTTCTGAAAAAGAAAGAAATAACAATAAAAATAGACTGTATATGCTCAACTAACCTGTAAAGAGTTAAATTATGAGACTAGTATTAAAACTAAGTTTATGTTGAACAGCCTTTTTAAAGCACATATTAAGTCCATGCTGATGTACTTTTTCATACACACAAACAGTGTATTTTTTGGTGACTGAAGTGTAATAGTAAGCTTCTTGGGCAAAAAAACTTGTACCGGGGTAGCTAAACTTCAACAAGTAAGAATCTAATTTTGCCCAAAATGCTCAGACTGAACATGTGATACAAAACTAGTTTTAAAAAACAATTGTAAATTCCATGAACTGTCACATAATTTCTTATGATTAAATCTTAAATTTACCCCTCAGCTTATTTAAAGATATTAGGAAGCAAACGCCAACTTCACTGTGACCCTGTCCAGACATGAGCATGCATAATGTCTTTCTGTAATTTACTTTGTAAATGAGTGAATGTTGTAGAAGTGGATGGGTCTGTTATATGTGAATATGGTAGATGATTTTTGATGATTCAGTCTATGTATGATTTACGTAAAGTGCTGAGCAAATTTTTGAATAGGTGCTATACAAATCCTCATTATTATTATTATTAACTATAAAGTTTGGCTTAACTCTTTCTTAGCAGTTTGCATCTGCAGAAAAAAACTTCTTCACAACCAGTGCCTGTTTTGCACACTTTAATGCGAACAGAGGAGTGTCACAAAACACACTGCATAAAAAAGGGAAGAAACATAAATACCTTTAGGAATTGTTCTGCTAAGAATTACTTCCCTTATGGAGCTAAAAAAATAGTCAACCAATTAGGTATTTTGTTTTTTTTGAAAGTAGGCAATGAGTCAGTTGGTCAAGAGGCTTGTTTAAGACAACACTCGGTTACTCAGTTTGACACGTTTTTGTACTCAAACTACCAAAAATGAAAATAAAATAGTAAGTAATATAAAAGGCTAATGTATATTCTAATATATTTCACCACTTGGCTCTTTATGGTTGTATATGTTGTGCAGCTTTTTCCCTAAATTTCTGCCTCATAACCTACTTTTATGACAGAAGCTTTCCATTTCACACAGTTACCATCTTTCATTTCAATTAAGTAGAAGAAAGCACAGACTATATTTCTTACAAATAAGATCACTTAAATGTTAAAGACTGATGTGTTTTGTGACACTACCCAGTTAGCATTCTGTGGGAGCGAAGTCTACAGAAAGAGTTAAAAGTACAGATCACTATGCTCAGGACATAATTTGCAATGAACATCATTAAAAATCTTTTGTCATTAAACATATCAAAATTTTAAAAACAAGTCATATGGTTTGACTGCAAATTTAGCATCAAGTGCCTAAAATGATAGCCAGCCCTAAGAACTGCTGCAAAAAGTCAAAAATATTAAACTCTTAAGCACAGATTTAAAATCTTTAACACTAACTATGAAGAAGTTAAAAAAAATGCCCGAGAATATAAAAAAAGTATAATTTTGTTGTTTTGTTTAAATATCAGAAGATGTAAAAACTGTTATTAAAGCAACACACGCTTTCGCTAAAGACATTTATTTAAACAGTCACAGATTATGGAACCACATTCATATGATTTTACAACAGAACACTGAAAATATTTTCCAGGTTTTCTGCTATATAAAGTGACAGTGTGCATTCCATGCCAAAGGACAGCATTTACAAATAATATAAACCACAATCCACTGCATATGTATCAAATAATACAAGTAGGAAGACATCCACAGCAAATACAGTCTCCACAGCATATCCCACAGATGAATGACGAATAAGCCCCAGCACACACTCAAGTCTAATGGTCAAAAAGTAACTTAAGCCTGCAGAACCACATCAGCTGTGAAGTCTTCTCAAAAAAGGAACTAAAGCCACCCAGGCAGATGAGACACTACATTCCAAAAGCACAGAGGCAGGCACATTAAAACATATACCAACACAAAAGTCCACTGCAGACTTGATGCCAGATGATAAAAACAATAACAGTAACCTCCAGCTGGTTAGATGAAGGGACATCACACATTAATTAAGGCTAATGTAAAATAACGAACCTAGAAGTTTATAGTCTAAGACAATTAAAAATGATTATATTTTTGAGTGCATAATCAGCAAACTACTGTTTCGCTATTGCTGTAAAGTCAGGTAGTTTTGTTTTCGCTATAGAATTTACAGAAAAACAATTATGAATGGCAGATAAAACTAGAGACCTATTTATTCAGGTCACTGTAGATGAAACATGTAAAATATAAATAATTTTTATCACATTACAGCCCTACTACAAATCATACTCATTAGCACAGAAAAATACATGGTGTGGCAAATGAAAGTGCCTGAAGGTGCTGAAGCTAATTTGGATAAGAATAAAGGCTTACAAAGTAAAGACTTACAAAGTGCGTAGGGATTCAAGATCCTGAAAAATGGTTCCATTGACAAATGTGATGTCATTGTTACTCAGATCTCTGAAACAAAAAGGAAAAAAAAAATTTAAGCATATTTTGTATTATTATACAGTATAAGGGCACAAATCAATACTTTAAGTTAAATTACAACAAAATTCAGTCCTTTTTGTGACACCTTCCTTTAAAGTCACCTGGTTGTAGTAAGTGCAGGAAGGATAAATATGCCTGACTTACAAAGTTACGGAAAGTTTATTTTTACCTGGACAGACTTCGGTAATAAGGGTGCTTGTAAAATGCAGAATCTCTCACTCACACACACACACAACCATGGACAACTTAGGACTGCAGTAGGAATAAGTAACTGAAAAAAAGGTACTCCATAAAATTAAAGTCTTTAATCAGTGGACAGTGTAATTACAAGATTTTTTGGAGGTAGGGGTGCAAGGGACCCCCCCCAAAAGGTTTCATTCATATTAAGCAAAATCCCATGTAGCAAAACATCAGCCATTAACACCAATAGAATGGTAGGATACAGAAAGGAATTCAATAACAGCCTGCTTACACTAGTTACACTATATTTTAATACATGTAGGTACTCTAAAGTGAATTTTCCTGTTATACATAAGCAGAAATTTATGAAGAATTTAATTATGAAGGATTATGGGCATGGTGTGAACTGTACAAATTTTCATTTCAACATGACAGTTTAAAGGTATTACTTTAATAGATTAGATTTTGTAATTAATTTGTTATAAAACACTGAATATTGGACATGTTCTTTATTGGCAATCTATTTTGTCTACTTAGTGACAGCAGCTTTCAAGTGGTCTGTCATTTTGAAACAGCACTTGCATGTGACTAGTGTTGATGCTAAAGGTCTGTGAAAGCTAACAAAAGTTGGACAGAATTGAATGTAACAGTACAGATGTAAGAAATAATGATCTTTCCAACAAGACTGCTACAGCATAGAAACAAAGTCTCAAATCAAATTTCTCAAATATATTAAAATTTAAAACCTATGCTGCTTGAAAATGTAAATTAATGGAAAGCAAGACCTTCTTTAATCGATTTCACTATAGTTTTAATTCTTTTATGGTCTTTAGTATTTTATGCACCTTCTGCATAACAACAACCTGTTTTTTGATAATCATAAGTATAAAATAACAATATAAGTACCCTGCTAAAGTGCACACACATTGTTTTTAAAGAATTGTTTTCAAGCATATATTAACATGTCCCTTGAAATTTGGTAAAAAATTTGGTCACATGCTAGTCACACAAAATTCGAAGTGCCTAATATATGTCACAAAATTTGGAATATGTCTTAATCTTAAAAGCTTTTTATGTACTTTTTTAACTTACAATTTTTCCAGTTTGTATAGTCCTTTGAAATCATCAGGTTCAAGTAAAGAAATTCCATTTGACTGCAACTCTCTGCAAAATAAACAAAGAAAGAAAAATAACAAACTGGTGATGGTAAAAAAAACTTTTTTTTCACAAAATCTCATTATAAGTGATTACCCTTATTTCAGAAACAAATATTCGGTAAAGAACTATTAATAAGTAATAATAATTGAGGTATTTATAAAGCAGCACTCTTTCTACAGCAATTCATGGTGCACACATAAAAGAACTCGTGAACATGTACATGCAACTTACCTACAGACACATTAGGACAGGAGAAAAAAACATGCATCATAGTATTAACTTCTAAATACAATAAAACCTCCCTGTTAAGACTCACTAAAATCCACTAGAATCTTAAAGGAGTCATAGCAGGGAGATCGACCAGTCTGCTTTCGTTACAAGAACCAAGAATTTAAACACCTATAAACTGAAGTTTGTTTATTGAACTGTTGAAAATAATGTTTTTAAAAACCATGTCATAAGGGTTTTAATCAACTGATGTGCACTGGTTAAGACAACAATAATCAGTGAATGGTAAGGGGGGCATGGCGGTCACTTCAATAAAATACCATTTCGCCTTCCCGCAGCATAACTTGTCTTGACCACACCATGGCCACATCATTCCACATAAGACTACATCGTCTTAACACCCGGCCTAGGCTAAATGAATGCCTGAGGAGACACACCTGTTTCAACGTCTGCATATACATTTAATAAAATCATCAAAACTAAAGAATGATGACAAAAGTATTTTAAAATTTGATTTAAAAAAAAATCGCAATTATGTGTCAATGTGTGATTTTAACAATATGTCTGCAGATACATTTAAAACGAATCTCCAAACTGAAGAATAATAATGAAAAAGGCTTTAAAATTTTTTTTATTTAAATTGCACTATGCACCATTGTGAAATTTGTTTTGCAAATGTGTATTGCGAAGCGGCCATTTTTGTTTAATATGATGGTAGCTAAACTTGTTCGAACAACGTATGGCTCTGTTGATACTATCTGCCGTTAATAGCTACTTCTGTCACTGGAAGGAGATGGAACCAAAAAAATATACAATATTTTGTCACATGCTTGTTTTCATTTTTTTCCCTCTCCTCTCCTACTTTTCCCCAAGAATTTGTGATTTGCACTTGACAGGATAACTGATTTTGTTCATCAACAATTTAACTGTAAAACAGCCCTATGAATATAATGTATCAATTTTAATTAATCTGGAGAATCAACAGGCCATTAATCCATTAGTGTTTTATGCTTTCTGGATGCCTTTGATTGCTGATCTGTTGATAGTGGCTTGCCTTAGGTTGTCTTCTCTTGCCTCCTGTAAAAGCTGGAGGTTTTTATGAGGAGAGGGAAAAAAGTATCTTAAAATTTGATCAGGCCATCTTTATTTGCATTATAACCTCTTAAGCTTCACCATAAACATTCCCTTCCCACCACATTAGAGATTTTGCATCCACATGCACAGACACATATGTATACCCACTCACATACATATACATACACATGTGCATGTGTCTGAGAAAGAGAGTTAAGGAAAAAGTGAGATTTTTTCAACAATATTCACTTAAAAAGCCTTTTATGAAATATATACTGTTGTTGTATGACAGCCAGACATTAGTTTATTTTATATTCCCACTTTACACTTTAGCTACAATTTCACAAATTTATTATTTTTCTTTACCTAAAATGTCAGCAAATCATAAATAATTCTGCTGAGCAATTTTTTTTTTGTTTTGCTCACTTTAAACTGATGGTTTTCTGATGGAGAAGTATAACACTGACCTAGATTTGGTTCCTTTAACTAAACATATAGCTTTTTTGATGCGAAATAACCATTTGATGACAATATGAAGAAATTAAACACATGCTTCTTCTTATTCATATTTAACACTTCCAAAGAAGCAGACAACTCTAAAACAATATTTAACAAGATACCATTTAGCTTAACATCAAAATTTCTAAACATGTTAATGCATGATGGGTGATTCTATCCAGTCTAATTATTGCATCTGGTCAAAAAATCTTGGCACTTAAAACTCCCAAGTACAAAACACACTGCCAGTATCATTCTTTATTAGAGAATGTAGAAAGAGAAAACAGCACAGATTTGGAAAGCAAGGGGAAAAGGTGAGAAAGAGAATGCACAAGCCATTCAAATAAGAGAAAGCAATGGCATCATAAATATCTACTGGATTTTAAAGACTCTGGTGTTCCCATTTGTAATTCATCTCAGTATCTGTAAAAGTACAGTATCTGTAAATTAAAGCAGCTGTATTATTACATTAATTTTTATAACAATTCTGTTATTAAATTATTTATAGGCCTAGTTTTTAAGCATTACAGCTGAGAAAATACAGCAACAGTGACTGAAATGTACAGTACTGATGTTACTATTTCATGTTTCCTTTTTTTAACAGTAAAAATCATGAGTACTACTTGCTGAAAATATATCAAACTTTTGTATCAATAACATCCCACACCTTTCTCTCACTTTCTCACTCTTGTTAATGACAATGTTACTGGTCTCATAAGCTTCCTGCGACCTTTTATCTTAGCTATAGTTAGTGAATGGCGGTATCGAGTGGATAAAATCACAGCATTACGATGGAATAAGTTTACACCTCAGGTGTGAAAACACGGCGTTTGAAACTACGCCTGCTCGCACTTTCGTCTCTCCCGTACTTTAGTGTTGCTACCCACCATACCCTTGTTTTATTTGCACTCTAGTTAAAATCTAGCACCTTGCCGAAAAAATAGAATGATATCCATGCCTGCATAACTTTTAATGAATTCAGATGTGGTACAACTATACACAAAAATTAACAAGCGGGTAAGTCTTCCCCCTCCTCCTCAATACCTTTAATCGATGTGAAAGCCAAAATTAGGTGGGAATCCATACTCACAATATCTCGACCCAGCTGGGCAGATCCTTTGGTACTGAAATTAATCCTTTTCTGCTGCAGTCTACCATATTTCCGAGACAAGTGCAGGATGAAGGGCATAATAAATGATCCGAAACGGCCGCAGAACACCGCCATAACACAGCCCAAACAACAAAAGCTGAGCAGACGTACAACAACACGGCCGCCATATTTACTTGGAACCCATAGCGGTCCGACATTGAACTGAATTTCTGCGGCCCTAGTCATACATAGTTTGGGTGGCGTGCAAACACTTCAGTAAATTATGAGGCATTTTTAGAAATAATCCAAGTACACTTGACTCTGTGCATCAGTCAAGCTGATGAGAACTGACCACAGATAGATTACGTTACGAACCGAAGTCCCCAAGTACTCCGAAATGCGAACTTCGCCTCCCACGTTTCGACTAATACATTCCTAACAGAAAGCAACACTCCACGATTGGTCAATCCTGTCACGTGATGCATATATTAACACCCTGGGTTTGAAATCCTTCACATATGATCGCAGACGACAAATTGGACATTAACCACCCGCTCTGGTGTATCGCATCTGTTTGTTTTAATCGCCATGGCCAATCTGAGAAGCGATCCCACGTTTTAGGCGGAAAAGGCGGTAACGCATTACACTTTCAATCACTGTAAGCTGGCCCAACCCTCTAAAGCGCGGAACAAACGAGGCTTTCCGCTTTGATATTTACCGTTATTGCCCCTCGCAGAATCGGCCATTTGGAAGTATCACAGGTGACGAATGTTCGAGCTGATCCGTCCGTTGTGCAGTGGCGTAGGTACCGGAGTAGGGGAGGAAGCTGTCCCCTCAAAAAGATACAGAGGAGGCAAGAATGTTAATGTCATTGATTCACTGTCAGCATGAAGTTGTCCTAACCCCCAAAATCCGAGCATCTTAATTCTTACGCCACTATACGTTGTGGTCTCATACAATATAAAATCCTTACTATGGTAGTGAATGTAAGTGATACGGCTCTTATTAGTTTTATAAAGGCAGGTCAATAGGATTACTATATCAAGATAGAGCTGATTTGCATTTCTATTGAATGTTGCGGTAAACGCTATGTATAGTTTCTTATACCGCCAACAGCGTACGTCTTTAACTGCTTTTTCCAAACGGCTGCTCGATCCTGTGTAGGATCTCCCTTATCACATTACAAGACTACAAAATTAACGTTTTTAGTAATGAAAGCGCCAATGAGCTACATCATCATCATCATCATCATCATCATCATCATCATCATCATCATCATCATCATCATCATCATCATCTCACTACAAAACATGCAGTTTAATACGTACAGCTGTTCGATCGCTAAAGCCTTACTGTTAGTGTGGTGCACGATCAGTGTAGAACAGCAATAATTTTCAAGGGTTTAAAAAAAACTTAGAGTATTTTTGTTGTCTCTTTCTTTTCTGTTTTAGATCACAGTGCCAGATGAGATCAAGGCAGAAAACCATCAGAATTTAAAATGTAATTTTACGAAGTAATTTTGGGGAGAAAGAGGAACAAAAACGAGATATCAGATGGATTCGTCCACCTGTGTGACTGCTGTGTTATTTACTGACATTATAACATTTACAGAAAACAGATAAAAATCAAGTGTTGCAGGAATAAAATGTCCAAAAAAATGTTGTGATTAGACTATGAAGAAAGCAAACTTTAAAAACTTCTTGTTTGAATTTTTAATTTAATACTACTAGCTCAATAAGAAATTGTGTGCATAGTTTAATATATCGACATTAAAGTTTTAATATTTAATAGTCTAACTTTATTTTCAAGTACATGGATTATTGCTAAAATTTTACGGAAGTAACAGTAAAACTGGAACCTTCATCTTTTCCTTCCTAATCTGATTACAAGTGTTTCTACATTATTATTATTACGTCACTCAAACCTGCTTATCGGTAAATCGCGAAATTATTAACTCTAAGAAAGTAAGAATAATCTAGCATTATAAATGAAGTTGCAGCAAACAATTTTATCAAATCATAATGAAAGGACAAAACTAGGACAAAATCTAGAAGACGGACAGAGGAATGAAACGTCTCGGGTGTGTATTTTTGCAAGCTGCAGTTGTGTATCGGAAACTCTGGTATACGAAGATACCATATGCGCTGGGAAACTGCTTTGCTTGCTAACTAAAAGCATGATATTTCCCTAAATAACATAAACTTTTATTTTATTTAACATTTATTATAAATTAATTGTTGTATACCTTCTTTTATTTGGTGCCGACATGTTTGTTTGATATCTATATATAGGTGTGTTATAAAGCGCGTAAAGTGGGTATGCAGGATTCAAGTGTTCAGAACGAGACAGGAATTATTCTCATAAAAATAATAGACACATGGCTTCAAAACGATTTTCTGGTAAATCCGATACTGAGGTTCGGCTCTATAAAATTAATACTCTGCGTGTTCACACGGATTTCTGAAATTAGAATAGCACAATACTGCTGCATAAAATAAAATTAATTAAACAGTTCCAAATCAGACTTTAAAAAACAAGATATGAAAGGCTAGAGCAGTCATTTCTGAGCAGCAATGTTATTGTTTCACAAAAGTGACAGTGGCAATGCAGAACTGCAGAGACTAGAGTCAATGCTAAAAAGAGTTTTATAAACCAAAATTCGATAAGATGTCAATATGACGTTAGAGCTTTTGTAATCTAATCAGTGCTGCATGCTGCGAGCATCTCTGTGGTTGAATACAGGGTCTCGGATGTCACTTCAAAGGCATTTCACTCTGTAACACAGCGACGCGTCCAAGTCACGTCGCGTATCTTTGACTATCAGAGATCAAACTTAACAGCAGAAAAACTGTCATCTTCAGAGTAGTAAGAAACACAAGAAACAAATACGTAACTCAAAAAAGTTAAGCGCATGGAAATCGCTTTCAAAAGAATGTTATCTAAGGCATTATAAAAGGTTTAAAAAACATTTTATCAACATACGCCAATCTAGTCTTCGTTTCTTTCGAGAAAATGTTGGTCTACAAACAGCTTGAAATGGGGATTGCTTATCAATCCACCTACTTAATTTTTAAAAAGTGACATACACGTTATGAAAGGTACACGCTTACAGTTAACCAAAAAGTGTTTTTATTTATTTATTTTTTTGCATCAGCATGTACAGTTTGAAAAAAATAATAACGATTTTTTCTTTTAATTCATTCCTTTTGGCTCTACCATTTATTGTTTTCTGCTTATAGCTTAGCTACTGTTACTTTGATGGAGCAAAGCGATTTCCGTGCAGAAGAAATGGCGACAGGTTCTACATAATGACTGAGACACCCCTGTATTATAGATAACAAAATTAATTAAAATACAAACACAGAGACACGCAGGCACGCACGCGCGCTGTCAGCTGTACACTTTTGGGAACCTGTACGTGCAGTTTGCCATTGGCGAGAGTGGCGTCAAGTAACACTGTCTAACGGGCTACGGAGTTTGCGTGTGTGGTGTACACCTTCAAACCAGCTTTGTTCTTTCATCAAAGAATAATGATTTCATTAAATATTGTATGAAAATTTTGAATACTTGTTTGTGAAAAGAGTGGCGGAACACCACTGGACTATCAACTTTGTATGATGCATTGCTTCTTCAGTATGAATACTCATGTACTTGGGTACACACAATACTCCAAGTTCTGCACAAGGTCATCATTTTTCGCATGGATCGAGAAAAGTTTATGGTTCTGGTATTGTTTGTTTAAACGTGGTGAATTTTCGAGAACCACCACCCTCCTGAAAAGTGCTGTGCGTGCGTGCGTGTGTGTGTGTGTGTGTGTGTGTGTGTGTGTGTGTGTGTGTGTGTGTGTGTGTGTGTGTGTGTGTGTGTGTGTGTGAAAGATCGAGAGAAAGTTCATCAGTTATTTGTAGTGAAGGCACACCCTGTATCAACGATGTAACTGTGGCAGATGGTGGCATAGACAGTATTTGATGTGAAATTACGTCGATAATAATGTAAAATCAGCGTGATAAAAATTTTGTTTTGGTCCCATTCATGAAGTGCCTTATTAGCTATAGTAACTCCCAATAGAGCTATGTAAGCTATGTCTTAATGTTTGCTTAATATTGAAATGTACTGAGGTGTACGGGTTTCTCATACAGAAGATGAGCTTGGGCATGTGTCATAATTATTAAAATATCAATAAAGATTTGGTATAATCTTCATTGAAAACGTGCTTACAGGTACAGCTTGCTTTTTTAAGGTCGTATGTGATCATTAAAAGCGTTTTTAATTCGTTTCATAAAGGGTCTGATACACAATTAAGTAAGAGCTGTGAGCTTGGTTCCGTTCGACATTGCTGTAGTCCACATTATTCGAGAAAACTCATCGTCGTATTTGAAATAATGTCATAACATAGTAGAAATCAGGCCGTGGTGGCCATCATAGTTACAGCTTTACTTTCTAAAGAAAAACTGCTCTACTCTTCAATGTTGTAACCCAAGCAACGACGCACACCAACAAGGAACGCAGGTGAATTTTTTTTTTAACTGTGACCATACAAGCGCGATCGCAGTCACCCTCAGGTCTTTCTTGCCGATTCTGATTCTTTCTTTTCGCCCACAACTGCTTCACGCGTCTTTGTGCCACTTCAATAGCGGACTTCCATTGACTATTCTTCCTTAGCTCGCTCCTGCAATGCGGATCGCCCCACTTACTATGAGTAAATATTAAGTATTCAAATTTTCCACTAGTTGAACTCAAACAAACATTGCTATCCATCATTCTTGATTGAATTTTCCTTGAAACTGTTTCTAAGAGATCTGCAGGTGAAGAGAAAAGATCTGAGTTTAGGGGCGTCGGAATGCTAATTCACATAAGGCGACAAAGAAGCCGAATGAAATGACCGTGGACCTAGGAAATATTGACATTCGCCGATTCACGGCCCAGTGAATACCATACATTGAATAGTCGAGCCCCAAACAATCTTAAACTGCTTTTTATTACCCATACACGTATGATTTGAACCAGGATGCACGAGCCGACCAGTGACGAAAGGTGCGATTAACTCTACCCCAGGTGCACTCTAGCTCCGCTACTGTACAACACCTGCGCCACTAAGCTCACCCAGCTCACCCCAGCTGGCCGAAAATGGAGCGATTCATTTTATCAGGGTATAGATTATTTGCTTTGGATTTGTGAACCTATGATGAATATACATCCATGATACTGGCTTACCATGGGCTATCACGATAACCAGTGTTAACTTCATTTTATAGTTTGTTAATTTTTAGATAAAACCACTTTGGGGTGATAATATATTACTGTTTTATTATTAAATACTGTTCATATTCATTGACAGATAAGTCTCTGCAAAATGAATTATATCATTGTTTAGTGGCAGATTAATCCCCTCCTCAGAGGCAGAATCGCACTATTATGAGTTCATTGGCCAGTTTGGAGAGACCACATTACATCGTCGTTATTTCATTAAAAGGTTTAACTGTACAGTGAGGGATAAAATTCCATCTTTATTAATTTATAGTAAATCTGATGCATCATGAGCGTACAAACCGAGATTTCCAGTAAAACACAACACGAGCAGATTTCAGCAAAACTCGCTTTTTTTCTACTTAAAAACTGTTACAAAAACTGTTCTAAATATCTGAGCAGCAGAAGTGAAAGGTACTAAGGAAAAAGTGCTTGACTGACAGCCGCTTTCCTCTGTTCTAGCTCTTTTTATGCACTTCTCGATAAAACGAACAGCTTCACTGTTGCGTGGAAAGAGACTACAAAGAAAAAAAATACAGTCTGTTCTCATGACGATTACAGGGTTCATGAGACAAAATACGTTGTTTTTGTAACGATTGTAGGGTACTCATCAACATTATTTTAACGAAAATTGCAGCCAGCCTATGATGCAGTTTACTGAGTTTTAATTCTGTGATAAACTAAAAATTATAATGACCAATTTTTACCCTTTTAAATCTTTTTAAAACTACAACAATATCACTGCTCTTTGAAAAGGTGGGGAACATGCCATTCATTTGCACATCGGTTACTGAAGTTCAGAAAAAAATGCTACTTAAGGTCCAATAGAGAGCTTAGTGACCATAGAGGCAGTGAACTATAGGTGATTAACTTTCTACATGGTAAAGGTTAAGGTCCGATAGAGAACTTAGTGGTCTTAAAAGCAGTGAACTGTAGGTGGTTAACTGTTTTCAGGGCGTGGCACGGCGCTCAGTCCCCTCGTTCCAAGAAGCACCTATCCAGAAATGCTCTGCATGGTGGTAGAACGCAGTCACCACAGTAATGTGCTGTTTTCCTTTTTAATGAAATCAAGCTATTTTCTCTACCCTCGGATTTAAAAAAAAAACACCCAAACGGAGTACAGACATGAAGAAATTAGATTCTCTAGTGGTTGTATAATGCATGGAATAGTTGCATGCAATGTCTTTTTTATAACAGTAAAGAAAAGGAGGCTGTAAAAGATTAATAATTTTAACACCGTTTCACCTGCTGCACTTTGCAGTACTCTGGTTCATAGGAGGACAAAAATCATAGTCTGGTAATACGATAACACGGGGGAATTTTCTGAGCCTGGACCTATAACGACAGCAGGCAGTTTGGTTAGAGACGTGACCCTCACTGTAGCCCGCTATCTGACAGAATGTATAGCTTATAGCAGACATTTTAGCAGGGGCAGCAGAACATCAAGCTACTCAATTCGGTTCCAGTACTACAACCGTGCAGCCACATCTCGTGAACGAGGTGTGAAGTCGTTTATTGCTCGCCAGAGGCACAGGTTGGGAAAGATGCGATTTGTACACCTGGAGTAAATCACGCTGTGTGGCGGGCGCCATGAGGGACTTAAGATGACAGGAGAGCAAACAGTGGCCGTGCGAGGCCGACACTTGCAGGCGTGAAAAACACACAAGGGCTAAACCGTTCAAAGCAGGCTTCTTGTCGAGGACCAGCTATACACTGCGTGGCTTATCTTCCCCTCGGAAATTTCCTTTATTGAAGTAAGCGCAATGCAGGGCAATAAACAGATCCATTTGAAAAAGTTTCCGTGGCGTATCATAAAAGACCGAAGAAAAAGAAAGTCCCCTATCCGCTACCTCCAAGCCCCCTGCCCTTGTGCTATAACAGCGAGCCGCACTTGAGGCTGCGCCTATTCTATGGCATGAGCGGAAACCGCGGCACAAAGCTGTCAGCCAGGTAAAGTGAATACCTGGGCGTACGGCGCGGCCACCACCACTGGACGCAGCCATCTCCACACAAGGGACAAGCCTTGTGAACCGCCAAGTCACTTCTGCACGAGCATCTTGTACTAACTAGCCTTGGTGTAAACCCCCGGACGAAGCTATTCAGACTGGTGTCTGGTGACAAAGACGAAAGCGATCATGTCGACAGTCGATGCGGCACAGGGCTGAGGGCTGGGCTGCAACTGTATATCTCGACTCGTCCATATATAATTTAAAGGTGCATTTCAGGTCGAAAAGGCATTGTGGACACTTCAATGTGTGTGAAACTAGAAACGCCACTCATTACAGATACCTAAACGTACTCTGCGTTCAAACTTGCACTGAATGAGTTCTTAACAAAGACAAGAAAGTGAAAATAAGGAGGTGGGAGAGAAATAAGAGAACGCAGTTCACTGCGACAAGAAATCCTGCATAGGTAGTAGTATATATATATATATGTTTTCTCTCTGTCTCCACACACACACACACATATACACCACTACCACCATAACAAATAAATACACATATACACCACTACCACCATAACAAATAAATACACTATTTACATAGAGAGAGAGAGAAAAGAGAGAGATTACCAATGGACAGGAATATGTACTCTACTTGCTAGCTCTACACTTGAAGTAATGATGTTTTGTCACTCCACAGTAACTCTGGCTTTTGGAATAGTAATCTTTGGTCATGCTTCAGTTAATTCAGAGAGGAATGTCTAGTGCGAGTGTGACAGATTACAAAAACGACTGTGGCTAGCAGATGAAGTGTTAGCGTGCTGTACTCTTAGTAGTAGTACTATCCTTACGTTAGTGAACGTAATGACAATAATAATAAATTTGCAGAGGAAGACGAGCAGGCAGACTAGTCAATTGACTATGATCACAACTATTAACGACTACATGTATGTTGATTAACTGGTTTAAGGAGTGATGCACTTGTATAAAGTGAGCGAGCATACGGACGCTTTTGTAGAGATTCTTCGCACACTCAACTGTTGTAGTTACGTTGATCCGTCTGTAAACTTTCACTCGTGGATCTACGGGAAACGTTACACCACTGCCTGTTTACCGAGTTCAGCTCTTAGTCAGGTCTCGTCGAACAACGTATAGCAGCTTAATATCTGGAACCGCGATAAAATTCTTAAAGTCAACAAAAGACTTGCAATAAATTTATACCTTAGTTTCTTTTTATCTCTTTCTCTTTTAGGAAACGCCCGCGACCTTCTCTTCAAAAGACTTAGAGTCAATCAGCTGAAAACACCTCATAAACCTTGAACTTTTCTACCTCCGCCAACACGAGAGTTTACGTCGTCTGCTTCTGTTCTGATAGTTAAACCGGAAGCGACTTTGTACTTTGGCCTCGTTCTAGAAGTTAACGCGGGAAAATTAGTCTGCAAGCAGTCCAGATACATCCGTGGTTTTCCCATGCACTAGTGTTCATGCTGTCTAGAAGGCTAGTTCCCCTGATGTTATGAACACACACACACACACGTTGGCAGGTTTAAAAGAAAAAAGTAGCATTGACTTATAGAACTAAAATAACACTGGGACATCATAATTGTGAAGCCATGATGTGCAAGAAAGAAAGAAGTGTACGGACATCTTGCTGACATTAAGTCAAAAAGTGCACCAAAAGATGAGGTACAGCTCTCATTCGATGTAGGGCAAGTGTGCTGCAGCGTCAGTGGCATTAGCATGTTCGCATCCGAGTGTCATTTTGGGGAAATTACCCCCCCCCCAACAAAAAAAATCACTGGCAAACAAATCTTCCGTGGCTAAGGTGGAGCATCCTGTGCACACTGTACAGGCTTGCGCGAAGTTGCACTTAACACTGTGAGGAATCCATAATTTAAAGGCTCTCGAGCAGACAAAGGTAGTCTGATTTAATGAGCAGTATGCGCAAGACGCTGTGGAAACTAATTATCGGTCACTTGAAAAGGTGCGGTACAGTCAAACACTCGCCCGAGGCCAGCAGACCTCAAGAGGGATGTAGGCAGTGGGCTAGGGGGGGGTGCCTTGGTGGTGAGTAAGTATTATCGCTGATCTCCAGCTAAACGAAATTATCTGAATGGAGGAGTAACTGGGCAAAAATATTCCTTGAAAAACATACGTCGTGTTCGATTTGGTGCAGAGAAAAAAACCACTTTAGATGCATACTGCCACATTCTTCTCTTGCACAGAATTGTGTAGACGGAGAAATTTCTCTCAACGAAATATTAACTGAAGACGAAATGTTGTGACGTAGATGTGCACTTAAGAAAACTTTTTTTGTTTAAGGGGGGGGGGGATATGTTGTGTCGTTGTTTTTGAAGAGCCGTTTTTCCATTATAAGCATTAGTAAACAAGGTCGTCACCGACGGGTTCTCTCTTTTGACTGAGCTATGATCAGAAAAGTACGGCGAAAAGACAGAAATCTTGCATCCATGGATTTTATTTAATTATTGACACGTTCTGCAAGAAGGGCATGGAGTTCGGTGGTCGGGATTAACAACCGTGGATCAATGAGTCGACGATTCACATATTTCTTAAATAAGTTTTGCAAAAAGGAAGTTCAGATTTCTACACATAATCTCTGTTCGCCGTTTTTTCGACGCCTTCTCTTACGAGGGCAGAGATATCTTTTCAAATAAAATTAAGATAAGCGTCGATGAAAAGATAAATCGCGCATGGTTTATTTTACCTTAAAAGACGATTTCTGTCTTTTTTAAGAAAAACGTAGGAAGCGAAATGGAAAATGTGTGAATCCTGTATCATGTATATTATTTAACAAATGAATCTCGTGTTCTGAAGGGTGTTATAAGGTCGTTGAACGACGCGGGCACTTATCTCTCAGCCATGGCTGTAGCAGCTGATCAAATGGGCGATAATTTCCTTTCCCGACAGAAGAACATCACTGTTTTCCAAAAACACAAACACGCTCCACATCTGCAACTACTTCGCTCAGCTGGTCTGGCACTGGTTCGGAGCTCACCAAACTGTTTGTTTGCAAGAAAGGTGTGGGCAATATCATTATACGAGAAGACATAAGTAAGCTTAGATGCAGATTGCAAGAGAGGACACTGGAAGCGACAAACTCAAGCTACTGAACATTAAACATGTACATCCATTTTCCCAAGTCTTTAAAATACAGTACCTAGCAATTGTTCAGCGTTTGGTGAATTACCAGGCCATATCTGAAAGTATCATATTACTTTGATGCTGAAATAACAAAAACTCATATAAACAATTAAAATACTGTAGCTCGAAGGGAAAAAAGTCAAGTATACTGAAATACCAGCTAACACTTTGGAGTGACCCTTTGAAAGGAAAAGTCAGAAATAGTATTTATGTAAGACTCGAGACTCAAATTCTTTATTGTTAGGCCATTGACCCATACAACTGTATGTAAAGATATGAGAAGGCAAACTTAGCACCTGCCAAAAATTCTAACTTCAAAATCTCCTAAAACAATAATATTTCTGAGACTTCTTAACCATTTAAACTCAGTGCCTTTCAATCAAATTACTTTACAACGTAGCATCTTACAAATGCACTTTTCTAAAGATCTTTCTCTGGGATCTCGTGAACTCACCATTGTAACTTTGATGTTTAAAACTACATCTGCTGACGCAGCAGTATCTGTGACTTCTGGTACACATTTCAGATATGCAACTTCGCAAAGCTCATAGATGTGTAACTTCTCATTTTTCTCCAGAACGTTTAGTTTTTTTTTAAATAGTGCGTATTTAAGCAACAAAGGAAGTGTCTTAAGTAGCTGTATTTCAATACAAATGTAATATTAGCATTTACGTGTTGTGATTTGAAGGAAGTGTTATTGGACTGACGTAAAGTTTGAACAGGAGAAATAATTAAAGATATAGTTCCATGTCGACTTGCTTAATTGTGTTTAGGGAAGTTAGTCCGTCGGCACGGACATGTACAGTGGTACCTTGAGATACGAGTTTAATTTGTTCCATGACCGAGCTCGTAACTCAATCAGCTCGTATCTCAAACAAATTATTCACTTTTAAAATAACTGAAATAAAATTAATCCGTTCAGCCCGAGTGGATGCCAGTTCTCTTCTTGAAATTGTCGAACCAGCCATGACTTGCCTGAAACGTATCTTCTGCTGCCTCTTCTGAAGTCGATGCTTCTTTCTTCTTCAGGTCAGTGTAAATGCTGCGTGCCTTTTCGCATATTACCGTCTCCGTATCTCTTGCCAGCTCTTTTTCTTTCACCCACAACAGCAGAAGCTTCTTCATTTCTTCGTGGATATTTGTCCTCAATTGGGACAGAATTTTAGTTCCTTTCGCTGGATTTGGAACTTTGATGACATCCTTCACTTCGGCAAGATCCATCCCTCGTACAACACGCTCATGTTTTTCTATTATTTCTTGCTTTATTTCTATCGGCATCATTCTCTTATTCTTCTCACCACCGTCCTTTTCACTCACTTTCTTCGGCCTCATCGTAGCACACAAAAAACTTATTTAAAACTGCAAAAATGATGCAAAAACGAGCACAACGTACGAGATAGAGCACAACGCACAAGATACGACTTAACTCTGTGGGTAACACGCGAGAAAGAACGAGACGACGCCGTGACGATGTCGTGATGCTGCGATCTGAGCGCCCGACGCGGCAACTTCTCGAATTACGGGTCGGCTTCCCGAATGCCACCGGCTCGTATCTCGGAATACATCTCGGATCTCAAAAATTGGCCCGACGAGCAGCTCGTATCTCAAGAAACTCCTATGCCGAGCAGCTCGTATCTCAAGGTACCACTGTATATGTATAAAATCGCTCGGAATAACAGCAAAAAAACGACATAGATAACTCTGATCTGCCGGATTTGGAAGTAGTAGATTAGGTTCGTTCGGCAGCGACTTTCCATGGATGACACCGGCGTTCAGTGGACAATCTTCCGAGCGCTGGCAGCAAAAAGGACTTGAGCAAACCGTGCGCTGTTGGGGTCAACATTTTCACCAGTTTCGTGGAGACCATCTTTTTCATGCGTACTTAATCTGCCTCAGCTTGTATGCACTCCAAATCATTTGTACTTTGCATGGTTTTTTTCATGCACGTTTTTCAAAACTCTTTCATAAGTCATTTACATGCGGCTCACGAGCGTTTTAACGAGGCTCTAAAATTGTTCTCTTATAATTTAAAACATTGTGGAACTGGCTTAAAAAGTCTTAACAGCGACGACTGCGGATATCACACTTTGCTTCGCGGAAGATCTCAAGGTGCTTACAAGTAAACAAGTAGGTAACATCATGGAAGTTACGCTCGAACTGTGTATGAAAAGTTTTTCATTCGCTGCTGTTCAAAGGAAGACGACATGTGCTGATGGTAGCGGAAAGTGGCTTAAAGAATTTTCTTATTTAAATCGGTGTAGGAAAAAAGAATGGAGAGAGAATATATTGAAAGGTAAGTATTTCGAAAAGAAAAAAATTATTGTTAATACACTGATAAAAAAATGAACCAATCAAAACGCGCTGAACATTTTTGTTCTAATGCTCTTTTCAACATTTCTTTTTAAACCGGAGGTGACGTAGTGCTAATAAAAGAATAAGAATTGATCATTTCAAGAACACATTTCTTAACAAAGCCATGTCACACCAAAATGGGTAAAAGTTTATTCAGCTTCGTCGTCGGTAGAAAGAGTGAGGTTAAGGCAGTGACCGACCCGAAAAGACTTGGCTAAGGAAACCCATTCACACATGAACCAAGTGTTCATCTTCAGACTTTCGTTCGCACTCCGATTTCACATTCCTGTTCATAGCAAACGTTCACATTTAACATCCAGATTAAATGTCTTTCTGTAAATCCAAGATTCAATGTCAAAGTCCCCTCCATCTTCCAATTAAAAATACAGTACAAAATGGCGGATTTATTTGTGGGACTCCCTCTATCAGCATACCCACGTCCTCCTTCATCACAACAAATTAACTACAGAAAAGCTGAAGTGACAGTGTTCTCCGGCTCATATTTCTCGCAGCGGGATGCTGTCATTGTTTTAATTTATCTCCAATTATCATCCATTCGTTGGTTAAATTTGACATTAAATGTGCTAAACATTGATCCGTTCTTTTTTGCTTGAAAAAGGGGGGGGGGTTCTGGGTGAGCATGGTGTCGCACAGCATCCACGCACACTCCACAAACAGCCAACGTGCAAGAGATAGCTGAGTGGTTTAGTGCCATGGCGTCTCTACCCACAGGTGAACATCCTCTGACTCGACCTAAAAAACAAACAAAAAAAAGGTTAAGGGACCACCTTCACCTTTAAACATCGTTAGCAGTACCCGGAGAAGATTGATGGTGTTGCGCTTTCCGATGCATATTTGTTCTTTGTGGTTTCAGAGGTGTTGATATCTATCACACTAGTAATGAGCAATGGCCTGGTTAGACTATGCAGTGAACTACCGTATCCAGCCAGCGAGCTCAGATATGGCGGTGAGGAAAAGGAAGGGTGAGGAAGGTTTAAAGGGGTAAGAGGGGGAGAGAGAGGAACTGGCGACGCGTAAGACGTACGGCAGACGACTGTGCTGCGCACTTTCTCTCCGCCAATCTGCACGCCACCTGTGTCAACGGTTGTCACACCTGCGTATTCGCTAAGTCTTTGAAGATGGAGGGCGAGGAGGTGAAAGAGGTGCATGCGGCTAGGCTAGAAAGTGTGGGCGATGGGGAAGCCATCAGCTTGCAGATAACTGTGCAAAGCTACGAGAGTTACAGAACACGTGGGCACCGGTGTGACGATAATTTTCGTGATTAATCGCAAATTCTTCCTTACAGGCGTGAAGGGAGACAAGAGGCCCGCAAAAACTTCTGCATGCACCCCTTCGCTTCCAGGCGTGAAGGTAAAAACCCCCTAGAACTCTTGCACGCACCACCTTCCGTTCTGCCAACGTTGTCTTAAACTCACCAGATCTTCACGTGCAGATGGTTAGAGACCTGAGATACCTCATTTCATCCCGTATGTTCACCAGCTCAGACAAATATGGATGACAGACTTATGACGTACACTGAGTAGGTTAAGTGAGCAAGTGCATGTGGACGAAAATGTGAGTTTGTTTGTTGTGCGTAACGTGTTGTTATAGACAATTTGACTACTTACGACCTTAAGATCCTGGACACTGTGTACTCCAAGTAAGTGACACACCCTGTATCTGCACGACAAGTCTGTGGAGACCATGTGATGAAAGAATTACTGTTCTTCGACTGAAGCATCTTCGAGGGAAGAGATTTGTGGCTGTGAATGTGTCAGTGTAACTGCGGATATGGTGCTAAAGATTCCGTGAGGTATCGGAATAGCATCAATGAACAGCGCGTTCACTTACAATATCTATAAGCCCTGCTCTGATAAGATCTACTAGAATGCTTGTAAAATGCTTTTAAATGACCCAATTATTTATTAATAAAATCAGTATGACTTGTGTTAACCTTTAAATTACTGTGTGTAACACCCATGACAAATTTGCACATTTGTCATGTGTATTCACATATTTTTTGTTTAGTAATTTTGTATTTTATTTCATGCATTGATTTTTATGTAGTCTCGCATCTGCGAGACTACACCAGGATTTGGATAAAGGGAAGCAACTCTCTGGGTTTCCGTTTGTACATTCTCTCTTTTGGAGAAGACGTGGCCCAGGGTGGCCGATGGGCCTACCCTGGGATGTTTGTCCTAAATCAGGTTTGTGAAAAATATGCATGATGTTTGATAGTTTAAACGCTGCTCTACAAGGGCATAGTATTCTTGTATGATTTAGATTTATTGGTGTACGATGTTTGAAGATTTTGTATGAGGAGAGGGGATCATTTTTCCTCATGTGGCGGTTTGTGGGGAAAAGAAGAGGATGTGAGATCGATGTAGGAATTGTGTTTAATGTCAATGTTCTTTTATGCTTTATTGTGGGATCATTAATTTGTGGTATGATGTCTTGAAGAGAAAAATGTTGATATGGTAATATGATTTATTTGTAAGATGGTTTAATGGGAATAGTTATGGCACATGCTTACCACGTGGTTACCACGTTTAGGGGGGTAGCTAAGATATAACAGAATATGTCTAGAGGATTTAAGAATGGGTGGCGTGGTCTGACTGAATGACACATTTCATGGGTGACATGTTCTGACTGATAAAACACTTCATGTGAGCTCTTTTCATCTCTGTTCATTTGATAGCCCTTGAAGATCGATTCTCTTAACCCATTTCTTTTATTCACCTAGTTTTAGATCCTTTATAAACCTATTTACTTGTGATTAGCTAAATTACCAATGTAAAACAATTCCAGGTTTACAACATTTCAAGCAGTAAAAACTTCGTAAGTGTAATGTCTTAAAATTTCTTTGGGTTATATTAAAATAAACAATGTACTGTCAGTATTATATATGATTATTAAAACAAGTTTGGTCTTCTACCTATTGTCTTCTTTTGCATGGTACAGTTTAGTCTGAAATTCTCCCACGTATAGCGAAAACAATGAAAGCAGCATGCAGTCCACACGGAAAATAGATGCAGACACTGACATAAACAGAGTGGCGTGCCGAACCGAGAGGAAAGCAGTGCACACCTTATTTATTTTTCCTGCATAACGTCGACAGAAGACGAGCAAATAAACACTCATTACCTTTCGTTGCCAGGCCCTGCTTACGCCATCATGACCCCCGCACCTGAGAGCCGCCAAACGTTATCTTGTTTTTTTCTTGATCACTCTCTCCCCATCAGCGTGCTGTGCTTCTCTGGTTTGTCCATTTGGCACTGTTTGCTCAGATATCTTCTCCCCAGGCAGCTGGAAGTCTGCATTGGTAGCGCCACCAATTAGACAGTGGAAGCAGGTGGGGACCAAACTTTGCCCACAAGAGTTCCAAATCACACGAACGCATTATCGATACTTATTTCATGACTGCACGTGCACGAGCTCCTGTAAGTGTTCATTTGCTTGACTTCACCTGGGTGCTGACTTCATGGCTATTTCCAGTATTGATGATCAGATATACAATTTTGAAAAAAAAGAAATGTATGAGTATGTTTCTGTGTATAGAAAATATACATACATATATAGATAAAAGTATACAAACATATATAAATAGATAAATAAGACATGAAAACACACGAAATCAGATTGTTAGTGGTTATCCAAGCAACCAGTAAAGTCACAGTAGAAAGGAATCCCTCACATGACTCTATACATGTTTGCCAATGGCCGGGTGCACAGCACACCACTACCCGCTAACTTAATGTCTAATGTGATGTAGTGATGAGAAACTAAAATGCTGTTAAAATAATTTGCTAAGGGTTAGTCATCAAGCTAGACCCCATAGCGACGTACTGTGCACCCGGTCATAGGAGCCACTACTTCCTGCTTGACTCAGACAATGTCTGCCATGTTGCCGCGGCAAGTTTCCTGACGCCTTCGTGGGAACTCAGTTCTAACAAAAAGTCTGTTCAAGTTCTTTCTGATGTGCTGAACGGTGAGACTGATCAACTGCTGCTGCAGGTTAGTCAGTGTCCCAGAGACAAACGATAGGTCAATGACAGTCGTCCATCAGGTGCAAGTCAAGACCACTAATACCAACGAAGGGCCTTGTGATGACCTGCAAAACGTAGGATTGGTCCCGATAGCGAACTGCAGGAGGACCTTTCAATGGATCTTAGCAGCAAGCTGATGTCACCTGTAATCTGTGAATCGGTCAAGGTCAGGAAGATGGATGGTGAAGCGAAATCCTTAGCCTTCACACGCTTTTCACATTTTCTCAGCTCCACTGAGGGGACTGCCGCAGTTTTTGACAATAAATTAAAAGTTGTTTACCTCCACACTTGTTGTAAAGTATAAAAACATCACTTCCTCAGAAGTCATGGTGTCGGCATTGACATATCAATTGCTTCTGAACACTTTTATTTTGCCTTTTTAAAACAATTTTTTGAACACCGCAACAGTGCACTCTTTAAGTCAAACTTTGTGATATTTCGCAGTTTCAACCAAATTACAAAACTGTTTTGAAACCTCATTGAATATACAGATCATGTCTACCTTATCAAGGCTATCAATGTTAAACTATTGTAGCTTAAAAGTATTTGTTCGTCCTCTAGGCCTAGGGAATCTGCACGGAAAACTTTTAAAGATCTCGAAACTGGTAAGCTACTTCTCTGCGAGCTGCAGTGGTTGCTGGATAAGGCTATCATTAACCTGCTACTCTGTTACTGATGTCTGGTGGTGGTGGTGGACAATTATTTAGAATTTATTATCCCTAGTCGTTTCGAAATCTTTCAGCTTTTAGGCGTGAAAACCTTTCATAACTTCCGGAGGACTGGTGATATAAAATTTTCGAAAAACACAAATTTCCTCTGAAAAATATTTACACAACTATATAAAGAAAAGTATTTGTTACTAATACAATAAAGCAAAACCTGTGTTACTAATGAGACAAAATGTAAAGCTAGAAAGATGAAAGGCATTTTTCTCCTAAGCAAACATTATCCATAAATCAGCTGTTTAAGGGCAGATCCCAAGTCTTTACGAATGAAAAGGACCTCTTTAGAAGTAAATTAACCTTTCACTCGTAATACTATAATTCTTCTAATTAATAATAATAATAATAATAATAATGAAGATTTTTATAGCGCATATTCACACTCATAGAGAGCATGCTCTTAGCGCTTAAAACGAGGAAGAGACGTGGACTAAGTAGATACAGAACAAAGGGGACGAAAGAAAACGACAGTACTGACGACGAAACAGAAAACAAAAGGCATCAAGTAACAGGAAGAGAGAAATATAGTGATTTGCCGAGAAAGATGGGTAAAGTAGCAAGAGGGAAGGGGGGGTAAGAAGGACTAGCATTGTGGACTATATATAGAGGACTATACGCAAAAATAGACATGCTATTGTCTTGTAAAAAACATGGCGTCCATCCGAATACGAAGCAAAATCTAGATGTTGGCTATTTCATGTCTGCAACCACTGACTACTTTGAAACAAGAAACCACAACTTCTCCCCTCCACCTGTTTGCTACATAGAAAAACGTTTAAGGAAACAAATTAAAAAATAGCATCTTAAATATTTTAAGATTTTTTTGAAAATGTTATAATTTGAAAAAAAAAAACTTATTTCGCAAGACTAAGGAAGGATATGGTCGGGAGAGAGAGATTTTCGAAAAGGAATGATGGGTTCCCGACCAAAGTATGCCCTTTTCAGCAACAGAAAACAAGGCGCTTGGCAGATGGCGGCAGTATGCCCGTGCCCCACACTGAGCGTAGAGGGATGCGCTTGTCGTGTAAACAGTTGTTTTAAAAAGAGAGGACAGTTATGTCTGAATTGCACTTTCGATCCATTTTGTCCTAGTAAGCTATGAAGACGTTGATGTAAGTGTTATGATTGTGGTGATGATTCTTGCGAAACGCGGGAAAATACAGATGGTCTGGCTGTGCACTCGACAGCATCACTGAGCCGTATGTTGCTTCACTCGTGGTCTTCGCTTCTGGATCTGTAGCACGCCAACATGTGTTTTACTGGTGTATCTCAGGCGTTTGCATCGGAGCCAATTCACCGCATCATTCAGTGGAGCCATTACACCGGCCCCGACACGCCCTCGCGCTCCCTTCAGTCAGTGGAACGTCATTAGACTGGCCCCTTTGGGCACGCACATACGCACACACCAGTCAGTACAATCTTGGTGTTGTTCTCGCGGTAGTCACCACATGACAATACAGGCACATAACCTTATAATACACCATAGATAAATAGCTTCTTTAGGTCCCTGAAGCCCCGGCTTTCCGCAGAACATTGCACAAATTAACCACCTACAAAAGATGAATATTATCGTTGGCGGCAGAGCCACCACGGTTGTGTGACCGAGTCGACATGATGATCAGGAATGAGCAGGCACTGGGGCTGTTATCTGGAAACACAAAGCTGTACCACACTGCACACCATCATGTTCAAATACTTAGATTTACTCTTAGCTCCCTAAAATCTAATGGCAGGCCTCAAATAATGAAGGCAGTATCGACTCAGAATTGAACCCAGCTTTATTCCATTCAGACATATGTGCTTGTGACTGATTTACTTTCTAAACTTTTTGTTTTGTCAACATCAGTCGTACCCTTTGATGGTAGTTAGTGGATCGACAATCCACAACCTATCACTCGATATATTGGCCTTACTAGAAATGTGAACTAGCAGCTACCATATCGTATTCAATCTGTTAAATAGGTGTTTTGATAAATAGATAAAAATGCGACAGATAAATGTGCTCATAGATCATTTGTGTAACAAATGACAATGGTTAACGCATAGATTTCATGAACAGTTGTCTTCATGAAATAAAACAATGATCAGTGCAATATTTTACTTATATCTCCCTCCTCTAACTCTGAATCTTTGTACAAGCGTGAAAGAAATAGAATCAGTATGCACGCTCCACATTAATATTATGCACGCTCCACATTTATATTATGTACGCTCCACACTACCTAGTATTACGAGTACCAAACCCTAGGACAGATTAAGATAAATAAAGATAGAGAATGCTAAACACATACTGTGATTATCAACGTAGTTTTGTACACATCATTGGAGAGCAAATGTGTAACAAGTTTCTCGAGATCTTGTGACAAACGGTTAAAGAAAACACTCCTACTCTTTCCTTCATGTTGCCTGAAAGGTGTCGGCCTTTAAATATAAGCTCAGCCTGCTCAAATATTTGCCCGCAAATGGCCACCATTTCAGAGCCTCGCACGGAGCAAGGTGAGCTGTAGGGCGGATGTAACAACGACGAAAGCCTGACGATAGGCTGGGCCCGGGTGCATGACACGTTGCATGGCACGTACCTTCATTCACTGGATGTGTCTTTCAATCGTTGCCTCTTTGCTCTATCATAGGAGTGACCAATCGTAACAAACCCTAAAAACGAAGGGCATTCGCTTCCGTTTTCTGTCAAAATGGCGAATCTTCCTAACGTAGAAGAAATTTTAGAAGTGAGTAATTAAGCTTTTCTGTCATCATAACCTTGCTGAAGAAGATTGCAAAATAAATAGTATTTTCTGTAAAATGTATTCTGTTTGTTTATAGAAAACGCATTTAGATTTTTCGACAATTCTATAAAATAACAACATCGTCACATTTGCTATTGACTTGTTTTACCACTAACAATTAAAAAAACTCCAATGTTTTTGATATTTTTGGAAACAGTTGTATAGGTTGTTCTGTTACGAAAACAAAACATTTACTTTAAGAATTTATTTAAGGTATGCAAGCAAAGGATCGGAAACAAGAGGCCTGTCTAAAGGAAAGCCGAGACTTACACCGGACATGAACCTGAATAGCTTATCCAGTAATGGAGGTCCGTGTTGCATGGCGCTAGATGATGGTCAACAAGTAAACTAATAATAAAATAATAATAGCATGTTATCTGACTTGCCGTGCTAGCGATAGCAAGGATGCTTGACGACACGGTGTGCACATGCAGCTTGCCCCTCATTCCCCACTTCGCCAACTTAGCCCGTCACTTCTCGTGACACAGGCAGCCTGATACTTCTCGTGACACAGGCAGCCTGCCACTTCTCGTGACACATATAGCCTGCTACGTCTCGTGACACATGCAGCCTGCCACTTCTCGTGACACATGCAGCCTGCCACTTCTCGTGACACATGCAACCCACTTCTCGTGACACATACAGCCCACCACTTCTCGTGACACATGCAGCCCACCACTTCTCGTGACACAGATGCAGCCCGCCACTTCACACAGTGAGAACGCAACACTTCACAGCAGATCATGGAACAGAGCGTTGTAACAATGTAACCCACTACTTTACATACAGGATAAATACAGCCGGCCACTTCACATCAGCATATGAATGCCGTGACGCACTCGCCATCTGTTTGCTGTGCCATGTCACGACATTATGTCATTATACTGCTATATATGGTCGCGAAGTGTTATTGCATTTTGTCACTTCATACTTTCCACAGATCCTTTCATAAGCTGACAGAGATCTTTCTAGAAAATCATGCTGCACCACTACCACCAAAGCCTCTCATGACACTATACCTTTCACGACATTAACGGCTTTCAACGACACTGATAATCGTTCATAGCACATCTTGATATCTGCAACCTGACCAAGTTACATCAAGACTCTGCAGCTTTTTAAATGTTTATAACACACACACACACACACACACACACACACACACACACATTCGCGTTGTAAATGTGTATATATATATATATTACGCACGTTCATTCAGACATGCGTGCTCACAGATGGAGCCAACTGTAAGTGCTTATTCATACAAGCAGACATTGTGCTTTTTTTCCCATTCGAGTGTCTGTATGCTAATTCGTGTGCATCTGTAAGGCTGGGTGTCGACTTCGGTGGGTTTGACGCACACAAAATTTGAGCTTTTGTTTTAGGCTGTTTGAAGATGTCCGATGCAAACCATGAACAACACAAAATGCATTGTAACTGCTTCGTGAAATTCATGATCTCCCTCGTGACTCTAGATTCACGAAAAGAACTTGTTTCTTCTGTAGTCTCTTGTTGTGGCTAGTGGTTTAGCACGAAGAAAAATCACAAATATTCTCGATCGAGGAAAGTTAAAAAAAGAACAAACAAAATAATTGAACGCGGATGCCGTCATTTCCATAAACAGTGCTACCCCTTTCTTGTTCACAACATCAACAGGCTGCGTTCACAGTACCAGAAATGTTCACTTTGTTTATAGCACCTCATGTTCACTTTTCTTGCCCGTCGTACCACGATAAGTCTATGCGATGCTGCCTGCCGGCACATGGGTGAGACCGGAGCGTGATTGGAAGTCTTTAATGTGGTAACGCCCAACGCCTCTTCCGCGAGAGAAACAAGTCCAGCAACTATCAGCCGGCGCCTGTCTCACAAATCTCACGCTGTAGCCAACACTGGCAGCACGCGCGCGTCTGGCAACTCGCTTACGCACGGCGCCCGACCAAGAGTAGACTCATTAGATCTTAGTGCCACTTAGAGCACCCGGCACCCGGCACCCGGCACACTGGCCTCGCCTCAGATCTTAGTTTTCTCCTCTGCCCTGTTTTATCCGAAGGGAAACAGCCGGTCGCAACACGCAAGCAATGTTTTTTCTGCGCACCTTGCGTCAATATTATCTTTACCAAGCACCCGTCATTAATCTGCAAGATTAGCTACAGTCAGTTTTAATGGCTGCTCCTGTTTGCCCTGCCTTCTCCCTTCTCCTCTCTTGGACTGTCGTCTTCTGTTGGCACAATGCACGTGCATGTTTCTGTGCCACTAAAAGATCTCCGCACGAAATGTGCTGGCAATCGTCTGGCTAGCAAAGTGTGAGAGTCTTTTATTTTATTTTATTTTCTTTTTTAGTCATTGATGGTAGAGACTTACGGCAATTATACCTTTTGTAGTGCAACACAAGTGCACAGTGTGTAATGCTTGATGTAACATGTTCTAACACTATATGCTAGAAGGCTGTATGTAATGAGTATTAGCAATCCATGCTGGAATAGTTTTGGGTGATGTCATAACAGTATTGAAACTGGCCCTGTAGTAGGCGTGTGTCTTTGTTTGTTTTGTTGTTTTATTTTGACTGTAATAACTATATAGTCTGGGTTGTTTGGGTGAAATATGCCAGGACCGTAAAAAAAAGGTTTCTGTCAGTACTTCTGATTTTCAAACATCAGTTCCTGTTTGTTTGCCTGCAGAAAGCGAAACGGGGTGATAAACTGAAACATGAAATGCTTACTATTAGGATATGTTTCTGGGATACGTCTTGCTGTAATTGATGAAGACTGAAATGGTAACGGTGGAGAAAAAGTGTCCCTTAGTTTAGGGCTGTTGTGTAATAGATTTTTCTTTCTTCTTTGTTTAGTTAGTCTTATTATTATCTGTAAACTAATCTGCATGTGTGAAATATTTGAATATTATGTATAATGTGGGTGAGTAATACATTATTTTAAACTGATATTTTATTAAGAAACCAATCTGTCAACATTTTTTACACACACCAACACGAAGTAACACTGCACAAGCCGGGACTACAATTACTTTGTTCGTTTCTGTCGACACAAGTGCTCACCAAGTCACCTGCAAGGATGGTCTAGCAGAAGTTAGGCTCCCAAATCACTTTCTGGGAAACTTTTTTCCACACTAAAATTAGTCCGCGAACGGGATTCGAACTGTTCTTCTTCGGAATATGGGATCGACGTTGATCGCTGGTCCTGCTGAACCAGGGTTAGACCAGTTAAGATTGCCCGGGTAAGGCACGACTTAAAGAAACTCCTGTAAATGCAATAAAAAGGTCCAGTTTGTGGGCGGACATAAGTTTCATCTGGACTTAATTAGTCTCAGCTCACACGTGGACCAGATCGTTCCTACTATATATGGTCCTCTAGTCAGTTTCGAGAAATCCATCTTTATTATGCATACTAAACAGGTCTTTGTTCGTATGCACTCCAAAAAACAACAACAACAAAACAAAAAAGACGCCTCAAAAACTGCTATACATTTCTTAATAAAGTCATGCTCAGTGAAACTGGTTAAAATTCTATAAAAGTTTTATTCAGTTTCCCTGGTAGTTGACTTTGTTATAACATGTGTAGTAGGTTCTTGTTGGTTTTTAGCACTATACATCTTTACGAGTTTACTCGTCAGATTCTGTTCTGTAGTTATGTGAATATTACTTTTAAAAATTGATCCATTTTCGAGAATGGCATCTTTCTCATGCGTGCGTACTTAATCGGTCTTAGTTTGCATGCACTCTAAATCAGTCATATTTCACATACACACTTCTCTGTCTCAGGAAAGAATAGATGCACACCGCAGACATCAGCACTTCAGATCCACCTAAGAAATAATTTGAAAATTAAAGATCATGGATGAGAGATAAGAGTAAAAATGACTTCAAGTGCTTCTTAGTGCTACGTGCAAGGGAGAAGAATGTCAGAAGAAGACGAGGAATAAACTGAACGGTAAATATTTTGTACAACAATATATTTTTATTTTGAGAGTCAATGGCTGATAAAAATGAGCTGAGCATAAAGAAATTGTTCTTTGTTGATGCGTTTCTCTTTTTTTTTTTTAAACCAAAGGTAGTGCTGTTTTGAACTCCATGGTATTTGCGCTAGACGACGACGACGACGACGATGATGATGATGCTGAGGATGATGATTGACAAAAATTGAGCCTGCCAATTTCCAAGTGACGTTAGGAACTAACCCATTACTTTATTCGAGACAAGTAGAGCTTGTGAAGGCACTAAAGAAGATGACAGCTGGACAAAGATATGTGTAGGCAGGAACACACATCATGCAGGTTTTCCCGTCCAGACTGTTTTTCATGAACCAGATTTACAGGAAGGCGGTTTCAGCGCCTTTGGCAGCCGGCAAAGAGTTCACGCCAGTAAACTGGTCTGATGCTGCCAACTGCAAAAACATTTCCCCACCTGGTTTTAGCCAGTTTCCTCCCCGACCGAAACCCGCTGACCAAGCTATCATCCTCATTACTTATTAGCGTTCGCAAGCCAAGGCGCAAATGAGTTCCTAGGTTATTCTTTCGAGAAACTGGCTCTGATGATGTTTGTTTGTCAAGCACAGATGGATGCCAGACCTGCCTCTTTATCACCATGTGTGTTTGTGTACTTGTGCGCGTGTGTCCTTCTATATGCATCGGGGTGCATGTGCGCGCGAGTGAGTGGGCGGGGCGGGTGAGCGAGTGACTTAGTAACTGGATGGGTGGGTGGGTGGAGTGCACAAGCGAATGTGGGTATAGACACATTAGATGTACCAGCCATGTGGTTATCAACACGTTAGATGTACCAGTTCTTCTTTGATGATGATTTGGAGGCATTCGTCAAATTCTTTGTGTAGACTAAAACAAGAAAAAAAGGCTATAATCATGATAGCTTGTCTTCTACAGACTCTAGACCAGCGGGAGAGCCTACCCCATGGCCCAGAGCCGTTTGTGGCCTGTGAACACAAAGCGTGCAACTATCTCATAGATAGATAGATAGATAGATAGATAGATAGATAGATAGATAGATAGATAGATAGATAGATAGATAGATAGATAGATAGATAGATAGATAGATAGATAGATAGATAGATAGATAGATAGATAGATAGATAGATAGATAGATAGATAGATAGATAGATAGATAGATAGATAGATAGATAGATAGATAGATAGATAGATAGATAGATAGATCGCAAACTAAAATGTGGTTAGATATTCCTCTTGAGCAAATGCGGCAAGAATCTTCTGTCTTGTACTTTTGTGAACAGCTGTTTCCCAGATGGAGCACTCCCAATCCAAATTGAGGATAAAATTTACGGATCTTCTTCGGGAGCACTGCCTTGGCTATTACAGGGTGGTCCTGGGATTGTATTAGTAGTTAAAAAAAACAATAAACAGAGTCAGATTTCTCGTTAACTGAATCTTTCATTCTACTGTATTGTAATACAATTTGGTTATAAATGCATTTGGTCTCGTTCTTTGAATTAGGAACCAACTCTGGAGCCTAGCTGATATATAAAGTTTGTCTGTTGAATGGCCCGCGACGTGCCACATTTTCAAACTGACCTGCATTGCAAAAGGGTTGAGCATCCTTGATCTAGAGGCTTAAAAAATCAGATATAACAATTAGCTTAGTTATAATCTCATTCAGTGCACAGTATAGCATAATATTTATATAAAATAGCAAATAGTTTAACACTTATTTATACATCACAAACATTTTGTAAATAATAAACAAACTGAAAGTACACAGTGAAATATGACTAATGACTTGTTATAAAATAACAAATTGCAAACTTTAGTACAACATCATACTGCAAATATATGGATCTGCGGAATTGTGAATAGTAAAAACAATACTGTTGGTATAGAAATATTGAACTTCTTGTAGAAATAAAGCGAGCTGCAGTGCTAGAAAAAACATAACAAAAAACTGCAGAGCTTTGATGACGAATGAAAAGCATTTTTGCTCCATATTGCTTTCAGTTTAAATGCTTGATTCGAACTAGATATAGAGTAACATCATTATTCGAGTGCAGTTTGCGATGCAGGCCATAAACAGAAAGTCGGGACAGATAACACACAGCTCGCCCCTAAAATTTATTCTGAACAATATATATCATAGTTCTTTCCTCAAAATAATTCTGAAATGAAGATAACATACCTTTTTCCTAAAATATTATCTGAAATCAGGTAAAATAACTATCTCCTAAAAATAATTCTAAAAGACAGGCAATACACTTCCTTATTGTTCTCAGTTCAAAGGAATGCTTTGAAATAGACTGGCATCAACGGACGAGCTTTGTATAAAGAGGGTTGTAAACAGGAAGTCGAGATAGATAACATAGCTGTCTCCTAAAACACATTCTGAAAGACAGATAGCATAGATGTCTCCTAGAAAACAATCTGAAAAACAGATAACACTGAGTCTCGTGGAAAACACCATGAAAGACAAATTTAAGCAGCTCTCTCCTACTAATGGCAGACAACATAACTGTCTCCTAGAAATAATTCTATAACAGGGCAACCCTAGCTGGTTCCCCCGATATCCAACCGGCAAAATATCTGGGGATCGCTCGACCAGTCATGTAACAAGATTTGCTTCTATTAGAGAATGAGAAAGATAATAAGAAAAGTGTGGCTCCCACACCCCTTAACCAATATACTGGGAGCTGCGCGCCTTAGATTCATGGATAGGGAGCGAATACATAAATGAGTCCTAGAATGGAGGAGGAAGAGAAGAGTGGATAAGCACTGAATGGCAATAATCCATAACCTACAAGGCTACAAACTGTTCTTTCTTGCACGATACTTTATTAATTCTACTACAATTAAACACAAACGCCCGAAAACTAACCTTAGCCTATATATCTATTTCTACAGTCCGAACATCTCACTTCAAGATCGGAAGCTGGCATTCTCCCTCGCCTCTCGGCCCTCCTAGTGTGGCTGTTGTCACTACATATCTGCTCCTTGTTGTGTCGCCACATCTTCCACATTTACTGTAGGAAAAGGGGATAACAAGCCACTTTACAACAAAGGCGAATTTCACAGACATAATGTTCCGCAGACAATTATCATCATTTTTACAGTCTATATCTTTGAAAGTTTTCGATAAATCCAGTGGCCTTCTCATTCAGTACCCCTCCTCCTTCTTCCACATACACTGCAGAGGCCTGGCAGTAGTTCAGCATCTCGATTCTAGCTTCGATTTCAAAGTTGCCAACGAGATGCACAAGTCAGTGTTTCCAAACATATACAAAGTGCTTAGTATGAAAGCAGCATAAAAATAACATAATCACATTAACTGTTTCAACAAGCCAACACATTTTACCCTGCAAAGGATTCGTGAGTCGGGTTCTAACACCGCCCCGAACCTGATGTTCTTGACGTTGTGATGCTGTCTGATGACGGTACCGGTAGCGCCATCTGCCAGCGTTATGCTTGGAAGCGTGATCGGCGGGCCGTGACAAACATACACGTGCTATCTTTATCCTACATGTACTGCAGCTTCTGAGACCTCCCACAACGAACTATCGGCTATTAGGATGCTACAGGCTGTTGGTGTTACTACCACACTGCAGTAGCTAAAGAGATGATAGTAAACGTCTCATGTGCTTTGAATTGTCGTCCGAGAAATGCTTCTCCCGAATGGCAATTTTGTTGTTGTTGTTGTTGTTGTTGTTGTTGTTGTTGTTGTTGTTGAGGAGGAGGAGGAGGAGGAGGAGGAGGAGATAGAACAGTGGCCAGACTGAAACCTGTGGCTCCAAACTCCAGATGTTTTTTTTTTTATGATTCTGTCGTCCGCTGGTGGCGTTTCACATGAGGGAAATCAGTTCCAACGAGTTGATGCTGAATAGACAAACATGCGTTCACCAAAGCTTTTCATCCTGATTCTGGGAACGAAACGGAAACGAGTATCTGCAGAAGTACGGAGAGGCCTGCCTGGAGAGGAGGTTAGAGAACTAAGAAGAAAATGAGCCTGTAAAGAAAGGGAAGCAGAGTGTAGCAGCTGTGTATTCTATGCGAGCATGCACAGAAAGCCAGTGGAGAATACGGAGAAGAGGTTTTGCATGATCTTACTCTGTGAGCGAATGGTCATGACTGTAGTTAGTTATACCTTCATCGGCATTAAACAATCAAGATGGCATCACCAGCAGTCTCAGCTACCTTGGTCAGTAGGTTTGTAAGCAATGGTGGTGGTCACAGAGATGTTCGAGCAAGACTTATTTTGAAAGGGTTGTTTTTAGTCCAGTTTTTGTCCTTAGTGTCAGACCACTACTGCACGACACTGCCAGGCTGCCCTGCATGCAACAGTCAACGCAAGTAATCTTGTTTTTAATTCAAGAAATTCTAAAGATTGTGCATGTAAACAATAAATAAGAATAGTCTGCAGCTCAGTGCGCTACTTACCCACTTAAAACTTCACCTTCCACTCCATATCTACATTAATATCCCTAAATAATTGTATTTACAGCAAAACATTTGTTTTGCTACAATAAAGCTCCAGAAACTCGTCAATACTATAAAGAAATTGAAAAAACTAAAAGATTTCGCTAACATTTAAACCGTAAACAGTTTTTTTAAACATCCAAAAAAAAGAGAAACATTCCGTATGTTTTAGCTTTTGAATTTACTGTAAGAACATGATATGTAGATACAAAAACATTAAATTCTCTTGTTAATGGTTTTAACTGGACTATGGTGACTTTAGATTCTTCAGCATGCAGTTTTTCCTCTTTAAATGTTCTGATTCTGAAAGAGAACTGTTCTTTTTTGACTTATTATCACAGGTATTGTCTCTTACTAAAAATGGTTGCTCCTTCAAAACAGATTGTTGCTTTTTCATGAAATTTCTGACTCATTACTTTCCTGCTTTGGTTTATATTTCTGAAACCATACATGATTTTTGTTATCCTAAGAATAAGTATTTGTAATAAATGAACTACTTCATCCGAACTTTCCAACAAAAGTTCTTTTCAGGTGAACAGCTGGCATATCTTTACGGGTGATTGCCCTAACTCTGATGTATGCCGATCTTGTTTTACTTGTTTAAATATTAATCATTTCTTGTTCAAATACTAATACTTCTAGCAATTTCTTACTTGAAAGAGATTTGAACAAATAATTAGTAACTTTGTTAGTGTGTGTTTGTGTGGTTGGTTATTAAGGTAGATATGGGTAAAGGAAGAAGCCGTTTTTTCGCAAACGGGAATCCCTGTAACATTATATATATATATATATATTAGAGAGAGAGAGAGAGCATTATACAGCTGCAGCACAGACTAGTACTATCCTATTGCTGATGGATAAAATGTTATTTCATCTGTTGATATGTGCAAATTCTTGCCAGATATAAATCCGATAATATTCCTCACCATTTAACATTTCGTTAAGTACTTTTTATCTCAATCAATCCTTTGTCTTTGTAGTAATAGTGCTAAGCAAAGAACTTTCATTCATACAACTAAATTCCTTCTTTTCGTAAAATCTCGATAATATAAAATTTATTCCGACGAAATTGCTGGTCTAAATGCCATGAATATACCCAGGAACTTTACTCAATACCACTTATTTCAGCTATATCCCCGCTTTATACATTAGACCACAGACAATAAAGACTGGACTATAGCTCTTATTAAAGCTAGCTCTTGTTCAAAACAAAGAAACCGGAAGTTTCTCATGACAATCTCAAGTTTCTACACAGCTACTCCACAACACGCGGTGTCGGGGATCCATCTGATTTAAGGTCCTTGGGCCCATGGAATGTAGTTGGGGTTTTCATGCAAATTTGTTGTCTCATAAGAGAGGCGGGGATGGATTGGACCGCCCGGGACTTTAGTTTGAGAAGCCGCCCAGAGTCACCTGCTAAATTCTGCGATCTGTAGATATAGTAGTGTTTAATGATTAACATTCAGAGTTGGTCTTGAACCCACTGTAAATCACAATAATTACTATAATTTATCTCATGGGCGCCGAGGTTCAATCCTGACTCCACTGACCTTTATACTCATCCTCAAGACCTTGACACACATACAATTACAATTTGGCTTAATGAAGAGCATTTAGTGACTTCTGCATATGTTAAGCAAAACGGTGTTATAGATTGATGATATTGATGTTTGAATTTGTTATGTTTGATTTTGAATGCATTTACCATAGCTGATGTGTTTTCATTGCTTTGTGTTTATTCTGAACTCTGTTTATAGACGAGAGTGATTGTGTGGCACGTTTCTTTGTTCTAATAGTACCTTTAAGTAATAATGTACAGGTCGGAACAGCCTTGAGGCAATCGTTTGCATTTTGTGGAAAAATGCATGTTGATCGTGGGTGTGTCTCGGGGTCTTGACAGACCGGTAGTTTAGAAATTGTGTATGTGCACGTGCTTGCCTAAAATCACTGTGCTTATGTAACACGTAATGCGAGCATCAGTATGAACAGACGAAGTTCTCTTGATGGGTCGTATATAAGCTTTGTTGGGCGGTTTTGTTGGGGAGGGGGTTTACTAATTTTTTCCTTTGTGTGGCGCTCAGACAGTATTCTATCAAAATATACTGGGTGCTAGGTCTGTCTTCACAAGTCGGACACTATTATATATATATATTGGGTACTAGGTCTGTCTTTACAGCTCGGACAGTTTTCTATCAGAATATACTGGGTACTAGATTACTAACATACATATTGTTACTACAAGTCTTATTTGTCACTTTAGCAGTGACTATAGGGACCGAAAAATGTAAAAATGGGGGAGATAGAACATCAAACTGTAAATGATAGCCCAAGGATTAAGTCAAATAATGTTATAATTTGTCCTTCGCCTTGGAAACAGATCTCAGAGGAACAGACACAGGAAGACATCGAAACTGTCTTTGCAGTTGTTCAGACGCCAGGAAGAAGCGCCATATTTCAGAAAGCACCCTCCTTAAATAGACCGTGAAGAATGCTTCTCCTGTTCCTGGTTCCGCCATTAGAGAGAGCAACTTCACCGGTTTCGAACCTGCGGTAAGTCAGAAAATGATGTTAATTGACTTACAGCAAATGAGAATCCCTGACCTATGCCAAATTTAGCCATGACTTACATATGTTTTAATGTTTACTGATAATAATGAGCGGGGAGGGGGAGGGGAAGGTGGGGCGCGTGCGTACGCATACCCGACGAAAGGCTGAAGTGGACTAGGAAATCATCATTTTATGTTGTTTCCACACTCCGTAATAAGAACTTTAGGTCTACGAACATGTTTGTAATGCATCCCAGATTTATCTCTGGATACAGAGTAGGTACTCCTGTAATAGTCTCTCATAGTGGCGTGACTGCTGTATCCAACGCCGTGACTGACGGAGGCATCCTCCTGCCATTCCTCGAGGGTGAGACAACAGCAAGAATGGCCACAGGAAACATTACCCACAAACTACAGAGCTGAGACTGTAACCTAATGCAGGCCGCCATTATTGTCCAGAACTCAAAAAGCACCTGTACCCAAATTTTATTTTGCACTCACTATTTTTTTTCCTCGATTTAGGAAGTTTTATCGTGCAATTGTTGACAGTATTCTTAGTTTCTCTGTCACAACTTGGTTGTTAAATAATAATAACAGATTCAGAGATAATGTTGAGAAATTACCTCTCAAATTATTGGCTATAACCTTCCATATATCTTCCTTCTGCCAGAAAATCGCTAATGATGATGTACGACTTGTGTCACCTAGCTAACAGTCTGTCAGAGTTTTTTCCTAGGTTATTAAATTTTAAAAGCCAGAACCTCTTTTTTATACTACAAACTTTCCTTTTCTGATCTGACAGCTGTATCTATCTATTGCATTAATTGTTTTTAATATTTGATTGTCTGTTGCGTTTTAAAATTTGACATCACAGATCACATACATTTAAAACAAAATTGAATAATAATAAATTCCTAGAAATTATTTAAGTTGATAACAGTTGACAGTACCTTGCCCTACAATTAATCAGTTGACCATACAGCGTTTCCAGGAATTAGCCACTGGAAGCACAAGGCTACTACTGCGCATCTGACGCTCCCAGAAGACTACGCCCCACCTCCTACCGTCAAACAGGAAGTGCAATTTTTCAAACGTGGAACAAATGTCTTTATTTATTTATACTGTATATATTTATTTCCCAGCACCAGCTGAAGTCAAAGCGCTTTACATAAATACAGGCGAACGAGCACACACCTTTTAATGGTATGCATGAAATGCACCTTCATGAACACGTATAATAACAACACACACACACACACTGACACACACACACACACACACACACACACACACACACACACACACACACACACACACACAGAGTGGTGGAAGTCTAAGCACACAGAGAAAACTACCGACGGTCAACCCTGTAGATAGGTATGACATCAAGAGGGAGAGAAGCTTGTCGGAGTTGAGATACGATCCCACGTCTCCGGATTATCACTGTCGTGGTGATAGGCGCATTGGCCACTACGCCATCAACCGCCCCACCAACTGCGGTGCAAGTTCTTTCTTCGAGTTCTCTCAAAAAAAACCTTTGTTGGAAAAATGGACGCCAACACAGTACGGCTGCTCCTTGGGTCCCCCAACACTACCTCCATACCTTCACGATTATATTAGTTAAGTGTTCTGACTGTTTAAAGTCTTATTTTAGACTGTGCTTGAATATTTAATTTCCTGTGGTAACATGCTTTTATATAATTATATATATATATATATCATAGTTATACAAATGTACAGTACAGAAACTACTGACAGTGACAGCAGTAGCTGAGAAAAAGTCGCAATTTACAATGTGTATATGAAATTAAACATCACTAGTGCCATTTAAAAAGGTAAGACGTTACCATAAACGCATTTGCGGAGGTTCTAGGACAGTAAAGGGTGTCACACATATTGTCAGGTGTGTGACTACGAGACATCTTTACATGATGGTCATATGAAATGAATCCGTAACATAATCATATATTAGACAATTCGTATCTAATAATTACAGTTAAGAAGGTAAAAATAATCTACCACCACTATTTCCATTAACAGCGTAGCGATGTATGGGAACGAACACCAACAGCAACTTGCTGGTCTACAGACTGAAGGTTGTATATATGAGGAAGCTGGGCAAGCATCAAGGCAGTGTGAGGGTTAATATATCGGGCTGCACGTGCAAAACTCATTAACTTGTGGGCACAGATGTGAAGGTCAGAAAGGCGGAAAAGACTGAAACCAGGTCCACCACACGTAGAGGGAAGGGAGGCGAGAGGGAGCGTGGAATCTAATGTCTAAGGAGAAAGATTGCTCCTCTCTCTCTCTCTCCCTCCCTCATTCTGACAAAAACAAACAGCAGGTGCTGCTTGCTTTTTCGCAACCCTCTATCCTGGATTCTCTATAGTATGCATTTCTCTGTCCTGCCAAGTTCTCGAGTAGCACCAGCTGTGTACGTATGCTAGTTTGGTAAAGCATTTTGGCGTCTGAAAGAAAATGCTAGGCCCGTTATAATAGATAAAGAATATTAGAAAATACGTGATTTCTATATTCTCCCGGGGTTTATAAACCTTGCCTATGTGTCAGATAATACTTAGTTTGAACCTTGACTATATTTGTCATTTGTATCCTCTGTTCTGCTTCACTTTACTGGGCAAATGCTCATGAGTATTAGTGCGGGCTATCCATCTAACCTACTAATATACTCCACTAAAAATCAGCCAAACACAACGTAACATTTCTGAATAGCAAAACTTGCTTATCAACTACTGCGGGCAGCAGGGGATGGAAGAGAGAACTCCCAGCGACAAGATGAACGAGGTCTGATAGGCGCCAGGAAGTGCCCTTCATATCTGCACGTGAAGTGTGCTACGGTGGGGAGGGGGGGAAATAGGATATATTTATTATTATCTAGTATTTGCTAATGATTATTAAATGCACACTTTTAGTCCGTCTCCTCTAAGTGAAAAGATGCAGTCCTTTAAACTTCCCAGTAATGTTTATTTTTTTCACAAATCCCAATAAAACTAGGAGAGCAGACATTAACCATCCTGAAACAAATCTAGAAAGATACACGTTGGAAAAATATAGTGGTGATAACGCCACGTTTCACAGTAATACAAGTCGCGCAAGTTATGTAAAGAAATATTTGTCTATAAGTCATTCATGCAGCGATCTCTAATGAGAGTTTCGTCTTTCGTCTTTTCGTCTTATAGTGTAATCGTGGAAACGTCCAGAAATACATCGCTACATTGTTAAAACTTGTTGAGGCACTATCACAAGCAGAAAGTTTGAGGAAGAAGTACGATTTTTTTTAATGGAAAGTACGCATAGAGAAATAGTTTGGAAACCAGATGTCCTGCAGCTACTTTAGGCAACGAGCAATGATCACCAGCCTGCAGTCAACACTTGCGCTAAAGTTACGTCAGGCGAAAATGATTGGCACGTGCAACGTCCGCCAGTATGGTCAAGTCAAAGATACTGAATACTAGTATTTACTATCTTTGGTCAAGTGTTTGAGCTCACGTGAGAGATCAGACACTACATGTGGGAGGACGTTACGGGACTGGCAGACGTGCGGTGGACCGGGTTGGGAGAGACGCGGACCTTCGAGGGCCACAAACTGTTTTTCAGCGGCGTGGAGTCCAAACACAAGCACGGGGTAGGATTTCTTCTCTGTAAACAGGTGGTGGGGGCAGCTTTTGGTTTGTCCCCCATCTCAAGATCAGGCTGATCTTTGTCCGAGTCGCTGCCAGCCCCAAGAACAAGACCAGCATCCAACTACGTGTACGCTCCTACATCCGTCCACGGGGACGAGGAAATGTAACTGTTCTCAATTGGCGAAAAAGTCATTTTATAACTGTTTGGTTACAAACACGAAAGAGCTTTTTTTTGTTAACTTTACTGTCTCAAAATTTTTACGCACCTTGGGCACTTTCCCAAAAGTGCCAACATACTATCCCATAATCTGCATTGCTATTATATATCAGCCATGCGAACATAGTTCTACAGTCATCACACTTTTACGTGCTGCTTTCTCTCTCGTCTTAGACCATCACTGTTTTCCTCGTTAACAGTGCACATCATTTAGGCCAGTAGCTTTCTCAAATACATTTCAAAATAAATATGAAAAACGGATAGCCGAGTGGCTAAAAGCGCCAGTATCCCACACTGGTTCGATACCCCCAGTTGATTCAGCTGTATGCCTGACTTCTTCGAGGGTTGGGGCAGTAAGGGAAAGGAAATGGGCACCATCCTTACCACAAAGCTAGGCTCGAGATAAGTGAGTTTGCTAGCATCCCCTCCCCACAACGACAGAAGGGTTACACCCTTAAAAAAAAAGCAAAATTACTTGTAACATGTTTCAAACTTACCTGTAACTGTGCTTGTGCAAAATTACAGTCCCGCATTGTCTGATGTTCTACGCATTAACTGATTAATTTGACGTCTGGTATGATGTTTGTGTGTGCATTTCTTTGAATTTTGTGGCGCCTGAAACTTATAAAATTGATCTTGTCAGTAAAATACAGATACCCGCATTCTTGAGCTCAACCGGTAGGAATATAATCACTAATGATCTTAATGGCAGGTCATGATGGATATTTCCTTTCTGCCGGCAGTTTAGTTCTCTCACGTGTGTCTCATCTGCCACATACACGACTTTACTCTTTCGTCTCTTTCTGTCTCATGTTGTTCACGCGGTCATCCCCATCGCCCCACACAAATCAACCTACAGCTCTACATTATGTCTTCTGTTTCGACTGCGATATGGCGGGAGGTGGGCTTCAGCCTACGTTATTGTGCTGTACTCTGAGGTGCTCAAAAAGGAGGCTCTGGCCAGTCTTACTGAAGATACGGCAACAGACAATTTCTGATTGTTACAACAGGTAACGGAACGTCCGGAATGTGTGAACGCTTGTTGCGCTGTCTTGTTTCACGTGAGAGTCTGTTCCGCTGTCTTATTTAATAACCGTTTAGCTCCTTACTAATCAACATATACTGCCATCAGACAGGTTCGTCTAGCTGCTTACCCTTTTATTAGACAAGTATTCTTCGAAAGATTGAAGTACATTCGGCTATTTATCTAGCTATGACAAATTGAATGCCGGTGGTTAAAGCGACTGTTATCTCTCCACCTGGCTACCCCCAACAAGCGACGCGACTCAGAAAATGATAAAGCACATCGCGTGCTCCCCTTAGCTCTGCTGGAACAGAAAGAACAGACTATACAGCCATGTGTCCCCGTCCCTGAAGTGAAAAGGGGGGAGGGGTATACAAAAGGATACAAAAAAGTATCAAAGCGCAGTTCAACAAGGTTTTTTTTAAAAAGCAAAAAAAACTTGAGAGACAAGATCTTCCTTTGCCAGTTTACATGTTCTTGTGTTTTAATCGTATGAGCCGCAAGTAACCTATGGCGATTCTTAAAGTGATGGCTTTCGCTTTTCTTCAGTATTTGCTCTCAACGAGGGATTTGAAGTTCCAGTCACAAAATATTACTAATTTTTATCCAGTTCTAGGATTACATTGCAGCTCATTTTTCTAGAATGTAGTTTCCATTTTTTTTTAAATGTGCAGCACCAGTAAAATGAAACATTTAATACTTCGCCTCAAGCTATGCCAGATTTTATTCTTAGACTATAAATTCCGCACGAGACAACACAATGATAGCAATACGTTTGCATCCCAGGTGTGTTCACGCATAGGTAAGGGCCAAAGCGAAGCCCGGATTAGCCGCGCGTGCCGTTCAAGGGGACGAGGCGAGCTCTTCCTTTGACGAACGTGACACTTTGATTAGGGATCTGAGCAGGAACTGACATTTTACAAATAAGATTACACCACATTGTCCCAAACACGCGATAATTCTTCTTTATGGACTTGTCAAACCTCAAGGCAGTGTCTCCGTCTCCTAGATGATCGCCGCGACAACAGTTGCTGCATTGGCTGGTATTACACAGGCTGCTGGGCAAGCAAGATGATATGCAGGGAACGTAAAGGTTAAGTTACCCCAGGGTTAGCTATGGTCCGAATCCAGCGTTGCGGGGTCCTGTGAGGTCAGCTGATAATCTAGAGGTCCCAGTCTTACGTTCGACCCACAGCTGTGGTGAGAGGTTTGTTAGCGACGTAGGCATTAAAGAAAATCCTTGAGTTCGGATGTACTTCTGGTTCATAACTTCGGCTCAAGAAGGCCTCTACAGCCAGCGGGAAAGTCTTTATGGAGGCACAACTCATTGTCAGCTTAGTCCCATGGCAGGAAGGAGTCCAATGACAGTGGATTTTTCTACCGCACGAATATTTGGTTGCCACATGCACTTGTTTTACGTCTGCACGCCCACTCTCACTCCTTCCTCTAACCACAGGTTCGACACAGCAGTTATGGTAAACATGCACGTTGAGCTGTTTCATATGATGTGGAGGACAGCTAGCCACCGATCGCTTAGATGCCGTGACTGAAAAGGCATTTCAGTGCTACCATAATGATTTCTTCAGGTGTGCATGCTTGAACACTAAGGCGGCAAAGAAGTGTGGCTCACCCATCCCCCTGCACCTTAAATTACTTGTACACAGAAACAAAAGCAAAACTGGTCATACGGTTGCAGAGGACTCAGTGAACACTCTGGCGGTTGCCAATTCGATACAAGCGTTTTACCTATTATTATTTCTATTAAAATCAAATTTTATCAAAGAAAACAACTTTATTGACACTGCCGAAACACTAATGTTGTTGCTGGCACTTTTGCTTGCTGATATAATGTATTTGAATAAATTCATATGAAAATGGTAAACAAATTCTACTTTATTCGATACCTAGGTGCAGGACATAAATGGGACTGTGTCAGAATCATACACTCATACAGTCACACACCCATTAACAAAAGATAGTAAGAGATTTTTTTAAATGCTCATGAAAAAATACAGTATGTTTATCATGCTATTATTTTCAACTTCACCGTAGGGAGTTTCTTTCCACGAAATGTCTGACATTGTTAAGAGTGCCAGTATAGTACACTATGTTTGCCAATAGTTACCAACCCAGTGGAAATAAATCAACCAACCCCTACAATCATACTATAGTTCATAATATACAATGAAATATATTCCTGATGGCACTTAATATGTACTCTTCATTGAAAGTAAATATTTCACTTTGTAAATATTTCACTTTGTTAATAGGTTTTAAGAACTCAGCAACTCACCGAAGACTAATTTTCGTTTACTGCAATGCCAACGTACGTGCTCTTTACACTCGTACATGTCTTATTATTTTCTTACATGCAAGATACGTGAAAATTTCGTTTACCCTAAGTAAAGTATCATACTGCCTCTGCATAATGACAACTCCTTGAAGTTTCTTGAATAATTTTCTTGGATTCTTATAAATTACTCTTTAACAAGTTTTAAAAAAAACCTCGCCCCCTTTTCACGTGGTAGCTGCATTTTTGCTAAAACTATTATTGACACCCTATTACTCCAACAATAAATAACAGCCCTCCTGGTGTTTAAATAATACAACCTTTATTAATTTGTGTCTTAGGCGTTCACCAACAAGGCTAATATTTATATCGTTAATATTTATACAAGGAAGAAATACACGATACCAACAACTGTGCTTGTAACTCAGCATTTATACCATTAACAAAAAAACAACAACACCAAAAAAGCCAAACAGCCCTTCGAATGCCTTATAAAACTTACTGCCATTACCACAATAACCTCTGTAGCAGGTGATTCGTTATCCAAGGATCATGCTTCAAGATTAACAAACCCAACATCCTCTGGCTTTTGCGCTCCCATTCCAGGTGTTTTTTTTTAAATTGCCATGCCATCAATTATAAAGCTACAGTAAGAGCAAAGGGCATGTTCCTTCTGGGACTTTTATTCAAGCATTTCAAAAACCTGCTTTGATATCCCTGGCTTTAAAGAAATGCTGCTGAGCGTCCCTTCTTTTTTTTAAACTCTAAATTAGCATTTATGTTTTTGAAACAAAGTAAGCATAATGTAAGATACAAGCTGTTGGTTGGGGGGAACTTAATGCTCTAAAAAAGGATATGAAAGTGGAGGTTACAGAGGAGGATCGAGGTGCGTCAACAGCTTCGTTAAGTGCACTCTTAAAACAGCCGGTCCTGATAAAGTAAAACCTTCTATCTTAAGGTCTGTGCTGACCAGCTATTACTTGTAACGTGTCTTTTTTGATAGTCCTGTCTCCTTACTCTGGAAAACATCGTGCATTGTACCAGTCCCAAAGAAAAATCATATGGGCAACAAATGTAAGCATTGGAGTTGAACTGCATGGTGCTTAAGATGCCCGCGCAACAAGAATTAAACTATCTACGCCCCGTTGCTTAACCTCCGCTGTGATGAAAGTTTTGAAAAAATTCAAACGCTTACAGCCCTTGGTCGGGAATCTTTAGATCCCCTACAGTTTGTCTACAGTGTAGATGACGCTGTTTCGTAGGTCTTGAAAATAGAATTTATACAATTTATCCGAACATCTAGCTGTATTAACTTAATTTCTATTTGACTTTTCCAGTGCTTTTAACCCAATACAGTTTCATTTATTTGCTCATGATCAGTACTTGTCATTTTGACAAAAAGATAATAAGATGGAATATGATCAACAGTTATGAAAAGCAAAAAAATTGGTGGATAAAAATTCAGACATGCGTGTATTATTGTAACAGGATTTACTTGAATGATTGGGTTATTCATCACCATTATAGTTAAATTTGCAGATGACAATAACGATAACGGGATGATTTTCAACGACTCCTATTACAGACAGATTGATCACTTTGCATGGTGTGATAATAATTATTTGAATATTCAGAAAATTAAAGAAATGATTGCTAATTTTATGAAGGACAGGTCGATTGTTTCGGTTGAAACATAAGTATACTTATTAAAGGAGAAGTAGCAAGAATTGGGAGTGGAGTTACAAATATTTAGGTATAATTATTGACGATCAACTTACTTGGAAAGCTCAAGTACATTAAGAAAGAGACTACTTGTTAGTTAATTGTTGTCTATTTTTACAAGTGCACGATAGTTGGTTGGGCTTGATCATGATTTTTGTGTGTGCAAAAGTCACGTTTTTTTTTAAAACAATATATTATACAATTATAATTCTTGCGACCATCTATTTGTTATCTATTTCAGAAATCCAGTTTGAAAAACGTGTATAGCGCATTTTAGGAAAACATCTTTCTCCACCACGGTACACATGTTGATCTGCATTTTGCTCTACAGCAGATCTCTGATCACCTGTAATTACCGTACTCTTTTTAACAAAGCGGGGGGGGGGGGAATCGATCGGATGAGCATTTACCAATCGAAAGCGAATAGGACAAAGAAAAGCACGAAATCTACAAGAAAGAGTAAAGGTGAGACCGAATCGCGATTATAAACTAATTCTCAAAAAATCAAATTCAAAATGTAATCAAGGAGAAAGATGGCATGGTGGCGAAAATGGCGATGGGAAATTATATAAAATTCGTTAAATTGAGTATTATAGTGATAGAAAAAGAAGTTTGGGAGTGGTTTTGTGAAGGGAGGCAGAGTAACATTCCAGTGACTCGTTCAGGAAAAGGCGTTGTGTCTGTGTGGCAATGACTGGAGGATTAAACGATTTCCGGGCCTCGAAAAATGGATGAAACGTCGCAACGTTCACTATAGTCATGGCGGCAAGAGAGGGGCGGTCAGACAGATCACCATCGACGATTGGCTTTGTCGTTTGAGGCATTCGTGTGAAGGTTACGCCCCTGAAAATGTATTTAAGGCTGATGATTTTGAACTTTTGAATAAAGCTATCGAAATAAATGGTAATAAAAGGCCTATAAATACAAGAGAGAATCGATCACTGTCTATAGCGCCACTGGCGAAAAACTGAAGCCGTTCATGGTTATTTCGGAGGATCCGAGTGCAAAACACAGATGCTTTTGCAGGTTAGAGGGATCGTCAATCTTGGTGTTATTTCACTGCCGAAGCATGTTGTTGTTATTTAGGAACATGCTTCCACCTTGCGGCGATTTTGCACTATGGGGGAGAAGGAATCCGGAGTACCCGGAGAAAATCTGCGGCGCCCAGCCCTGTGAACAGGTGTCACATACAGTGTCCCGAGACGAGATCTGAACCTTCAGCCGCTCGCTGCAGTGGTGACAAGCGAGTGTTTTAACCACTATATACACTACCGGGGCCCCTAATGTCAAAGCATGGATGACGACATCAGTTTTCATAGAATGGGTCAAAAATCTAAACAGGATGTCTATTTTGAAACAATATATATATATATATATATTATGGACCTTTTTCAACATTAATAAATAAACTTAAATTTGAAAGTGTGTAACCTCCGCAGTTCTTTTCTGTGGAAATGAACAAGTGTAGGTCACCAGAGGTTTCATTTCATTCTACAATATTACTGTAGTAAACATTTTGTTTTTGTGGATTCAGGGGAAATAATTGCACATGTAAACAAAACCCTTCTCTCTCAGGTGATTATATTTTGGTAATGTTAATAGCACACTCAAATGGTTTGAGGGAAAAGGGGATATTTACACATGAAGGGAGGAAAAAAACTGTAGTTAATGAGCAAAAGGGATGATATATTGTGGTGTAAATTTGTAATGAATTGATAAACAAATGAACACTATAGGTGTATTATGGTCTACTGTAGTGTTGTCAGGTTAGAAAATGGATACAGAAAAGTTTTTGTTTAAGGTAATTAATCAAATTACCAAGGTCACAAAAAACAAGAGATTTACTTTCAGGTAAGACAAATAATGGTTAACACAAACATTCGCAAAATCTTGTGTACATGAATGTGAAAACTGGTAGCTCCCACACCTATTATTTTCTTTTCCTGTTAATAAAGAAACTTAAATTGTAAATTGTATTTTTTCCTTGCCATCATTTATTCATTCCCTGATGCTCAAAACCTAAACTTCTGTCTTACCTGTACAGCTGTTTCAAGTCGTTCATGGAATAAAAGCCAGCTGGTTGATCTCCCTTTTAAGACCCTTTTCAGTAGACCTAATTTGGTGGATGTTAGCAAGTCTTTATAGGGCGGTTTTACTGTATAAGCTTCAATTAAGTTAATGTATGAGAAAGTTCTTGGGATTATAAAATATTTGTAACAACTATGCTTGCATCTAGAATGTTTACATGTTGCATTTTGTTAACAATTTTATTGGTCAGTACATCATATTCCACTAAACAGTAATGCCTCTCAAGTCTTATCATTTTTACAGTACCCTCATCCTCTTGATAAAGCTATGCCAGGTTGTTTTCTATAATGCCTTACTTTTAATAAAAGTCTTAGATTAAAGTTATTTCAACATTGTTGACAAAGTCAGTCAGTCAGTCAGTCGTCCCTTGCCTGGCACCTGGCGTTGGGGGGAGCACATGGATAGACGTGGCAGCTGACAGGGCCTGCCACTCTTGCCTATTTTGGGCAATAGTGAGCAGGTCCAGTACAGAACGACCAGTCCAGTCTTTGATGTTTGTAAGCCAGTTCTTCCTCTGGCCACCGCGGAGTCGTCTACCCTCCAACCTGCCTTGAAGGATAGTTTTTGACAAGGTGTCGTGCCGGTCACATGACCAAAGAAGACCAGCTTACATCGCTTGACTTTTGATAGTAGAGGGTCCTGGTGTCCTATGAGTGTCGCAGTCTTTTTTCTTACAAAGTCGTTGGTTTTATGTTCTTTGTATGAGATCCGGAGCAGCCTCCTCAGGCATTTGTTCTCGAATGCCTGGATTCTCCTTTCTGTTTTGGCGAGCAGAGTCCATATGTCGCATTCGTAGAGCAGGATCGGCACTGTTTTGTGAGCAGAGTCCACGTATCATATCCATAGAGCAGGATCGGTACTACAAGGGATTTGTACAGACTGTACTTGGTAGTGAACCTTATCTTGTGGCTATGCCAGATCCCATCTAGCCTAGCCATTTCTGCTGTTGCTGTTGCGATCCTGATTCAGATATCTAGCGTGGAGCTGCCGTCCTTGGAGTGGGTGGCTCCCAAATACTTGAAGCTGCTTACCTCTTCGAGCTGTGTTCATAAAGATCTCTGCTTTGCCGTTGCCATTGATCATAACTTTGCTCTTTTCAGTGCTGGTCTCCATTCCATATGCATTTGAGCTGTAAGTCTGTTGGTGAGATCTTGCAGTTCCTTGTTGACAAAGGTAAAACTATGAATAATTGTGTCATGCTTTGCTGTAAACAATATTTTGGGGTTGGCAGCTGTTGTAGTTGGGATTATATGCTTTCATTATTTTTTGATAATTTTATAATAAATATATATTGTCAGTTATACTTCTAACACAGTGTTTTTTCATTTATGTAAAACAATTTTTTAATAAATGTTTTTTATCCCAACCCAGTCACATTCAAAACCATTTCAAAGCTCAAAATGCCACCTATGCTAGGCAAAAGCTTATATACACTATCATGATCATATTCCAGTAGACAGTATAGTTTTTTTTTAACTTTAAAAATATAATACAACCTTCCATAACATGATACTTATAAGCATTAACTGACAGGCTACTTTTGAAAGTTGATTTGAGACTAATACGGTACGTAGGAATACAGAAAATTTGACGGTGACTCACACTATTTATATCACCAAGATACAAGTAAAGCAACGCTTTCTGCCTCTACCAGAAGTCAGTACTGATTTGCCATGGCGGCAATAGGCCTTTGTGCTTAATGCGCGGTCTGTGGGTTCAAAGGTAGGAAGTCCTGGTCATCCACTGCAGCAGGGGGAGGTCTCCAGACATAATGGTTTTCCATGCCACTGGACCAAGGTCTTTGCACCCAAGAGAGTGGAACTGCCTCTGCGCAATGACTCTATCACTTTAAATAACTTTACGTGCAGGTGTTTTTTTTAACCTGATGCATTCCCATCATTCTACTGTTATAAGCCATGTGGCGATCGGGAATCGGAGGTGACCACGGGCAGTTGAACTCGTGGATATGCATGCAGGCGGCCTTAGACTTTTGGTCACTTGTTCTTCAAATTGGGACAACAGAGACATTAGGCAACATCCAGGGTGATTGGGAAGCCTTTTCAGGACACCAATGCCCATCCTTATTTCTTTTCGTGGGTGACAGATCATCAATTTCAATGATGCACGTCTCAAATTCTTGACACATTCAGAGACCACTAGTACAGGGTGATTGTGTACCAGCTTCTAAAGAGGTATTATGTGAGGTAGACCTTAAGTAGCTAGCGAAAGGCAAACATAAATAGGTGCCCAGTGGAAGTGTTGATGACCATCTTTGGAGCTTAGTTTGCAGGAATTACCAGCATTACACAGGGAAAGAAGGGGTTAGTGGCGGGGAGTCTTTCTTCCCCACTCAACCACCTGCAGGTGGGGCTAGTGGTCTTCCCTTGTCCACATTGGCCAGCTGTGGATTGGGTGAAGGATGCTGGGTGCATGTGCTTGTCCAGTGGCATCCCTTGTTTTTTTTGTGTGTATATGAAGTTAAATAAGGGAACAAGAACATGGCAGGACACTTCTCCACACGTCGTCTGTGCATACGGTGCAATTGGTCAACAAATTATATGCCTTCTGCTTTCTTCAACACCAAAGGACTTTTCTCTAAGACTTCAGCCAAGAAAGTTTGAACGCTTAGATTAGGGAACATTGATGAAAGGGGCCAGTCAGTGACAATGTACTGTCAGAACTCCAAGGACTAAGGGACCACAGCATGGATTAGTAGTGAGAAGTAGAAGTTTGATGCAAAGGCCAACAAAAGGAGTCGTCATTCTCAAGGTAGAACAGAATGTCGGTGTGTTTGCCCGCACTCCCAAGCACATGTTGGGAGGATTATGTTGCATCTGGGTGGTGTTCTTTGGGCAGGTGCATGTGGCATAGCTCATCCCAGCACGTGCCACTGTGGTATATAAAAGTGTAGTAGGGTGAACAGTCAGCCAACAAAGAAGCAAAGTACTGTCCCTGGACTGGGACTGGGGCAGCGCTTGCACCCGTGTCGTCAAGGACACAAGATACATATATTCCCCTTGTGGTTTCCGCAGTCTGCTTTCCTATGTTCTCAATGAATATCACAAAAATCCTTGTTCACTTGGCATATATGCTAGGGGCTTGGAGTCATTTGTAAGAACCATAGTAATTAAGTGTTGCATACATGTATGTGTGACAGAGAGTGCAGTTGGCTGAGCTAGTGACTTAATCAGGACAGCTGTGTCCGTTCCGCGTGCCTGTTCCCCAAGGTTCACGCCACACTTGTTTCCTCAACCCTTTAGGGGGTTTGTATATGTATAAAGTGCTTTAATCATGCTTTTGGTAGTGGGAAAAGGCTCTGTATGCATATTAAATACACTTTCTCCCTAACATATTTAGTGTCAGAATGTGGTAAAATGACATGACAGAAAACCAAATAAGGGGTTTTTTTTTGGTTGCAAAATTTTAGACAAAACAATATGCAACTCAGGACGTCCTTTTTATAGTACAGTTTTTCACCAGTTTTTCCTGATGCAGGTCTTTAAGATCTTGAAGTAATAAAATGTTACACTTGTACACTGCTGCACGTTAGTTAAATGGCTGTCACTGTTTGTCCAGCTCCCATCGGGCCGCCGATTTTGTGTGCCTGCATGCAGGACTAACAGACTGCGGCTGTCATTTGTTGTTTTGGCCGTGCGTCTTTTGAATGGTGCTGTGCGAACCAATGAAACATGAATGTGGAAGTCTGTGTACATACGAATGTGTGTGTGTGTGTGTTGTGTATTATGTGTGTGTGGATTGTATTATGTGTGTGTGTGTTTTGTGTGTTAAATTTTATCGAGCTGCCACCAAATTGCCCTCTGGGATAAATAAAGTATCATCTTATCTTCTTCTCACTGTGTGTAGCAAAGACAGTTTGGAGTCAATGGCATACCGTTTTAGCCAACACAAATCAGGGTCCAGCTACACATTCCAAGTTTTAAACACACTTAGGTTTTAAAAGTTATAAGTAAAAACAGCTAAATAGAATGCTTCTAAACATTAACTCGATTTATTCACACATGCTCAGGCATTTTTCTACTTCAGTTTCAGAGAAACAGAATGAAAGATCTATTTTTTTTAAGCATGCAAAGTCCTTTGCTATGTTTCTCACATACGCATCTACAATGAAAGTTTGTGAATGTTAATTTTTAGTGCTAAACTTACTATTAGTAGGTCGTGCATGCATTCTATTTTATAACTTTACAAGAGAAAGAAAATTTTCTTTTGTCAGTACAACAATGAATTTTGGTTTCCAGTATTAATGTCTCAGTGAAAATTGTATACTGCTGTAAATGGTATCATTTGAATTAAGTCACATCTTAACCCTCTACCTTAGAGTGAATGCAACGCTAAATAGCTAAGCCTCTCTCCTTGTACAACATTTTTAGGCATTTCTGCATATGTTAGGTTCTCCATAACTTTCAAGAGATATGTATGAAACATGTTTCTTCCTAAATGCTAGATGTTATTTAAACCATGTGTGATTATTGCCTCCTTGGCTTCTGTCTGATTGTATTTGTCTATGGGAAGTAAATTCTAAAGTAACATTTCTAAATGGCTTAACAATAATTTCCTAAAAACGCTTCAAAATTTGCATCTACAAAGCGGTTTTAAGCTTTAGATGTGTTGTGCAACTGGCCCCAGGTCTTAATAATTATGATGGCTGCTATTCTTCTGGTTTGTTTCTTTCTATTTGGTTATCTTCTATACCATGGGAGTCAAAACTCAGTGGCATCTCCCCTTCAACTGAAATGTTTTTCATGTTGGATGTAAGAGCTATACCTCATATGTTATACAAAGGAAGAAAGATAAATAAACAAAGCACATTAGTCATCTTGCACTCAAAGTTTGATGGAGACATTGTTTGTTATTTCATCTATCATTTGCATTATCTTCAACAATCTAAAAACCCTGATTACTGAGCACCATTGTGGCACATTATGAGGTATTAAACATTTTCCTTTGGATGATGATGATAATGTCACCCCTTCAAATTCTTAATCTTTTGTGCACTAAACTGTATCAAAAAATTCCAATGCCAAAATTTAAATTATGCAAGTGGTTTCATGTTTAATTTGCTTTCGCCTGTTTACACCTTTAACTTTCATCTGCTTTCTGTTTACACCTTCAGCAGACATTTTCGAGACACTGTCATATGTTGATGTTGGCAGTAAGCTAGCCGTAAGACCAGTCAACACAGAAGGAGATTCCTATCATCACACATGGTTTGCAGGAAGAATTTCAAGCTGCTGCGGTTACAACATTGGAAGCAAGCTGGTCCTGGATAATCCTGTTATATTAAAAAAAAAAAAAGGTTTTAGGGATATGTGTAGCTTACATGTAATACCACTGATGCAATAGCACAATTTTTTTGATTTTTTTTTTCAAGTCACATCCATACAAGAAAGGACTCCACAATGATTCTTTTTTTATGTGCAGCAGTTTACTGCTTCCAGCTCCAGCAAGCACTATTATTTCACTAGCAATAACAATAACAGCACAAGGTGAGAGATAATACCAAGTGCAGCATATGCATGACACATAAAATGATGATAAAAGTTTCTTTTTTGCTCCTTGAGAATCACAGCAATCAACACAAGCATCTATTATTTGAAAAATCATGCATGACAGTATAAAGACCTTGGTGTTAAAGGAAGAATTCAAAACTGAAATATACGACGCCCCCACCCACTTAAAACTCCTCTGCAGGCTGCATTGTGGTCATTTTGAGGGGGAAATTCTCTCAGATTCTTCATCTGGGTTTAAGCACGCTTCCGGAAGCCCCGCACCCCCAAAAAACACTGGTTCCCACCCCTTTATTTTGAGTCACTGATGACTTATACGTGACAAAAGTAAAATTAAAAATAGCACAGTAATGTACACTAGGTGTACAGAAAATTATTTGAAATTTACAGTATATACTCACCTATTCTCAAGTTCTCTTTGTACTTGCCAATAATGACGTTGTTCCTGAGTTTCATTTGTAATCTTCATAGCAGCATACAAAACCACACCCCCAAGTGATCTACAAGAAAAAGATTTTGTTAAATGCTGATCTAAATAAAATGTCATCCACTTAAATACTGAAAACTGTGTTGGACATTCGGGGCTTATATTCATGGAAATTAGATGGTTATCCATGAATAAAACTGACCTAACTTGGTTAGGGTGGGTTGGTTGGTTGGTTGAAATTTATACAGTGCTAACTATACATATATCACAGTGAGAGAGATTTACACTACATTTAAAGGGTGAAGATTAGACTCACAGGTGATACAGTAACATCACTACTAACAAGATAAATCAATAAATAGGAAAATATATATATATATAAGGGGAGGTAATGTGTTAAAAAAAGTAAACTAGCTTCTGAGGAGGTGAAGTTACCTGACTGACTGGCATACCCAGAATTACTAAAGAGTGTCACCGCGCATGCCTTTTTGTGTCAGAGGGCGAGTCATGAAACAACTAAAAGAAACATTTTTAAAAACTGAAAAAGCAGCCAAGAAGATATAAGAAGTGATATTTATAGTTGTTCTTGTCACCTTTTTTTCATCACACTTGGAGGCCAGCTTTTGAAGCGATATTTATTTATTCTGACCAAATGATGTAGAAGACAAAAATGTTAATTTTCATTTAGAAACACGTAACAAGCAAAAAAAAAAAAAAAAAAGAGACAAACACCACCTCCCATGCTTTCCACAAAAAACTCAATGGAAATGGAGTCTTGTTATTTTTATGCCATCGCTGCTCTCATTTTATGAATTATTCAAGTTATTATTTACTAAACAGTGTTGTACCACTGTAACAGTCCAGTTTATTAGTGAGATCTAGAAAAATTTCCCATTTGTTTCAGGTGAGCTAAATCCTGATCTCTGCTTACCCAAGGTGGAAGAAACTTATCAGAAGGTAACACCTCTGATAAAATGCCAGCTGGTAAAACAAGTTTGGTAGGCCTACCCTTAGTTCGTGGGGTTTGAGCTGCTATCTTAGGAAACAAGCCATTCTACTTCATGCAATAATAAGAGGAATATTCCACGCTAATTGCAGATTAGTTGATGGCACCTTATGCTTTTTTGACTGATTTAAGTAAACTAGTGATGTAAAGAATTTTGAGGCAACCCTTGTTCTTATTACAATTTAAAAGAAAACAACTTGTCTTACCCAATGACTGCTCCAAAGCCTGTACCAACCACAAACCCACGAAGACCCATGTTAGCTTTAAAAAGTCCAATCGTCAAAGCTGCAAAGATTACAAATATCGGACATTAGGTTAACAAATTTATTTGTCACAAGAAGAATCTTGAACATTATAACAGGCTTGAGGGGGCCAGCTCTCTGCATTTTCATTTTCTTTTTGGATTTGTTGTGCTTTTCCCTGACATTGGCATTGTGCTTGACTGTGTGTTTGATTGTTTTATTGCCATATTGTAAAGATTTATCAGTCATTTCTTTTGCTCCACGCCCAGCATGGAGTCTGACAAGGGGATGCAACCGAGCAGTACCACCTAGGGTACTTTCAGCATGGTCACATCAGGGCTACAGAAGGAATATACTCTGGTTTTCAGAGATGGAGACCAGATTGACCAAGGCTGCAGCTAGGGCAATGCATAACCAGCTGATTGATTGGTGTAGAAGTCTGGGTTAAATAGGTGTGTTGGTATGATGGGCTGCAACCTATCAGGATCCTATTCTCCTCTGACAAAGGTCATCATGCACAGCAAACACAGGTGGCCACAGAGAAGAGAGACCAATGGAAAAAAGCATGATGGGAAAAAGAAGACAGGAGAAAGACCCAGACAGAAGATAGGAAAGATAAAACACCAGGGCGAAAGGGGAAGGTTTTGCCAGAAAGAAAAGGCCGGTAAGAAGTAAAAAGAAATAGTAGAAGAGAAAGGTGAGGGCCACCTCCATCACCTAGCTAGAGAGAGACTGGATGTCCCCCTCTGGCACAAGAAGCAGGGCCCATGGGGCTAGAGCAGACCTGCTCAGGCTGAGAAACAAGGCCAGATGCTAGCAACTGTGTATCATCTGCATAGATGTGATACTGCAGGCCCAATTAGCAGATAGTGGGACCAAGTGGTTGGATTACAAAGTGAATTTAAAAAAATCCCGTACCTCAAAGTAGCAGCTAAAGATGTGCTTGCAGAGACTGGGCCCGGTCAGTCAGGCAGGACTGGAATCAGTTTAAAACAGTGCCAGAGAGATCGAGATCTAAGTAACAAGAAAGTGCTAGAGAAGAATGTCATGGTCAAGTGTATCAAATGCAAATGAAATGATCCATGTTACAAGAATACAGCAAAATATTCACCCCTTGCAGCAGCACCATCTCAGCTGAGTCATTTTCATGACGTACTGACTGAAATAGTTGAATTGTTGCTGGAGAAATCGCTCAGGACCTGGAGGTCCAGTAGAAGAAAGAGAGCAAAAAAGGAAAGGGGTGGGCCATCTCAGTCACCTAGCCACAGAGAGGCAAAGTGTTTACCCCTGCCACAAGCCAGGACCACTGGAGCACTATGGCAGACTATTCAACTCAGAAATGTAAACCTAATGGCTTGTGAAGTTAAATCTACCTTTTTGCATTTTCTGTATAAAAATCATTGGTTTTATTTGGTATAAAACATAATCTGACACAAGCTACTTTGAATGTTTATGCTACATATAAAATGTGTTAAGTAAAAACAAAGTGATGGCAGTTGAAAATTGAAAACTTCTACAAATGATCTTAACCATTTTTGGTAAATCACAATGTTGGTAGTTCACAAGTGGTATTTTGATGACCTCTAAAAGATAGAAACTTTTTGTATTTTAGTGAATGAAATCAATCTAAACCAGATTTATGGATTAACACTAAACTGTTTCATGCTAGAAATCACTCACCAGATGCAACAGTATATTCCCAAACTGAGCTCTTGTTGCGGTATACAGCGATGGACTGCGACGTCAGTCTATGGTGAAAGAAAAATCCATTCTTCTATTTCTCTAAATGAACAAGATCTGCTAATTTTGTCTTCAACATTTCTTATACTTGAAAGTACAAAAAAAAGTCCAAACACATTTTGCACATTCAAAGGGAAATTAAGCAATTTTATCTGTATCTTTGGAATAAACAGCAACTAATGCTTAGCATAGCTCATCTCCCAAGCAGTACTTCAGAATGCTGCACTTGCACAGTAGGTTGTGCAGAAACCACTGGGTAGCTATGCATGTGTAAGCTTTGACATATATACACAATGTCATCTAGAGAAAATGTCCTAAACTATAAATCTTTTAAATGTTTCATGAAAAGTCCCCTGCACTGCTTTGATCTAGCTCACTATATTAAACACCTGTAGGTTCTAGAGCTTTCTAGTGGTTGTGCATGCATGCATGTGTGACTGATGTAGTCTCATTGACCAAAATGTTTGGTACAAGAAAGCATATGCATGAATACTAACTAGTAGATGGTTTTTTTGTTAGTAGCTAGTAGATGTGTGCTGTCTGTAGGCTCAAAAACATGTAAATGAATGTGAAATTACCTACGATTGCATGGACTCAATTTGTCAGAAACTAGCACAGTAGATTCAAGGACGCACAAGCCACTGATGACACATGGGTCTTATGCATGATCAGTTAATATCATCTTTACATCACTTCCACCTTCCAATTGTAACAGTACTGTCATTAATTTTTTTGTTTGGATATTTTCTGATTTATTTATAAAATATAAGCTAAGACAGAGACCCCAGACTGCAAAGATTTTTAAGACCAAAGTTGGAAGTAAATTTGCTGCCCTTTGACTTGTGATTATGATTTAGAAACCCTTGCTAGAGTATCAGAAAAGTGCTACTTTCAAAAACTAAAGAGGAACTAGAAAGAAACAGGAAGGAAAAGCATCCCTGGGTCATAAATGATATTCAAAATCTCTCTCGGGAGAGAAGATAGCCTGGTGGTGAAAGGAACCATGTCCAAACTCAAAGTTGTACACGCTGGCAGGATTAATACCTGTGTGATGCAGCATACTTTCCACAGTTGACCAAGCTGTGGAATGAGTACCTTATTCTACAGACAGTTGTGAGCGCTGGATATATAAATCAAGGCTAATGGAGAAAGGACACAAATCACCTACCCCAAAAGACAGCGGAATCTATTATAAAATAAATAAAGCCCACCTGTTAGGTAATAAGAAAAGCGTTTATTTTAGGCAAATTGACAGATATTAGTATTTATGATACTTACAAAAAAATTAATGAAAATATTGAAACACGGGCTCCCCACTTTGCTCCCTCTTTCATGCTGAATAGAAAAATGGTGTCTTGAAGTCGTCGCTGAAATAAAAAAATTTCGTCACACACGTACATGGCAGCCGGTCAATTCAACAATGATCCATAGTCAATTTGACCATGACCACATCTGATGCTCAATACAACGACTACCTATAGTTGACTGGACCACATTATCATCTATGCGATGATTTGGCTATGGAATAAGTTTTATGTAATCTCCTTTACCATTTTTGATTGACCTGCATATGTTGGTCTTGCTCTGTTACCATTTTGTTTGTGGAAGTAATTTTTTTGGTAAAACAAAATATTTAAGTGGAGCTTCCATTTTCATGTAGTGCAATATGCCCAGGATTTAAAAAAAAATGCTGTGCTAAATAGGTACCATGTAGACTGCTCTGCTATTGCGTTATTAAGCTAAGAATCTTTTTTTCTTTATTCATACACACACACACCGTATTTGAACAGTATGTATGTCATTTGATAACAATGGCAACTGGCCCATGTATGTCACGTGACTAATTTGTATTGAAAGAAAATATAATTTTGTTTTGTTTAAATATAATGAGCAACAAATGTGTCATTACACTGAATAGCAACTTCTGTACTCAGTGGTGGAATCAACTGAGGATGGTGTCGAATCGACTAAGAGTCATGGCCCAGTCAACCCATGCATGGTCAATTCAGCAAATGACGGAATAGACCGGTGGCACACACTCACACACACATAATCAGAATGCATGTAAATTTCATGTTGTATTATTACATTGCAAACTTAACCAACAGGCATCATACACACTTAAACAACTTTTCAAAAAAAAACAACTGTTTAAGAACCTGAACTTTATTGTATTGTCTGTACACTGTGTTACAGAATTATTTGAAAAAAAAGTGTGCAACTATATTCACTATAAATGTAAAGATTAAGAAGTGAATTGGATACTACCTTTGTCTTGCCTTATTAATGACAGATAATTTTCTCTTTAAATATGTGTGGTTCAAATGATTCTGATGGAACAGACATTATCTGAATATAGTATAAGGGGAGCTATAAAAAAAATAGAAAAAAGCCTGTGGAGTATAAGAAACCATAGGCTGTCTCCTTTTAATAATCTAATGGATTAAAAAAAATTAATGCAAGCTTCCAGTATAATGCCAAGTGTTAAAATTTATCTGATTTATTCTGCTGACAAATACTTTCATCCCATTTCTTTCATTCATATCAAGCAATAAAAAGAAATCGAAGAGATAAATTACCAACGAAATTAAATGTACCTAAACTACTTCATTTTCCTCTATTCCAAAATGCTCAACAGCAACATTAAACTTCAAAATACTCAACTCACAAAGGCCTGGAAGCGTGTTTTGAAAACAGTAACTCGGTTTCGAGTTATGAAGTCATTCTTAGCCTGTCTGCCAGCTAACATGCTCATACAAAGAAATGTACCAGCAGCTGACTGAATGGTGGCAGTCTTAATCAGTTCCATTTCTGGACTTAACTGGCCTTTGTGACTGAAATGAAAATATGTCAACTGTAACAAACAAACAAAAACCAAAATCCCTATGATACAGAATAAACTAATTTATGTTCAGTAAACAGATTAGATCTGTGTATGCCTATATTTGAACCAGCCAGTAAAACTACAGATACTATGCAGATTCAACATCCACATTAACTTACACATTTAATCAAACTCCACATTATTGGTAACTGTACATAGGTAAAATTTCCTTTTAGTTATGAATTGGAAGCAGAAGCATATCTTTTATAAGGTTCAGATTCTTGCACTCGGTCAATAGCCATTGCTTCAGTAGCCTCCCTGTAGCAACAGACAAGAAACAACTGCATTCTGTTATATCACTTGAGATATGCACCTGGTTTATTTTGCTCTTTACTTTTTAGTCTTCTTAAAGTGGGGATATGCGTGTTTTCGAGTCCCAAGATTATTGTTCAAGGACCTACTGATTTCATGAATGCTTTCGCAGCATTTGACAAAGTGCTGCATTTTCCATTGTGTAGAAACATGAGCCAGCTGCAAATCTATAAAATCATGTAAAGTTGCCAAATTTGCTAAAAACAAAAAGAATCTTACAAGAGGGTGAGAGGACTGACACATCAAAGTTTTGGTCACAAGGTGGGTGTGTAATAATAAACCAGACATAAAAACTGATATTTCATTTGTACTCCTATTCAATTGTAAATGTTAACATTGTTTCCCATTGCATAAAAACCTGGCACTCATAAATAAAGCTCAGTATGGTGTGTGGGTTTGTGGCAGACAGTGGTTGAAGTCGATGCAAATTCATCCTCAAAACCCTCACCAAAATTGGCAGGAATATTCCTAAATGTATGTTTTTACGTCTCAAAACTAAAATTATGAATGGTGAAAAAGCCGCGACAAACTGTCAACTACTGGCTAGAAGGTAGGCAGTCCACTCTCAACCAACATGTAAACATTGCAAGCCAAGCATAGTAAAAACATGAGCCAGTCACAATGAAGCCATACGTTTTTCTGCCCTCACTTGTCACTTTTATATCTTCAAAAAGTTTTACTTTTTCTGTAGCTTGCTCATTCAGATAAATACACTGGCTTTAGCAACTACTTCAAATACCTATTCTTCTTCCTTATCAGCATAGTGTATTGGCTCAAGCACCAACCTCTAAAAATGAATGTGAATATCAATTAAGGCCTTTTTGAAAAATTAGTAAGTCTTCAATTTTAAATAAAATGCTAATGGCTAACATCGTCTCAAGCATTATTCTATAAATGTTCACAATGCTGTAAAAAAATATATATATAGCTGTTAATGTCTGAATTAGGATGTTATATGGCTTCAGTGACAGATTACCTTTATGCTTTATATCTGACTGTTTTCAGAAACTCTAACAGTCATGCAGCCATGACTATGACAAGAATTATGGCTGAATTGTAAACTAGTTTGGTGTTTGGGTGTTGCAGAAATGTGCTTATATTGAAACTGTTTACCACATGGTATATTATTAAGTTATCTGGAAACAGTTTCAGCAACCAGCAGTTCTTGCTATTTCAGTTTGTAAAACAGCATTTACAAATTATAACTTGGCAATCTACATAGCAGCAGGTAAAAGTGCCAAAACTTGAAACACTTTTCTGGATTGGTCAGCACATAGTTGAGATCTTCCACCAATGTATTATTGCACATTCTACTTTGCTTTGATAGGCATTAATCAAAGCAGTGAACACATGTATGCACATGTTATGCATTACTGGTATTTCCTTTCATGGACAGCAATGACTTTGACCAATGTTATGGAGTTTTATATTTTAGAGTGTTGCAAACATTGTGTAGCACACAAGAAAAAGGCAAAAAAGTATACATCAAATTCTGTCAATTATGATTTACGTCACTTGTTCTGTATCTAATATTGTTCGTCACATGTCTTTTATTTTATAGACTTGGATTTTTTGATTCCCTTTATATTTTTATTATTGGCTAAAATTTGATATAAGGAGGCCAGCACCAGAGATCACATTTGGCCTATACAAGAGAAGCAGTGCTGTGGAAATGAGTGTGATGATGTTTCTATGCATGTCATGCAATGAGACTATTTCTTCTTGGTGTTATGGAACATTCTGGTGGTACTTTTTCCAAGTTCCTTCATGACTGTTGATTAATTAAGAGCAGACGTTTATTGGATTTGTGTGGTACTGAAAATGACACAAGAAAACTGATGCTTAAACTGAGGTGTTGGGTATACTTCCACTGAACAAGAAAGAAAAGAGCAGACTGAACAGAGGGGAGTGGGACATGAAATTGTTGTTCATAAACTGCCTTTAATGAGCTAGGTAATAATAATAATGAACATTATATAGTATTTTTCCAACGATTTCCTCAAAGCGCTTTATGGAAATGATATAAAGAAGTAAACAGAATCATCAACAGCCATGCACCTATATTCACATATAACAGACATGGTCACTTCTACCACAGATATACCCACTCATACACGAAGTAAATACTGACACATGTTCGGCATGCTCATGGTCAGGACAGGGTTGCAGTGAAGTCTCTGTTCTGAAAAGATGCATCTTAAGGTTAGACTTAAAGGTGGTAAGAGAATCAGAGTGATGAAGGCTGATGGGTAATCTGTTCCAAACTGATGAGGCTTAGTAGGAGAAAGACCTCTGTCCATTCGTCGTTGTCTTAGGAATAAAGATATTTTGGTTTTCTTTTGCATCTACACCCAGGCCTTGTAATGTTTTTAAGTTCGAAGCTCTACCCTGTTTCAATATTGGTTCTATGGAGTGACAATTTCAAACCCCTCTCCCCACCCCCACCCCCAATCAAATTTGTTCCTTATTATTTGACACTCACACAGAACTCCAGCACCAGTGCCAAGAATTTAGTGAAGGTATGAATATGCAATGTTTTATGTTATACAGTTCTCCAAATATTTCAGTGGCGTAGGAACCGAGGGGGGGGGGGGCAAGGGGGGCCGCCGCCCCCCAAAAAAAGATGATGGGAAGGCAAGAATGTGAACGTTATTCATTGTCAGCATGGAGCTTGCCCCCCCCCCCCCAAAGCCGAGCATCTTCCTACGCCACCGTATTTTTTCACACATTAATTACAAGTGCAGAGGACAGTTTCATAGCATTTTGTACAAAGTATTGAAACAACTTGCAGACATTGTGACTGACGCAAAAATTTAAGTCTAGTTCCAACATATACTGGCAACATTACTGGTCATTAAAATCATTGTTATACTTACTCAGTGGAACACATCTTAATCAGTCTGTCACGACCTGTCTCGTTTGATAAATAATTTTGGACATCTATCTCACTGACGACATTAAAAGCTCTGCCTGTTTTTTCTTGAGTTTCTTCTTCCTTTCTGTCCATTGGTGCTGGAGGTGACAGCGTTTTGCCACTTTCACAAAATGCTTTCCGACAGAGCAATGTTTGGAGAAATTTATACGGAACACTGCGTTCTTGGCGGCAGGTTTCCATCAGACTACATTCTGATTTATAGCAGTTAGTTGAAAAACATGTGTTGATCGAAGGAAGCCGGAACGTTAAACTCTTTAAGTACACGCAGTCGTACCATTTCCTAAAGTTATCCATCAAGCTCAGTTTCAGAATGAGTTGCACAACACTTAATGTCTTCATAAAAAAAAAGGAAAAGGGGAAAAGTTATTGAACCTATTAGCGGAAAAAGGTCATTCACAAAATAATAAAGTGTGTATGAAAGTCAAAATGACGAACCGAGACAACGGAAGTGGACAGAAAAATAAAAAGAATAACTGAACTTGATCTGTACATTGCTGATATACAGTAAAGCTAGTTTTAATAAGTATTTTCGGATATTACAAAAAAGAAGCGTTTTGTTTTCGTTGTTCGGGGAAAACCGATTTTGTGTAAGTTTCCACCAATCATGAAAAGCTACATGTACTCGATGGTTCATAATATACTAAAGGTTTCGTGTTGTAACCTGATTGGTCACCACCACTAACATGACACACAGTTAAATACGTTTACCTTGCTGAGGCAGCGTGTTCTCAATGAAAACGTACACCTCAGCTTCACCAATTAATAGTTCTATAGGTTATTTTCATTTGAGGAACGTTTGTGCACAAAACTGCCCATAGTCAGTTATAAAGAGATTTTTCTGTTAATTTTTTGTGCCGCTCAAGTTAGTGAGGTCTTTATGCTGATGACCATCGGCGCATAAGAAACTTTAGAACAATGATTTTGTCGAAATTTGAGTCCTTGTGACACAATGCACGAAAACTGCAGGCGCAAGTAGTCTTACAAGTTAACTTACAAGAAGCAAGTACAACTGCAAAATCTTGAACACAAGATGAAGATCGCTTCGTGTCTGTCTACGGTGCTTACATTTCTTTTACTTACAGACATCTCAAAAGCAAAGAAGAAGGCACCAACATGTTCTTTGTGCAAAGAAATAACCAAAAATTTTCAGAAGGTAGGTAATATCGTTTTACTTTTACTTTCCTCTCCGTCTTCATGTTATTATCTAGTGTTTTATTCGTCGGAGGACCCAGATATACTGGTAGAATAGATCAGCTGTTCCCCCATCTCCAACTTGTTTTTCATGAACACAACTGTCGAATAGCTTTGCCCAGATACACAGCGATATTCCATCGAATTCCAAATTGGCCAGACGGAGTATGTCATAAAGTTACAAACATTAACAAAACTGGAACATCAAAACAATAACAAAAATACAAGAACAGTTATGATGTACGGTATTGCATGAATCAAGATCTTTGAGTTTCAAGTTTAAAAAAAGTAAAGTAATATATATAAGAAGCATATATTAATTAATTTAAAAGATACAATTATATTTAACATGAAAACAGAAAGAAAGGGCAGAACTGTCAATCACAAAAGATGTCAATGAATAACGTAATTCAATAATTACAGATAGGGCAGGGTATTCCAAATATTGTGACCAAAAACAAAACAATCAACTACAATCTTGGAAAACAAGCATCGTATATGTTCATTAGTGTATATCTTGGAATGTCTTTTTTTTTTTTGCCCATATTTTATCATTGTGAGCCTGCCTGTATGTGTCAAGGGTATGGACCGCACAATGAAATCCAACTTTGGTGGAGGAAACACAGACTGGGAGGAGAGCAGACTTGGCTCCTATGCTGACAGGTCAGAAACTATGCTGGAGTTTTATTATATTGTTTCAGAGATTTTGCTACTTAAACAATTTTGAGTCTAAAATGGAATTTGGGCATTGATACAGCTAGATTGAGGTTTATTCCTGTGTTTATGACTGAAGTAGCTTTTTCTTCTGTGTTCAAATGTTTGTTTGATCATGGGTATCATACTGGGATTTTCTTTTCCATGATTAGCAGCATTTTTTTTCTATTTATTTCTGCTCACTACCAGTTTGCCCTTCAGATCTGTTGAATTAGGCCATATGGCAGATTTCTTGGGTGTGTGAAGAGGGTACTTGTCGTTAAAGTCTTGTTTTTAATGCCTTCTGCTTTTCACTGTGCAACAAACAGAGAGTCCTTTGTAGGTCATTGCACCCAATAGTCATACTCCACCTCCCCCTGGCTCTAATATTTTCAGAGCCTGAGCTTGTGCTGAAGGGAATTACCATGTAGAGGTAGAACAATGAAATGAGAGAAAGCTATGCTAGTCTTGAATCATTATGCCATAATAAGCTATACTGCATCATAAAAGCAGCATGTAAACAAGCATATAACAGAAGTCACATTGGACACTCTGTGCTGCAGTTTTTGACAGTATGTGTTTCTTCAAACAACAAAACCTAAAGATCTGCCAGTAAGCTTTCCATGAACATTATGCTGAGCACCAAATTAAAATTATAATTCTTTCATTGGCTTCTTCTTTTCTTTTATAAATGCAAAATAAAGCAATCCAATTCAACACAATACAACAAAATATCAATAAACTACAAAGTTGCTCAAAGTGCTCCTTTCGTCTCTCAACTTTCTTATTTTTTCAGTGATAATGTTCCCATCTTCAGGTTTTAAAGGTAGATCTTGACTCCCACTTCTATTTCCTTTTAGCCTTTTTGTGACTTTGTAAACCAGGTCACATGGCACTTTGCTGATGGGTCATTCCACAATCAGTTGACTTCATCCTGCTGACATGCACTTTAAATCAAGCATCAACCAGGCAAAAATGAGAGTATATCCAGGTGTGGATATTAACAGTGACTGCAACCTTGTCCTTTCAACCCCTGCACTTGAAGCTATCGATGACATATCACATGTCTGCGAGACATGGACCTTGCTCACGAAATTACAGCGACAGATTTAATCATTCAGAATTAAGTGCTGCAGGAGACTTCTCCAGATTTCCTACAAGGAGCAAATGTCGAACGACTGTGTGCAGCTTAGTCACCTGTCTGGTAGGTCCTCAGGAGTTTCTGCTGGCTATAGTCAGGAAGGAGAAACTGAAGTGGCTTAGTCACATTGTTCAGCATGACATCTTGCTGAAAACAGTCCTCCAAGGTTACATTGAAGGTAGTCGATACTATGGCAAACGAAAGAAAAGTTGGGTGACTAACGTGAAGGAATGGACCAGCTGGTCACAGAAAATTACAATCCATAAAACCTACATTCAAAAAAATTCAAAAATAAAAATTAAGGCAGAGTCACCTCAACAGATTTCACATGAAAAATGTACACCTTTTATCAGTCTGATCAGGACTTCACAACTTCACAAGTCCAATCAGGCATAAAACTCAAAAACCACTAATCAACCATTAGAAGAATAAGAAAGATCACTGTTTTCATTCTTTATTATTATTATTTAATCGGTAGGTTACCAAACTGACCAAACACACTGGGCATGGAAGTGGGATTTTTTTTGGCATTCAGTGATCTCTGAACTGATTAGAGGACTAAATAATAAAGTGTGATGGGAATGATCATGACAGCATTGATGATGATGTTTGTATGTATTTTAATTTCAGTGAAATTCGACTTGTTGAAATAATGGAAAACATATGCGAGGATGCTAGCAAAGAGGTAACTATAATTTTATCCTTCCATTGTGTAAAGCAAATAAATAAATAAAGTTTTTTAAAATCTACTGTTTCCAGTGGACTTATTCTAATGTGTCTTCTAAAGTATATGTATTTTTATAAGCAGACTGCATCAGTTCAAAACAAATTAATACAATGAAGTATGTGTAACAAGACATGGATGCAAGAAAAAAATTGGTTTAAGAAGTGTTAAAAGAGGTTATCATTGGTGTTTTTTTGTTATTTGAATATATTTATAGGATCAAAATCGTGTGTGTTGTGTTTCTTTATGGGTGCATGCATTATACTGTTTGCACATGCACAAGGACATGCATGAATAAACTAATTTTTACCATGAACAGAAAATAAAAGGTTGGTTTTTAATTAAAAGCTGATCAACTACAAATTATTTTGTGTATTGACTGGTGATCTAGGTTCTATTTCTGTTTTTTCTCACAATTCAAAGATAGCTGCTTTCACACGTGAATGATTTGTAGATGATTTTGTGCAAGCCTTTCTTCCTACTTGTTAAAAAAAATTAAATAGGAAAATGGCAGGAAAACGTTTTCTTGCTGTTTGTCCTTCATATGGCGTTGCACTGTGGTTTCCTTTACTGCTGCTTTATTTGTTTTGATTATTATTTTGCATGAGTGAACATTGTACTAGTCTTTCTTCTTGTTTCAGTGGTAAATTAAAAGAAAATAGCAGCAAAAAAGTATTGCTGCTATATGACACGAGAATATACAGATATGACTGAACTAAATTCCATACTTTTTTCCCTAAACACCTTATGACATTTCTCAGACAGGTACTTTAACTTTGACATCCAAGGGAACATAATAATAAACTATTGATGTACAATTCCCCCAGGAGCTCTGGAACAAAGTGGACTGCAGACTGCAGCATTTGAGCTGCTTTTTGTCAGTCAAACAATACATTATTTTTAATTAGCAACACTAGAAGAAAACTTGATGACTATAATAATAATAAAAGTTAGCTTGTATAGCGCCTTATATATCCTCCCTTTTGGACGAACTCAAGGCACTTCACAAATGACAGATGGTGTGATGTGAAAATAATGTGACCTCAGAACAAAATGACTGAGCTCCAGGTCATAGGGCAGCATCTACACATAGCACCAACACAATCCACAGGCCAAATATCAAACTTCACACAAGCCGTAATACTCCCTAGTACATGCAGTTCCAAATAGCACATCCTACAAACAGCACACATTACACTAGGGCGACGAATGAGCCCCAGCACCCGCAAAAGTTCACTGGTCAACAAAAGTCAAGGAGACATGATGCCTGCAGAAATGCGCTGATTGTCAAGTCTGCTTGTTAAAAGGAACCTTAGCCACGGAAACCAAAGAGGCACTGCATTCCAAACACATGATGGCAGGCCCATCAAAAAAGATACACAACCACAATTCCAACACGAGGAAGATGTCAGATAAGACAAAAATATGACAGAGCTTTGCCCCCTACAGCCAGTTAGGTGAAGGGACATCACTGTGTAAATGGATATCTTGATGAATATTTGTGTCTGTGTATCTGACAGTGCGTGTCACATGTGTAACAAGGTAAACGACGAGGGTAGTTAGCCCAGTCTCACTGCAATAATCAACCCACACAACACTGTAGTGGGTTCCGGTGCTTTATTTGCCAGTGGTTAGTTCTGGCTAATGGCGAATCACATCACAAAAAACCTTCATCCAACTACTTGGTGGGGCAATGCTCCCACCTCTGCGCTCTCCTTACAACTCCCCTTTCCCACCCTCATATCTCTCTCACACTCCTCCATCCAACAGTTTTTTCCTTCATCCTCCTTTCCTTTTTTTCTGATTCTCTCACCTTACACATCTTTTGACATCATCCATACACATTCAGATAAACTGACGTCATTCACGCTCAGCTAGATCTGAACTCTAACCTGCTCTCTTTCGGTCACAAGGTCGCCGACCGGCCAGTGTGTGTCACTCTCTCTCTATCCTTGTGTGTGCGTGTGTTTGTATGTGTGTGTGTGTGTGTGTGTGTTTGAAAGGCATGTCCTACCCCATACTACTATACATGCACACACTAAGGAGAATCATCTGAAAAGCTTAAATGTGCTAGATAAAAACAAGCTATAAAGAGTTTTGCCGAACTAATCATAAAATTAAATTTAGCCTAATACTTTAATAGTTTGCAGATTAGTGAGTAAATAGTTCATGCTTTTTTAGACTTTCAGAAATCCCCTTAAACCCTGTATTAATTATTAGCAGTGTTATTAGCAGTTCTTATCCAAAGTCACAACAGTTTTTGACTCAGCCGTTGTGATTTAATAAGTTTAAAATAATTGAATTACACATATACAAACAAATTCGGCTTGTGAATTTTAGGATGGATGTAGGTTATTTGAAAGCAATGCAAGTGAAGGAACATCTTTAAAATTAATTGAACTGAAAAGCAGGCCTGTTATGCTATGAATTGCATGGTAGACCAGTCAGTAACTGCTGATGTACTATCTTTTATAAATTACTAGATTTTTGGATATTGAAGGCATTGAACATGTATTCTTTGAATTCCTGCATGGAGTACTGATGCCCATCAGTAATTACAAGGGAATTGCAGTTATATTGTGGTTTTCAGTTACTTTATGTAGATTATTCTGCAGAATATGGACCATGTGTTTTTCACTGAAAATATCTTGTCAAAAGAGCTTTTAAATGTTCAAAAATGTGATGTTGTCTTGCTGCAAGTGCTCATCTGATCAGTCTTGATCATGTTTGTTTACTCCAAATAAGGGCAAGTTGCTCTTGCTCATATCAAGCCTTTTGAACTTCATTGCATTCCTACCTCTTATTCAAGGAGCTAGCGTTGCACTGATTTTTAAAATCTGTGGATCGATGGGACTGGAATCATGAGATAACTTTTTCTCACTTTCATTTGACTTTCCCTCAGTAAAGCCTAAGATCTCATTAGCATATCAGAGAGAGGGTTTACTGATTTGTTTCATTTTAGATTTAGAACATCACATATCATTTACATACTGCATTTACCCTATAGTTTATAATCCAACTTGCTGGATATATAAAATATATTTTTATTTATATTATAAATGTGCATGTGAGTGGATAGAAAAGGTAGGACAAAGTGAAAGCAGAGAGAGAGCATGACAGAGCTATGCTGGATACATCTTTGCTTCTCCATATTGCAGAATATATAGAATCATTGGTAGGATTTTCATTGTTTCTATAGTGAATGGAAGAATAGCAGTTATCTACTTTAATGAGAGTTTGTATTCTTTTGCTTGAGATGAAATGTGCAAGCTGGATATTTCTTGTATCTTTCTTAGATCATTATTAACGTGTCAGGTCAAGAGATGTATTCCTACATTTATCTTGTACAAAAATTGCCTAAGTACACAATCGAACGTTTTTTGTTTGAAATTTTACAAATTAATTATTATTTTGCAGTGCCATCATTTAGTTGAAGAAAATGAAGAAATTATAGAAGACTTCTGGTTCAAGTCTGGGCTGCAAAAATCAGAAGAAAACTTCTTTGAATTTTTCTGTATTAACATGGTAAAAGGTATCAAGACTTTTTATATATTTAATATTTGGTATTTTAATGCATTTTTTTATTTTTTGTTTTTAATGTATTTTTATTTATTTTTCTGAGGTAGGGGTAAGCTGAATATTGTAATGATGCAAGATATGGATAGGATTATAAGTTGGAAGTTAAAATAAAGGAGAGAGGAGGGGGAAGAAAAAGGAGGGAGAGCTTGAGTGAGAAGGGCAGAGAGCTATGCAGGATCCATCTTTGCAAAAGGTGGGTAAAGCATCAAGATCATGATGGTCTCCAGTTGGGGCAATTGCTCAGTTGGAGACCAACCTTGACCAGCTATGGCTTTGACATTAATGAAGGCTGAGCAGTTCAGACTGTCAAAGTGCTTGGTCAGTCTTTCCAGAATGTGCTGCTTGTCAGAGTTCCATCTGCTTTGAAGATAGGAGAAGGTCCAGAAGACTGTGGATCCCACACTGACCTGAGAGCTTAATAGCAGCATGGAATCATTTTTGTCTTAATGGCTGTGGATTTGTCAGCTGTCTTGTAGAACCAGGTGTTTTGAGTGATGGTTATCAAGACTCTGGTATCCTGGATTGTGAGCTTGTGCAGTTATGAAAAAGCACAGTGATGAAAAGCTGAACTTCAGGCCATCTTGTTAGCCTTGCAGCACTTTCACTGATCTTCTGATAGAACTTCTTAATCATCTCATACTCGCTATCTGCTCTCCAAGCTCTTCTTTCCTGTTGTTTTGACCACCCTCTCATGGTCCAGCTGTGGCTTTTCTTCCTCACAACAAGGACATTGTCTTCATTTGGCCCTCTGCCAATGCTGGTATTCCAGGCAATATTCAAGTGGACCAGGCCGCCAAGGCCGCTTGCCAGTCTTCTGATCAATTACAGTCACATGGTGTCATCTGACTGTAAGTCTGTCTTCATGGCCTATGTTTAGTGTTTAACTTATTCTGGCCCAGAACTTCCTCTGGTCTGCATATGGTGCCAGGTACAACTTACAGTTGAACTCCTCTTGTTTATGTGTCATATGCTACAGCAAGTTTCTCTAGTTTTTTTGTTGGCTTTTGTTCTTATTTAGACATATTCTTCTGGCAGTAATTTTATCCTTCCTGAAAACAGTAAATACATAGTTTCAGGTTAAAATCTTTAAATTAATCTAAACTCTTGTTTTATTGGTGGCTTTTTTATTTTTGAGGCCTCTTTGGCTTCTGCAGTGTTTTTTAACCATTTGTTCTTTCTGCATTATGTGTTATGTCGATTTGCATTGACTAGGCCCTTTTTCTCAATTTTCCTGCCATGATATGACCCCTACTGCTGACACAGCATTAAACAACAACTAACCAACTGTTGGGGTTAATTGTTTTCACATAAAATCCAAGTCCTAGTAAGAATTGGGACTAACACCAAGGATTAATTAGTCCTGTTAGATGGTATATCTTAGATGCTTACTTATAAAGAGATACACATTTTTTTTGGGGGGGTGTTTGGAGGGGGGAGGTGTTGAAGTTTATCGTATTAACCAAGTGTTGAATGAATTGGCAAAGAACTATAGAAGTTTGTTCACTTGTTATTGAATTGTGTGCTCTTGTCAGAAATCTTTAGTCCTTCTGTGTTGTAGACAGGTATAGATTTTACAAATGCTTTATGCTACTTTTAAATAGTTTGTAAGCTCTCTTTCAGATTAGACATTAAAATGTTAGAAATGCACCTTATTTTTATTTCTTGAAAAGTACTTTGTCCTTTAATTCTTTTTTTTTTATCATACCCATGCATTTTGTTTCAGCTTGTTGCCCTAAGAATTCATATGGACCAATATGCAAAGAATGTACTGGAGGCATTGAACGACCTTGCAGAGGAAATGGCAGATGTGACGTAAGAATTTACCTTTCTGTCATAAAAATATAGCTATAGTGTAATGCATATTGATAGCTGTGCGATACAGTTATTGACTTCTGTATGCACCACCACTGTGGCAAAGTGTATAAGCTCACGCGACTGTACAGATGGGCCTTTGTGGGACTGACCGAGGTTTGATGGACTGGGTTTAGAGAGATGCAAATACTCAAGAGCCACAAACTTTTCAGTGGTGAGCAGTCTAAAGAGGAGCATGGTTTTGGATTCCTTGTCTGGAAATGGTGGTGATGGTGGTTCTCAGTTGGTCCCCCAACTCAAGAAGGCTGATCTTTATCCCAGTGGCTGCAGAGCCCCACCTCATACAAGTGTACACTGGATCCCACCTCTGTCCATGGGAATGAGGAAATGGAACTGGTCTACGAACATTTGGAGAAGGCTATTCGAGTGGAGAAGAGCATCGTTGTTGAGATCAGGGATTTTAATGTGAACGTCAGCCCAGACACATCGGCAATGGGCCATATAGAGGGTCACTTCAGGCTTGGCAAAATGAATGATCGGGACCTCCACTTGCTAAAGTTCATGCAGAGTCACAGATTGACCCTTGCCAACACCCTGTATCCTCACAAAAAGACACAACTTGTGACTTGGCACTGTCTTGGGTTATTCCGCAATCAAATCAGCTTTATCCTACTGCTGAGGCACTTTAAATCAAGTATCAATCAGGCTAAAACGAGGGGATATCCGGGTGTGAATATTAACAGTGACCACAGCCTCATCTTATTAAGCCTGAGCTTGAAGCTGAAGGTGAACATGCCTAACCCACACACTTGGATCTGGACAAATTGCGTGAACCCATGGTTGCAGCAATCTTCCAGGCACAAGTCAGAAGGTCAAAGAGGCGCTCTTGACCTTTGTCAAATAGGTCCTCTGGCATCCCAAGGTGAAGAAACAGCTGTGGGCTACAAAGGAAGCTCTCAACATTTGCAACTGCCGAGGTGCTCTGAAGAGTGAGAAACTGAAAATAAAAATATGTGTAAGCTGAAGCCTACAGAAAGGTCAACCATGAGATTTGGCAAGGCATGAAGGCAGCCTGGTAAACCTGGATCCAGGACAGAGGCAGTAAGATCGATAAGAGGGTGGCCTGGAGCAACAACTGCAAAGTCTTCTGCCTACTCAAGACCCTTAACAATGATGACCAGCAGAAAACATCCACAATCAATGACAGCAAGACTCACCTGCTCTTGGATGACAAAACTGTCCTAGATCGTTAGATGGAGTTCTGCAACAAGCTTCACAACTTCCTGCTGTTGATGGACCCCAAAATTTTGAAGGAAAACCAGGAGAAGAATCAAAACCCAGATGACTTGCAAGGGAAGAGGCCCATGAGATTTTATATCATCGAGTGCAGCCCTTGGGCGAGAAAAAGTTGGGCAGTGTTTTAGGTGAAAATCCCAGTGGAGTTGATCAAAAGTGGCTGGGATAGTAAAGGCGCTCACCACATTGTGTCGGAAGATCTGGGCAACCTAGCAATGGGCATTAGAGTAGACGCAGTCACTGGTCATATCCCTGCCTAAAAAGGCAAATGCGAGGAAGTGTTCTTTATGAACTTTATTACTATGTTTTTTAAAGAAGGTAGGGCTTTACCATTGGATTTAAGGATTTTGGGTTTTTGATAGGTTCTGTTTTCAGGTTCTGATTTGAACATTACCTGCTCCTTTTACATCATTCTTTTTCCTTGTGTTGGTTTTTATTGTTAGTGGTATTGTTGTTTAACCTGGGAGTCTTGTTTTTCACCCTGTTAACTCAAACAACCAACCAACCTTCAGAAGCCAAAACACGTTTTTCAATTTGCTAATGACACTTCATATTGTTTATTTGGTTCATATTATTTAGTGGTTATATTATTATATAACCTACTTTTGTCTTGGCTGTTCTGTTTGGCAAGAGGAAGTTATTCTTTTATGAGGTGAACCCCTACTGTTTGCCCTTGGTATCAAGAATACGGTACCCTTTTATGCGTTTTAATTAGTAGTCCCAGCATCCAGACTGTGTGCTAGCACTTTTTTTAATATAATGGCCCTTAAGGAGGCCGTAACATTTTTAAAACACTGCTTTCCCTTTTCTATCATTCATTTTCCTTTTGTTGTTGTTGTTTAGTGGTTTTATTGTTACATCTAAAGAAAGTCTTGTTTTTTCCATTTTAATAAAATGTGACTTGCCATGATATAATCTTCATTGATGGCACAGCTTAAAACATGGCAAACCAAATTTGTCCCTGGTGTCAGGAACACTTTACTGTTTTACAAAAAAAAATTTGACTCTTTCGGTCTCTTCATGATTGATATAGCCTTTTTTTTCTCGTATGGTGTAAAAGACAACAAACCAGACAAATGAAACCAAAAGTGTAATGTCCATATTATTTGGGGGCTACTGGGGCTGTAGATGTTCAGTCAGTATCTCCTTCCCTGTTGTCACCAAAGGCATATGTACTTACTAATCCAGACATCTAAGCTGAGCTAACCTTCATATAGGTATGGAGACAATTGGCTTGTCTTAATTTATAAATTATTGTTACAGGGAGAAGGAACACGAGAAGGGTCAGGCAAATGTAAATGTAATGCTGGTTACAAAGGAAAGACCTGCGATGAATGTTCAGATGGTTATTTTGAAGAAGTGAAGAATGATACAGACACCATTTGTAAAGGTAAGGATGGTAACTTCTTGTTTCCCCTGTCCATAAGCAGCAGCAGAACTTAAAATTAGGTTGATCCTTTGTTTTGTACAGGCCATCAAGGATGCAATATTCTGAACATTCTTATTGCTTGTGATTACGCGATGCTTACATAGGGTGTGGAGGGGTGTGTGTATTCATTTGGATGTTTTTTGTCTTTTTTTCTGTTGTCTCCATTCCTCTGGGTGTAGATATTTTGTATTTACTATATGTGCACAGGTGATAAAAAGTGAAAGTTAGGTCATGGAACTCTGAATTTTGCCATTTCAACTTTGTCAAAAAATGAATTGTTGTAAAAAAAATTTTTTTTGTACAACCTTTTCTCCAGTTATTTTTAACTTTAGGTTAATTTATCTGCCAGAGATAATTGGTGATTTTCACCAAAAGTTTGCATATTTCTAATCAAGAAAACTTCTCAGACAACATTTTTCGTTGAAACCAGATTTATCATATACCAGGGCAAAAAAATAAAAATGAAAAAGAGTACTGCTTTGATGTGGAGGTTATAGGCAAACTAATCAAACATTATACTGGTTGGAAAGCTTTTCATGCGATTTGCTTCTACAGCAGCCAACTTCTTCCCTGCAAAGTTTCCTATCGAAGATGGTGCTCAGGTAGGGACGAAAGTAGGGACAATTTCCACCTTCTTGTCATGGATGACACTTGTGGCACTTAGTGGAGAATTCCAAAGGAAATCAAAGACAATTTGTTTGGTCTTACTCACATTAAGTTTTAAGAATCTATTTATGATGGATGTGGAGAGCTTTGAGCATGATGTTCTAATTATCTATTTATTTACTTTATTTTATTTTATTGTTTTTTAAATTTATTTTGTTTTTGCTGCGCAATGAGCATTCTTCCGAATGGATACCTGCGCATTACAAATGGACATCATCATCATCATCATCATCATCATCAAGAAATTGTCATTGCACCAGGCAATAAATTCATCCAAAGCTACACCATGGGTATCTACTGGCCTGCTAAGAAGAGAGAGCAGATCAGTTTTGTCAGAGAATTTGATGAGATATTGACCCACATGGTTACCGTGACAACTGTTGGTATACAGAATAAATAGAAGCGGGGACAAAACACAGCCTTTGGGTGACCTGGTGCACCTTGTGATGGAGTCGAAAAAAGTGCCTTTGAAATGTGCTTGTTGCTGCCTGTCAACCAAAAAGTGAATTATCCATGACGCTAGCTGATGGTCAAGGGAAAACTCAACAAGGAATCTTCTAGCTAGGATATGTGGTTGGATGGTGTTGAAAGCCAAAGCTGTTAAGCTCATACTGAACAGCAATTTCAAATTCCTTTGTAGATATAGATTCTTGATAAGTATGTTACCACACATATGAGTTGCTGAGGAAGACAGGAACTACTGCAGGGAATGTGCTTAACTGAATGTGTGCAAGGGCTCTAGTTTCAAGAAAATACTTTTTATTGACTTAATTGGAATTATGCCCAAGATTAAAACACTAAGTACAGTGGTACCGTGGCACTCGAACAGTTCAGCATATGAACATTTTGGTCCTTCACCAATATTTTTGAGAGCATTCAGTTTCATAGCTTGACCACTTGCTCAACCCTTGAACATCATGCTAGAAGCAGTATGAGACATCACAATTACGCATGACATTTCAGAGTAATACATAGGGGAAAGCCTTACTTTACATGTCGATTTCAAGCAGTAAAGACCTGTCGCGGTGCTGTGTTTGTGATCTTGTGTTTTTGTTTTTGGCTATTTTTATGTTGTTGTTGTCTTTGAAAGGGAAAGTGCTTCCACCGAAAGGCGATTTCGCACTGTGGAGGGGGGGGGGCAAGGGGGGAGCAGAGGGGGAAGCTGGAGGTGGTGGTGGTAAGGAAGGAAGGGACCTGGAGAAGGGTTGTCGTTCTCTTTCGCCGCAGGTGTTGTTTACTGGTGTTGGTGCCCTCTGCCATCTATAGTGCCGTGCTCTTATGTCCGGTAGGCCTGCCAAGTCCGCAGAGGTGGCGTACTCTCCAGGTTGCCGGATCTCTTAGGTTGCCCTATTTCTATATCCTAGACTTAGTTTGAGGACTTATTGAGATTTATGCTTGGCCTTTTTTTTTTTTAAGCTCTGGTTATGAGAGACCATTGTTTCAAGTTGTTTTTATACTGATTTGAAGAATAATGTTATGCTAGCAAGCTCATTTGTTCAGTTATATCCTAACCTATGGGTTTTTGTTTCAGTTATCAGAGTTTCCCAGGGGGAGGAGCTATTTAGTCATACCCTTTTATCTGTTTATATGAGCTTAGCATGAGGGTGGCTTGTTACCATTGTTACTACTAATGACAGTATAGTATGCCACTGCTCTTTTGGTGGGTTAAGACAGTTGTTAATGTTCAGTGCCAGCCTATGTTTATTTAAGACCTGTCTTAATTCTTCTCTTTCTTCTTTGTTTTCATGACACTCCAAAAGCACATGTGGGGTGCTAAGCCTGTCCCCACATATGCATGTTATAGGGTCTTTGTATGTAATTAAATATTCTCCACTTAGCCTCATTCTAGTTATCTTAGACTGGCAGAGCCTACTTGAATTAAAAAAAAGTAGCGTATTACTGGGTTGGTCATCTACCAGTCTCCTAGTTCCTTTACCTTCAGTTTTATATTTCTCCTGCCATCTTGTTTGTATTGCTGGTTTTATGGCTATTCTTCTCTCAGTTGGTGAAATAGAGATGTTTAGGGTGGTGACTTTAGGACTGCTACTCTGCTTTACAGCCAGTTTTGCTAGTTTGTCAGCTTTCTCGTTTCCTTTAATCCCAATATGGGAGGGGACCCAAAGGAACCTGACGTCTCCGTTTTCCTTGTTAATTTTATTTATGAGGGACAGTATCTCATATACAATGTCTATTCTGTTGGATGATTGGTTTTTAAGTGCCTGGAGTGCTGACAGGGAGTCCGATAGTATAAGGAATTGTCGTTGTTCAGTGTCTCTCAGTTTGAGTTGTGTCGTCTCAAGAGCTGTCTGTATAGCAGTCATCTCGGCTGTGAAGATTGACGTGTGGGTTGGGAGTTTGATTGAAAGGGTCATGTTGTCAGGAGAATAGATTCCCAGCCCGGTTGCTTGCGCTTCAGGGTCGTGGGAGCCATCCGTATATATTTGTGTATAGTCCTTGTAGGTGGTGCTCAGTTTGAGTTTGATCTCTGAGGTGATTTGGTATTGGTGGCTTTCTTTGTTGTATTTGGTGAGGTCAGTGTCTATTTGTGGTCGCGGAAGTGTCCAAGGTGGAGTTTGCATGTTGGTGTGTGGGTAGGGTGCTGTAATTGCCGTTTCTGCTCCTTTTGTGTTTTCTATTTGTTGGGTGTGTTGTTGAATAGTGGGTTGTGGGGTGGGGCAGCCTGTTCTGTGTCTGTGGGGTTGTATGTGGATCTGTCGGACTGGGTGGTCGGTAGGGAGACACTGCGTCTTATAGTAGTAGGTGGCTGTCCTCTCCTTGATAATCAGGTCTATTGGTTTTTGTCCCGTCTCTGCCAATATCGACAGGTTTGGAGTGTTGAAGGTACACCCAACACTACTTTTAATGCTCCGGCCTGGACTGACTGGAGTTTAGCTATGTGGTTTGACCTCAGGTGAACCAGGAGTGGGGCTGCATAAAGCAGCTTTGACATTACATGGGCTTGGTATAGGTTAAGAAGGGATTTTGGGTGGGTGCCCCAGTTGTTACCACTTACTACTCTCATTAGGTTAATTCCCTTTTGGGCAGCTTTCGTTATTTTATCTACATAGGGGGACCAGTTAGTTTTATCCGAGAAAATTACTCCTAAGAATTGTACCTGGGAGCTATAGTTAATGGTTGTTTGGTTTAGTTTTAGTTTGGGATATTCCATCTTCTGGTTTGGTTTTTTAAATATTATCGCCTGGGTTTTGGGGGCTGATAATTTAAAGCTATTATATTTTAACCAGTTTGCTACTTCATGGAGGTCCTCTTGGATCTTGTCAATTCCTATGATTTGAGGTATCTCGGGGTTATTTGTTTTACGTATTTCTACTTTTCCTAGGAGGGAGGTGTCGTCTGCAAACTGTTTGACTTTTACGTGCTTTACACATTTGGGGAGGTCTGCGATCATTATGTTAAACAATAATGGACTGAGGACGCTCCCCTGGGGCACTCCATTATCAAGCAGCACCTCTTTAGACGTCTGGTTTTCCACTCTTACTGCTATTTTCCTGTTTGACAGGAAGGATCGAACTAATTGGACGATTTTGTTTGGAGTGCCTATGCGGTAGAGTTTCTGGAGCAGACCTTCATGCCAGAGCATGTCGTAGGCTTTCTCAATGTCCAAGAACACTCCACACAGGTTCACTCTTTTTTCTGTATGAGCGTTAATTATTTCCTGCTGTAAGGCTGTTATATGATCCATCGTACTACGTTTTTCTCTAAACCCACTCTGTTCTGGGGGTAGAATGTTGTTTACTTCGCAGTAGTAGTTTAATCTGCATTTGATTATTGTTTCAAACGTCTTGCCTAACTGCGAGGTGAGCGCTATTGGTCTGTAGCTAGCTGGGGATGTCTTTTCCTTACCTTGTTTGGGGATTGAGACCACTGTAGCCATTTTCCACATGCTGGGGAGTGAGCTTTTATCGAGAATTTCATTAAAAAGCTCTAAAATATGAAGTTTAGTTTTAGGATGACATTTTTGCAGCATTTCGTAGGTGATGAGGTCAGGGCCTGGAGCTGATCCCAGCCTTTTAGTTGTTAGGGCCTGCTCAAGCTCTTCCTGAGTTATTTTTTCTGTTAATTTAAAAGGGTCCTGTTGGTTTAAAGGGGGTAGAAAGTCTCGTTCGGCCTGTTCCCTATGTAATTTGAAGTCTGGGTCTAGATTATAGTCTGCGCTAGCATCTTGGAATTGTTTCGCTAAGAGGTTAGCTTTTTCTTGGTTTGTTTCATACTTTAAACCATCTTTCAACAAGGTTGGCATTGTGGACCTGGGGCCCTGGTTAAGATATTTTACCTTTTTCCAGCTGTCATTTAGGTTTGCATTTAAATCTAGAGATTCTGTAAACCTATGCCATTCATCTTTTTTAGCTTGTAGGATAGTGTTTTTTGCTAAGGACCGCGACTTTTTGTATTCTAGTCTGTTTTCGATAGTTTTATTTTTCTTCCATATCTTTAGTTTATATTTTCTATTTCTAATTGCCTTTTCACAGTCTTTATTCCACCATGCTTGGCCAGCATATTTATACTTGCTACCGTTGCCGTTTGGTGTTGCCGATTGGATAGCTTTCATGATACTGTTTGTCAGTTTTTCTGTCTTCGTATCTATGTCATCATCAGGGAGCCATACCTCACTCAGTAATGTTAGTGACTGGTATAGGTTCCAGTTAGTTTTTTTAGTATTAATTCTGAAGGTTTGGGGGTTTGGGTGATTTAGTTTGGTTTCTGGCATGGCAATCATGATTGGGAAGTGGTCACTCCCTAGGGTGTCTTCTTCATAAACTTCCCATTTCAAGATATTTGCTAGTTCTGGGGTACATATTGATAGGTCTATGGCTGAGGTTGAGTCTGTATCGCCCTGGCAATAAACATGAGTGGGCTGACCATTATTTAATAGACACATATTCGAATTATCCATTGCTTCTTCTAACATTTTGCCTCCTTTGTCTGTTTTTTGTTTATCCCTATCCCAGAGTGGGTTTTTAGCATTGAAGTCCCCTAGGATTAGAATGGCTGATAGGAAAACATTTGTTAGATCATCTACTGTTATTTTGCTGTATTTGTACATGTTAGGGATGTAGATGTTGGCTATTTTTAGTTTTTTACCTGATGTTAAAGTGATTTCAGCTATGGTTATCTCTAGTTCTGGGTTTAGTTGGTGGTTTACTTCTGTGACTGTTAATTCGGTTTTAACATAGATAGCTACTCCTCCTCCGGTGAGTGGTTTAGGTCTCGACTTGTATATAGGGGGGAATTTATAGCCTGGAATTGGAATTGGTTCTTGGGCGAAGTTTACTTCCTGTAGGGCTATTACGTCTGGCAAACTATTTTTAATGAAGTTTAATAGCTCATGTTTGTTACTATTTAGTGTCCTGCAGTTCCACTGCATAAACTTTACCTGTTTGTTATCCATTTTAATGTAGTAGTAAGTTCATCAGTCCTGACAGGGTTTGAAGCATAGTCATTAACACTGGCATTTCTTTTTCTTTTAGGTCTTCATTTCTTATAATCTTGCTGCTATATTCATTTATTTTCCCCATTAATGACATGACAACTGCGGAAAGATTGTCACAGGTCTCTGTGTTTTTTGTCGGGTCTGTTGTCGTTGGTGGGTGACTGGCTTGGTCGGTGTTCATTGTTTTTTCCGTAATTGTCTGGTTTTCTATGTTGTGGTCATTTAATAGCTCTGACGCGGCTTCTTCTAGGGGCTGTGAGGCTGGGACAGGGTTTTCTGACCGGGAAGCTGTCTGAGAGGCCGGTGGAGGTGGGGTTTGTTGTTCTCTGAGGGGCTCTCTAGTGGGTGCTGTGTCCTTTCTGGACCAGTACTTTTCTTTTGACGTGTTTAGCGCTTCCCTGTATGACATTTGGCCAGTTGCGCTGATCTGGCTGGCTTGCCTATGAATGACCCTACAAGGGCAGCCTCCATATCGAGCACTGTGGCCAGTGGTGGCACAGTTTATGCAGGCAAAGTCCTTGTTGTTTTGGATTGTGCATGCTCTGGTGTCATGCCCTTCGCCGCATCGCCCACAAACCGCCTTGAGTTTGCAGTTAGTTGCAACGTGACCAAAACCGTTACAGTTGTAACACTGCCATTCGGTCTGATGAAACTGTTCAACTCTGTAAGTCTGGTAACCTATTTTTACTGATGTAGGCGTCTCGCTGTTTTGGAATTCGAGGAGGATCGCCTTACTTGGGGCAGATTTGTTGTCTTTGGTTCTAAAACTGAATCTTTTCAGCGCTCTAACTTTGGGGCCTTTGTTGCTCGCTAATAATTCGTTTATTTCGTCCAGGCTTTCTTCTAGTGGGATATTCTTCACTACACCTAGTCCTGTTTTTTTGTCAGACTTTACAGATATGTTTTGCCCTGGTTGATAACATGTTATTGCTAGACCTAGGAATATTTTAAGATTCGCTGCTTCTTCCTGTTGGCTTTTGTTTGAGCAGCCAATGATTAGTTTGTTGGTCCTGGGATTTGGCCGTATCTCTGCGACCTCACCTATTTTTCTTTTAACTTCTGTGGTTAACTTGACAGGGCCAGCTGTTACGATTGCCCTGTTTTCCTTTTGAACTGGGGTAATTATTATGGGAAATCGTAGCTCAGGCACGTTCCCTTGTCCTTTGGGAGATTTTGTAGGGAGAAGTTTCCTTCTCCGATTTTTACTTACTACGACTTGGAAGTCATCGTCCGAGTCTGTATCAATGTGGTTGTCAAGATTTTGTTCGTCAGTCACGGTTGAAAGTGAGTCGCTGCTTGTCTCACTGACTAAAAAGTCGTCTTCAAACTTCATGTTTTTTCTGGACAGGCTTCTGGTAATGATTTTTTTCACTAGGTTTAGCTTTCCCTCTTTTGGTTTTCTGAGGGTGGTCCCCCATTGTGAACGCGTGCTTAGAAACAGCGGTGTTTTTTTTTGTTTTTTTTTAAAAACTTTTTAGCTTATTTAGAGGAAGAAAAGTTTATCTTTTGGGGAGTACTATGTATGGAATTTGGTTATAATTGGAGTTGATTTTACTCTGAAACTTATTTATTTAATTATTATTTAGTTTTACTCAGAGGTAGTAAATAAAAAAATGGTAGGGCAACGATAGAGATCACTTACCGGTTCGTCCGCCACCCGACTGTGCCTTGGAGCCGTCGACTATGGCGGAACAATACCACGTGGCGATAGTTCACACGTTGCTTTCACCCACGATGCGTACACCTCGCTGGTTGAGCCTCGAATCGTTGGTGTGGTTGCCCGCGACGTGTGACTCTCACTCCCTGTCTTTCAATCACTTCTTCCAAGATGTCTACGCATACGTATTTTTCCAATTGCCCCCTACGCACGATATCTAATGCAGAACTGTGATTTAGAATATCCTTGAATATGCAGTATCCAGTATATATCTTGAATCACCCAAGCAGCGCTTGTGATCATCATGAGCCATCATTTCAGGTCTCTGACTGTCATAGAAGACGTGCTTATATACTACACCGATCTTTTTTATGTATATTTTTTACATACCTATATACTACATCATGGCACCCATGGAGAACATCATGCTCAAAGCTCTCCACATCCATCATACTTCCATTTCCATTGGTGGAGGACTGATCTGCAACCTACGCTTTGCAGGCAACATATATATCTGTTAGCAGGCACTTACAAAAAACTTCAAGACCTTACCAACAGACAGTTCAAATTCATATGAAATGGAGACCAACACTGAAAAGAGCAAAGTTGTGATCAGTGGCAGCGGCAAAGCAGAGATCTATAGAAACGGGGTACAGCTCGATGAGGTAAGCAGCTTCAGGTACTTGGGAGCCACCCTCTCCAAGGACAGCACCTCCACACCAGATATCTGCATCAGGATCACAACAGCGACAATGGCTAGACTTGATAGGATCTGACATAGCCTTAAGATAAGGTTCACTACCAAGTACAAACTGTACAAATCCCTTGTAGTACCGATCCTGCTCTATGGATATGATAAGTGGACTCTGCTCACAAAACGGAAAGAAGAATCCAGGCATTCGAGAACATACAGAGAACGCAGAACCAACGACTTTGTATGAAATAAGACTGCCATACTGGTAGGACACCAGGAACATCTGCTTTCAACAGTCAGCCGACGTAAGCTGGTCTTTGGCCACGTGACCCGAGATGAGACCTTGTTGAAGACTCATTCAAGGCACCTTGGAGGGTAGTTGACGCCATGGTGGCCAGAGTGGCTTATGAACGTTAAAGACTGGACTGGTCATCCTGTACAGGACCTTGTCACTATCGCCTAAAATAGGCAAGAGTGGCGGGCCCTGTCAGCTGCTGCGTCTATCCATGTGCTCCCCCAATGACAGGTGCCAGTCAAGGGACAACTGACTGACTGGCACCCAAGAAACTTTCTCTTGCTAAAAGCTAAGGAAAGCGGAAAACACTAAAAAGAACAAATTGAATTTTTTTTTTTAATTGAAGGCATATATATGTCTGAATAAGGCCATGGTTAAGTCGACGTTATGGACAAAGAGACCATTAAAATAGCTGATGTAGTTAAAGGAATTAAATAGTAACAAATCAAAGGTGTGAAATGATGGACGAGATGAGAAGTTATTATTGGTGTAGAAAAGGGATAAACAGATAGCCAGAAACAAATCCATCTGTTTACATATGCCATACTATAAAATACTATGAATAATACAGATAAAGATAGTTATTGGTGGGTGGCAGAACCAATTAAATACATTGACATTATTTCTAATGAGAAGACAAGTGGTCAACACAAGAACTGATCAGCACACAACTAGCCTTCCACAGCAGATTGTGACTGCTCTATTAAACCATTAGCATTTGAGCTTATGTTATCAGTTTCATTGCCTAGGTTAGTTTTCTTTTAAGCCAGAGCATATGAAGCTGGATATACTGAAAGTGAAAGGTCTGTAAATTGTATTGTTTGATTTTTCTTTAAATATTTTTCATTATCTCATGTCTTGCTGCAAAGGTATTCTCATTACATTACGCTATTGTATCTGATTTAAACATTAAAACCATATGAAATATATTTTCAGTTTGTCATATTTCCTGCAAAAATAAGTGCAATGCATATGGTCCACAAGGCTGCGAAGAGTGTAAAGATGGATGGACTTACAATCAAGATTTAGGCTGTCAAGGTAAGACTTCAATAGTTAATTTTTGTTTTCAGCTGCTTTAGTGGTAACTTTTATGTAACATCTTTGTGTCTCTTGTGGATTCATTTCATATTGGAGAATTTTTTATTGTTTTAGGTAAATGTGGTAAATGCAATATCAGCTACCGTGAATGGCAGCATGTTCAAAAAAGGTTAAAAGTCAGTAAATCTGTGGATGTAATAACATGACAATAAAACTTTGTAACACTCTCTTAGATAAATCCATTAAAACAGGTAGAACGTAAGTGGATTTTTACCTGTTTTTCAGTTGATTTTCCTGGGCTGAAAAAAAAAATTCACCATAAGCATGTAGGGTTTGAGTGGTTGATGGGTGGACCATCATGGAGGTATAAACAGTTCCACCACCTTTTATTTTTACATGAAAAAGATATGTTAAGATAAATTCCAAAATGTGTGTTGTATACACACTTTACAATGCGAGATCAGATAGTGCCATTAAAAAAACATCCTGGTTATATAAGCATAGCATCGGCAAAGCCAAATTTTGATCCATTGTTCATTCCCTGTGGTAATGCCACTAGAATATTCTAGGCCAGAAGAAGTTACATGCCACATTTCCATCTTTCCGACCGCCCACCTCCAGGCTGTTTGTGGCAGGAAGAGGTAGTACTTAGTAGAATTAGAATGGGGCACATCTTTGTCATGCATTCTCACCTTTTACAAAGCAAAACCTGATAGTTTGTCCCTCTGCTTGTTTTAATTACTTTTCCTGGCTGGCATTCAGAATATCTGCCAGCAATTTTTGACAGTTGGTTCTTTGTTTTTCTTGTTTAGATCCATTCTATTGGCATCTTTTTCCATTTTTTAAGATGGTAAGGCTTTACCATCAGATTTAATGTTTCTGGGCTTTTATAGGTTCTGGTTGACTGGTGGTCTTTTAGGCCACAACACCCATTTTACCTATCCCTTTTGCATTATCTTTTTTTCTTATGTTGGTTCATATTGTTATTGGTGTAATGGGAGTCTTGCTTTTCACCATTTTAAAGTAATGTAACTTCTCACTGTGATATATCCTTTGTTGCTGGCACATTGTAAAACTCAAAGAAACAAACCTTTACCATTGGATTTCAGGTTTTGCTTTTTAGATTTTGGTTTAAGGTTTTGGTTTAATGGTGGCCTTTTAGATCACAACATCTTTTTTACCATCTTATTTACCCTTGTATATTATCCTTTTTCTTATTGTTGGTTTATATTGTTAGTGGTGGTGTTATTGTATCACTTGCAGGTTTTGTTTTTCACCCTTTCAGTATAGTGTAACCTTCTCTTGCCATGATAAAGTCTTAGTTGCTGGCATGGCATAAAACTCAACCAACTAACCAACTTTCAGTTTTTCTTTTTCTCTCTTCTACAATCCTTTTCGTCTATATTCTTTTTTAACAAACTTTCTCCCCTTTCTCCTGTGATTTTATCTTTCCTATCTTGCTTATGCTGGTCTTTCTCCTTTCTTTTTTTTTAAACTATCACACCTCCATTGGTTTCTCTTCTCTGTGGTCTCCTTTAGGCCCCCTGCCTTTGTGATGCAGGGCAACCCATGTCAGAGGAGGATGGGATCCTGGAGGTTGAGGTCTTTGATGGGTTGTAGCCCATCATACCAACACACCTCTTTGGCCCGGACTTCTCCTTGACAGGAGGTTTGTGTCATAAAATACTACCGGGATATATTTTTGTGATACTTATTGGTCTATTATTATTATTTCAAGCAATTTTTGCTGAACACTCGTGTTAGCCTTTTTATTATCCTCATTAATAACGGACACAGCAGCATCAAAGCAGGGATTTCTTAAATCTATACATAAAATATTTTGTGCTTTCCAGGTGTAGTCAGTTTTCTCTCTCTTGAGAACCCTCTTAAGTCTTTAAATCAAATGGTTTTACTTTTGAGAAATTCACTTGAAACATTGTAGTCTACAGAGATCAGTAATTGCTTTATACTTTTGTGTCACTTAACAATGTGGATGTTAATGGTGCATAAGATGAATTTAATACTGTAAATTTTATATATCTCTCTATATAGAATTAACTGTCATGCATCAGCTCCAGTATGAGAGTGATTTTATTCGAAGATAACAAAAATGATAGCTGTAGCAAAATGCGTATAATCATTTCAATGGTGAAGAATTAACATTTAAAAAGTAGAGAGGCGCCAGGTGAAAGCAGAGTACTCTTGTGATAATCTTTTCTACAGCTTAAAAAATCTCAGCAATTGTTCTACTCTATAGTAGAGTAAGATTCAACAATTTTTGTCAGAACTAGTTTCTCTATCAGACAGGTGGACAAGAATAACAAGTCTCTTCTCAGTGTTCCTGTCATCACTCTTGTCAGTAATGAGTGAAAATGGCCCCTTTTTTTAACATGTATCCACCACTAACGTTGTCAGTTCTGTATTGAGACATTTTTCACTTTTTATGTGGCCTTTGTTCATCTACAGGCCAATTCTGCTGTGACCTTCAAGTCAGGAAACTTTTTGGAATAAGTGAAGCGAAGTGGGCAGCAACTGTTGTTGGTAGTCTTCGCTTAGGTCACTTGTTTTTCAATACTTTGAAGGTAATTCTGCCTAAGAAAGCGTTCATCAGTCGCCTTTAAGCTAGTGGTATCTCCTTGCCATTGTTTTTTTTACTTCACTTAGAAAGTGTTGCCCAGATCAGACTGAGGCTGTATTTTCAATCTTTTTTTGGTGGCACATTTTGCAGAATGTAAATTCTTTTCATTCTGATGAGGCCTTCACTAAACCCCAAACTCTCTCATTCTCCCACTCAGTTCTATATCTTTTCAAGTATAGAGACCGTTTTTTTTAGCTTAGGAAGCCTGTAATCTTGATGATGCCAGTCCCATTGCAAAACAAGTAGCATTCAAAGCCGAAATTGAAGTGGAAACATAAAACTACCCTGTGGCTGACATGAATCAGAAGTAACATTAAGATACAGTACCACCTCAAACTACCAAATTAGATTAAAAAAAGAATCTGTAATAGAAAAGCTCTATAGGAGACTGAAAACAAATTCCACAAGAAATTTGTATGGTGCTGTAAGACAGAAAAAACCTGTAATAAATAGGTAAAATGCATGACATGATAAATTGTGTAGATCTTTTTTTTGTTACAGAAAAGATTATCTTGTCTTTTGGCACATTATAAGGATGCTTATGATTTCTTGATTTCAGACATAGATGAATGCTTCAGTGAGCCATGTGAGGAAAACCAATACTGCACAAATACCCAGGGATCTTATGCATGCCTGAGTAGGTTTGCAAACATTTGTCTTGATTCAGTCGTATAGAGAATGTTTCCCATTATTAATCATGGTTTTTTTTCATTCTTTGTTTTATAGTAGTGGTAAACTTATGCCTTTTAGTACTGCAGTTTTGAAGACATTTTATCAGTTGCAAGCAAGGTCAACACTGTATTTTCATTTTTCCATGTTATAGCTCGCTGTGCTAGTGCAGAGAAAATGAATGTTGCCGTATAAATTTTATTGTGAGCACGAGCACTATTCCTCAGAATTTCAATTCAGTATGTATAGATTCCTACATAAACTGTAATGCTGCTAGATACATTTACAGTTTTTTTGCCATAGTAATATTTAAATTTGTATTTAACAATAAATTTAAAATAAGTAAAATATAAATCCAAATCTGATGATGGTACAGCTTTCTAAGCACTTGATATTAATAAAGCTTTAATAGTAAAGTAACAATGCACTTTCAGTATGTTTGCTATTATTAAATCAAATATATGTATTTGGACATTAAAGGAAATGGAACAAAAGGAAGACTGATTTTTAAACTGGTGAATCTTGTAAATGTCACTGAAGACTTCAGTAGAATGGATCACAGTCCATACCTGTCAGGAAAAAACTTGAAAATCACAAATTAACAGTGTAAGACATTTTGCCCTGACTGCAAGAAGTGTAAAACGACAAAACAAGTTTTAGAGGTACTTTCTGTGACTACGAAATCAGATATTGATTCACTCATTCAGTCCTAAGTCATGCTGAAAAAAAAAAGATATTATTCGAGGATCTGGTGGGATTACAGCCAGATTTTACTGAAGGGTGCAAAGTTTATGAAAGCTTGCATTTAAACATGTAGTGTGGAACTTAACTAATGGTTGACATTCTTCAAACTGATATTGAAACGACTAGAATAATAACAGTTACGCAACTTTCAAGTTGATAAGCTGTTCACCACAAACCAGTTTTAGCATCGAGATATACCTCTGTGATTTAAGTTTTGGGGCAGGAAGTTGGTGAAACACTAGCACTTGCTAGTGTAAATTGTCACCATCCTTAAAGGTTGGTGGGGAGCTGGAGCTATAAAGGATTTAAAGTTCCTGGACTGAGTAGGAGAATGGATTCCATAGGTAGATAGGTGAAAGGGAAGAATGTAGGGTGGGTGGTATGGATACAGTCACCTTACCTGACCGCAAGACAGCACAGAACTGTATCATACAGCGTATGTTAAAGAAATTGAAAATGTGAACATAATATGTAATTTGTTAAAGAAGTTAATGAAGCTTGATATTTTAATGAGACTAGTAACTGATTCTTAGAGAACAGCAGTCTCTAGGATCCTATAAGTTGTGGAAAAAATTAATGCAGCAGAGTAATATATAACCTGCCCATTTAAGCTCTCTGAAAGTAAAAGTAAAAGCATAGAGTAAAACAGGTTTGGCTGTCAAAGACGAGTGTGGAATGAAAATAAACAAAAGGCTGGCAAATTTACATTTGGTTACCCAGTGCAGACTGTTGGCAGTGACTAGTAATGAAGGGTGCTTGCAATTCAGTAATTAGGAAGAAAGAGATCTGTATCTAATTTCATTTACGTCTTCAGTTATTTTTACTGAGATTACTGTTTCCACTGTATTGTGCTATATACATCAAAGATATTGTAATGAAAAAAAGAAATATTGATGAAAATATCATTTTGAAATCCTACAATTATTACTGAAGAAACAATAAAAAGGCTGCTTCACTGAGACCATGTAGGACTGAATGAAGAATGAAGTTTATCCCAGAAAAAGTGATGAATCTGTTTCTATAAAAGTGGTATAGACCTTGGGATAAGGATGTTAAATGATTGGTCTCCGAAAGGATGCATCATTCATCAACAATAAATATGGTCTATTTTAGGATCAAGATAGTTTGTAAAATCAAGACTTTGTTAAATGTAAACATTAATTATGTTCCTTATGATTCTGTTTTGTAAATAATTAGAAGACATATATATATATATACAACCACAGTTGCTTTTTATCTCAAACAGACTGCAATGATGCCTGCAATGGATGCTCAGGTGCAGGCCCAGAGAACTGTAACCAGTGCAGTGAAGGATTTGTTCTAAATAGTACCTTGTGTATTGGTAAGTGACTGAATGTTGGAATGGTAAAGATAATAATAATAATAAGCACATTTAAATATTTCCTTTCTCCAGCATCAACCAGACTCAAAGCACTTTACAATAATAAGACTGCACTTGTAAAGCAGGCTTCCCTGTCAAGAAGATGAGCACAGTGCACTGCAAAGGAATATAAAAAACCACGTCCAGTGAAAAAACAGCATGAAGATGGTATGGTGATGTGGCACGACAGCACACAATAGGGGTGATAGAAAGTTTCTCTTAGGAAGAATGCAGTAAGGACATCAAGCCAGGTAGAGATCAGAGTGAAGAATAAGATGTACAAGAAAGCCATCTTCAGCTAGTTAGCAAAAGGGAGATACACCAATCAATAATAACACTAAATCTAAGTATAGTCAGTTGTTGCTCAATCGTTTTCATCAAGGTATCAAAGCAAAGAAGTTGAAGCAAGACTTGAGTATTGCATCACTAAAACAAGTGTTTACAAAGCGCTATCTGGATTCACAACAATGGTTGAAGTGAATTGTACAAATCACGGACCATGAAGGAAGTGGCAGGATATGGAGACCATTAGCCAACAAAAACTTCAATTTCATCTGTCCATTACATAAGGAAAAAGCAGAAAGCCACAGACAATCCAGCACACAGAGGAACTAAAGGAGTTTGTAGATCCAAAAGTTGATGATGATAAAACCAACAGATCATAGACAAAAAAATAAACCAACAACACAGCTGCCCTATTCAGCCTGTTAGGCAAGGGGACATCACTCGCCAGCAATGGATCAGTGCTTTGTTGTTATTTTCATGAGACTTAAAAAAAGCAAGTTTTTATCTATTTTTGTGCAGAATATTGAAACCCAGATTTATTTAAATGGTGGAACTAAAAGAATAGAATAAATAACAAAAACTTGTGTAATTATACCTATAACCTGGCAGGTAAGGTTAAGAAAGATGCCTGATGAGGTGTGAAATCTAAGAGCTTAGATGACAGTTTACCTGCTCCCATAATCTCTTGTGTAGCTGTTGTAACTAGTATACTGCTTATGTAATTTGAACTTTAAAAATGCAAGTGCCTCCCCCCAAAAAAAAACAAGTAACAAAAATTCAGACAAAACCACTATAATTTTTACACTTGCATAGTTATAGCAGTAAAGGTGTGGTTTTGCTTTCTTTTCAACTGGTGAAGAGTTCTTTTCTCGCAGCATCTTACTTTTTTTTAAATAGTAAGTGCATTTTAGAGGACATGGTCTTGTTTCTGTAAACAAGCAACCCATAAACATGTATATCTGTGATGATTATATAAGTTAACAGTGTGATAACTGATGCAGATGGTATTGTAACCTACAAATGTGTTTCAGACGTGGATGAGTGCGAGAGTATGGCAGCGGATCTGCTATGTGCTAAGGATAATGAAATGTGCCAGAACACCTTAGGTTCCTACAAATGTGTTTGCTCTCCTGGCTTCCAGATGCAAGGAGATGGGTGTCAGCATAAGCCTACAGGTAAAATAGTTAACTGTTACATCATATGAGATATATTTAGGCGCAAGACCAGGAATATAGAGATAAACAGATTTATAAGTCCAACCTTAACTGGTGATCTAAATTATGACAAGTCCAAAAGGCTTTCAGCGTATTGGAAAGAGATACAATATGGGTTAGGTATTTTTAGTTGTGTTGTAATAAGTTCGCATTTGTCATGCTGAAAACAGGGGTGAAAAGTGCCCTCTTTTTTGTCAAGAAGCAAACTTCCTGTTCATCTGTGAAAGAAAACCATATCCCTTTCAAAATATTATAAGATGCAGTCACTATTCATATTCCAACCTACATTTTCTGATGCTAGGACCAGTATATATTACCCCCAGGTGTATTTGTCTTGAAAGATTTGGACTGGAAAGAAGTCCCTAAAATAGTGCACCTATGTAAATGCAAACCTGTGTGTATGCACACATTTTGTACCTGTAGTTTTGTTTTCTTTTGGTTTATCATCTGAAAACGTAAAACGCACAGGGTGGCTTTTGTTAAAAATAAGTATGGATATCCCATTGATGATTCTTTTTGTACTGACAACTTGTATATATACTTTTGACAAATTTTTTGTATGCTCCCTCTTGAAATAGCCCAATGACCTAGTCAGTAACGGAGTTAAGTGCTCTTGCTCCTCTTTTTGGAATTTTCAACCCCTTTCTCTTCAAACTGTCAGCTTTTGAAACTTTCAAGTCCAGCTTTAAAACTGACGTCAGAAATATATAATACAGCTACCTCTTCCACTCACCTTGATCCAGCTTTTTGTTCCCGTTTGCCGATGCTTGTTTTTTTATTGTTGTTGTATGGTCAGCTGTTGATTCATTTACAGTCTTTATGCCCAGTACATTGTGCTCACTTTCGTAGTACAGAGTAATATGTTCTACAAATCAATTAACTTTGTAAAAACACGACATCAAGGTTTTGACCTCTTTATGAATATGGTGATGTTTGTAGACATGTATCTCAAGTAAAAAGTGACTATTTACCCAGATTTATGGAAACAATTTATCACATTACCTAGTCATTAGGGAAAAAATACACCACATTAGCCCTTCAAGGTTTTCAGTTGACTGAAAAAAACCACTTTGGACCCCAATTTGATATTTATTTTAAGGTTATCCAACCTTGTTCATGCATAATTGCAATCCCTTTTGTTTGTGTACCATTGTATATTAAATGCAGTTGTCAATTTGACATGTTATCATCCTGATGCACCTTTTACAAGTCATAGATTTGTGTAATCTAATGTGTTTAGCATATCATTTGGTATTTTACACAGTCAGCTAGCCAACATGTAAGTGCCATCCATGCACACCATTGTCCATGTGTTTATCTGACCATAACTTCCAGCTGATAATTTTTACAAGGAGGGTAGCTGTGGAACAAGTCATAATTACTTCGGGGTGGGCTAAATTACCTGGACAGTGGCTAGTAGAATATTTATGGTCTAGAATTGCATATTGAAAGCATTCTAGTGGTTACACAAGAACTGCTGAATATAAAAACTGAATTGCAATTTTCCACATATATCATGTTTTCACTATGAGAAACACATTTTTGAAAAGCAGTTTTGGTAAAATAAGGTGTAGATTTTCTTACATAACAAGCATATCATTGCCTACAGAAAAATAGGTGCTTTCTACAATTTTTTTGGTAATACAAATTTATTTAAAATATTTTTGTGAGTTATTTTCCCATAGTATAGGAAACAAGGCCAAAATGGTAGGCATTCTGTCTCAAAGAGAGATGGATCTCTTTTGAGTTAATGAAATCGAGTTGGGGCATCTGGCCAATTTTTCAGAATAGTTCAGTGTATTTTAGTCTGAGGGAATTATTTTCCATAATTTCGATAAGCATAATTTACTGATCATTTTATGACAAATTTTCCTTTGTTAAAATATAAAAATAACCTCCTTAATGATCATTCTGAAATTCATACTTAATTCATATTTCAGTCTCGGTTTCTTGCAGAAATCAGAGAACACAAAGAGAATTCCAAGAAGTCGTCTGAGAAGTTGAGGTTTAACAAAAAAATGCTGGACATTCTCTTCACTGTTCCTGCCTTCTTGGGCATTCTTGTTATCTTGTGCGTGATCATGAAACTGTTGTACTACGTCAGCCCTGTTTTAATGACTTTATCTGTGGGACTGCTTGCAGTTTATGTTTTTTACTTCGCCTCTCAGTATGACTTAACACAGTTGTGACAAGTATTCACTTTCGGTTTTAACGTTTAGTGTAACTTGCTGTTAATGAAGGTTGTCTTTTATCTGTTTCATGTCTTAAGTTGATAGTGGCACCCCTGAGAATGCATTTAAAATTAAGAATTTGCTATACTTCATAAATGAGGTTACTAAATCATACAAAATTAAAAGTGTTCAACATTCTCTTTCTGACATCAGTCATGTTGTTACACAGAGACTTGTTCTTCTGCAACAGAGCACAATTTTAATCTAGTCACAAAGAACTTGAAATAGGGCTAAAGTCCCTTTGTCAAAAGTGCTTTTTGGTAATCAACCTAGAAGTGAAGGAAACCACCACAAAATCTCCAAGGAATACTGATGTCATGGTCCTAAGACCTAAGTCACTACCAAATAACAGATGGTACAATTAAAATGCTGTTTCAAATAGTGATTAGATGTTTATATTTTATCTCATTCTATATAAAATGGCAATATGAAGTGTTTGCCCCATACCCAAAGAGAACATAATGAATATTATCTGAAATTAAGGTGTGTGCAGAGAAAATTGTGGTAGAACCCAGGCCTGGTCCAAAAACTTAGAGCAGTGTTTGTGTGTAAAACTGTTGATTAACCTCCCCACCCCCCAAAACAAAAAACTATAGGTATCTCATCCTTTCCTGTCAAAGCATAAAACATATTTTCAAGAAGCTTTTTCAATTGAATAAAGTTTAAAAACTGAAAAAGGAATTTTCATGCTGTCTTGTCAAGCCATAACACATTTGTGCATTTTTTTATTTTACAAAAAAAAACAAACAAAAAAACTGTAGTTACAATTTGTCATGGCATACTGTGCAACGTGTACAAGTGTTTGGGTTTTTTTTTTTTAATGAAAGTGTTGCAGCAGCATCCTTGAGACCAGCAAACTACAATTATTTCAGATCAATTGTGTAGGTGGGTGAAGATTTGTACCCAAATAAAAAAACTCTTAGCGGGGAGGAATATTTTGGTCATGTGTTAAGAGGGAAGTATGACAAACAATGACTAATGTTGTGTTGATATCTCCACTAGAGCTAGTATTCATGAAGCGCATTTCACCACTGAGTAAATTTGCTGCACAGGTAGCACCTAACTTTTTAAAAATCATTCCATTTCCTCCCCTCCTATCCATTCCCATCATCTTTTTTCTGAAAATAGACCAAAATTTGCTGTGATAATTGTTCACCACTGAGCAGATAAAATTGATTTTTCCCAGCTGCTTGTTTTATCAGCTGCTCCGGTTTAAGACTTCATGCTTAATTAGACCTTGACCTCACCCCTTATTTTTTGGGAAGCTGGTGGAAACTCCAGCTATGCCAATTTAACCTTTTTGATGGTTCATGAATGAGTTTGCTTGCCAGTGGCCTTGAATACCAGTCCAGATTCATGGATTTGTTTAAAGCTCTGAGCTTTTCATTCACTATGAACTTGCAGATTCATCAACACAAATTTACTTTGAAACAAATTCTTTTAGCTGATAGCTTTTAATTTTGTCACAATGTACCATTTTCTCCCCATGATCTACATATTTGCAGAAACTGAACAAGACCAGAAAGCAGAGGAAGATCCCACCAGAGCTACTCCTGATGAAGTGAGAGAACAAAAAGAAGAATTATAATTAATCTTTTCCTGCTTTGAAATGCCTAATCAAAAACTGAATCAACATGCAGGCTTATTAGTTTGTGTTTAGACCTCGTGTGCCTTTGGAAGGTGTTTTTGTGACCTATTAAATTATGTTCAATAGTTTCTTTTGATTGTTAGTATGTTTGGTTACATTTTGTGAGTGAGAGAAGTATGGTACTGCACTAAAATATTTTCACTGATCTGATGCCAGCTGTTATCTAAAATAAATTAGGTTTGCATTTCTTATGGCAGAAGTGGTAGCTGGTTCAATGGCATCTTTCACAAAAGACACCTACAACACTGCCATTTTCTGGATAATGTTAAACATTCACTGATCTGGTCTTATGAAATCCCCTTCTTTTACAACTGCACATGACAAAGATGCCCAAATGCTAGCTGTTACTTTAATATTCCAGTCTCAAATCGGCAAATCTTACTATGAGCTTCAGCTTTTCAAAGTAATATTTTTCTTCCTATCCTGATTGTGGAGGGGGCAGAACTAAATTTGTAGAAAAAGATGACTGGTAGAAAACTAAAGTTGATGGAAAATTTCCATATGATAAATAATGCCGCCTATGCTTTTCATTGATAGGAACATGAACCAAAGTTAATGAAAAAAATACATCTTAATTGTTTAAATTCAGAATTTCGTTTAGAAAAGTTAAAAATCTTCAAACTGGCATTTTGCAGCCTAACTTTCATCCATGCATGGGATTTAAAAAAACTTTTAAGGTGGTGTGCATTAAATGGCTGCGATTCCCTCTTCATTAACGAATTGTAATACTTCAGTCTTATGAAAAATAAGCAAGGGGTGGGGTAAAGGAGAGCTAGTTGCTGGTTCTTAACATGCTATGTCATCAATGGAGACTATATGTAAAGGGGGAGGGGATTGGAGACTATATGTAAAGGGGGAGGGGATCAACTTTAAAACAAAAAAATCAGCACCAAGAAACACTTCATTATAATAAAGCATTACCATTATAAAAAATTGTAACTGTTCCTGAAATAAGACCCATAAGTATTGCTTTCATGTAATTCTAATCTTTCATTATCTAAATAGAACATTTAACTATCATACAGATGCCTAAGTACAGCTCAATGGCATCAATTTTGTCCTCATTAAAGAAGTTAAATACAAGAGAGAAAGTAGCAGTTTTGGACCTGAATCTTATTTATTTCAAAGTACATTTACATGCATGGGTGATTGTTTCTTTTTACAACTGCTTTAGTTTATACTTTGCATTTTGATCACAGTGGGTAGTATTTATAACACCCATTGCAAGTACTAAATTAAATAGGAATACATCATTTTTATAGACATGCTCATCCTATGTTCCAGGATGCCATTTTCTGTGGTGTCCAAAATCCATATTTTACATGAAAATCTAGCATATTACGAATAAAAAAATATGCATTTTCATACACCATTCCCCCTCCCCAATATAGAGATCTTGCAATTTAAAATAAGAAAACATGTATAATTGAACATGTCTGCTATGCCCTTCTCAGTGTAACATTTTGGGCAAAGAATGGAATGTGACTGGTGTGCGAGATTCCAACATCACATCAACACCACCTGCAAAATGCATGTTTGTTTTGTTTTGATTTTTTTTTCCTGCTTGGCTCAATGGAAAGTAAGTTGTGTATGATTTTGGAAATTTTATTGCCAGAAGGAACGTTGGTACCGTCTTCATTGAGACCGAGGCCTCTTAGTGGAAATGGTAGGTTGGAAACAAAGAGGTAGCATTGAATGAATTTTTTTTTAACTCTCTTGGTTTGAATTGCCGTGTAGCACGGGCAAGGCGATTTTCATTACTTTTTATCGCAAAGTTCAACTTTTCTCTTTTCCAAAAATGTATAGGTTTCTTGATATAATGTTTATCTCAGAGCAGCAATAATAAAAAAAACAAACTTCACCACTGTCGTCTTCGCAGTCTTCAGTTATAAGCCAGTCATTGTAATGTTCATTTTTATCTTGAAGAGGGTTAAATGATCACAGTGATCAATGTACTAACAGTTAAAAAAAAAATTTTTTGTATTATTCAGATGTTTTCATACCAAATACAGAAAAATCATATGGGTGAGCATCTGTCGGGTAGTAATTTCAGGTGCTTTACTCGTTCTATCTCCTGCAGCCTCTTGCAAGGGTCAGCTTTAAACTGGCTTTTATCCAATGTTTTATTTCTTTCCAAATAGAAACCACAATAAAAGTGAACCATGATTTCTACAAAGTATACGCTAAGTTTACACAATTACTGTGCAGGCATAGGATAGATACTGGTGTGCTAGAAAAAAAACTGTAACTGGCAAATAAGCTCTATGACAGAGCTTCACCTTGTAAACTATACACTGGTTCGTTTCAGCAAAACAAAAACCAGAAAACATAGAAACTGCAGAATATAATGGATTAGACCACAAAATACTAACTGCAAAGCCACAAAAATTGACACTTCTGTATATGTGACAATCACACGCTTTCCAGTTTTAAATGGAAATTTTATACCTGATCACCTCGTCTGAAAAAGCACTGGCTAGCTCTAAACCTGACAAGAAAGTATGACAGTCAATATCCCAGAGGGATAATCAGTGACACTTTATAATCTACAGGAACACTTGTAAACAATTTGTAAAAGAAATACTTTCATCAACAAATCACCCTGCCATTTTCATATCATTATGTCACTCATCAATATAAAAGTGACAGCAAAAAAACAAATCAACATTCACCATGAAAATTGCTTTTTAGTAGAAGGCAATGACTGTTTCGTGAATGAAATAAACCTTAATATGATGCTTTAGTATTCTTCCATGGGTACTTCTTGCACTGAAATTTGCATGGAGTCTGAATTATGAGATGCTTCTTCTATCACTGCATTGTCATTTTCTATGTGGGTATGAAGTTCACTGACTGAATCTGTAGTGCCAACATCCATACATTCAGCGACAGAAGTGTCCATGTTTTCTTGCTTACTCGAAGTCTCTTCCTCAATGGTAACTGCTCTGGCTACCTCTTGTGGAAATGAAGTGGTGTCTGATAAGTTTGACGATTCCACAGCAATAGCATCAAAGGAAGAGGCCACTTCTGTTGAACTGCCTTCTGCTGAAATGTCTAAAGAACTGTCTTCACGATTACAGAGTGTGTGTTCATATTTGGATATACCATCAAGACAGTTTATTTCCTCACGTTTCCCTAGTTCTTCAGCACTCTGAGTTGCCTTTTCACTACCTTCATTTACCTGATCCAGAACAGTCAGGCTGTTTTTATCTGATACTTTTTCACAACAAAGATGGGATCCTTCAAGAGCACCAACAGACATCTTTTTGTAAGACTCTGGCCCTTCCAATATGGTGGCTGGAAAAAAAGTATGAACACTTGCATGAAATGACTGTATGATTACACTGCATAACAGCCAAAGAGTTTGAGTTTTAAGACAAACAGTTTATATCTACATAAGCATGTTAATCTGGGAATAGGTAAAAAGAGAGTTGATATTTCTCTCTGAAACTCTACAAAAATCAAAAGTATTTCAGCTTAAAGTTAAGAAGCCTATACTGGAGTCACTTTAACTAAGGCCGGCATTACTCAATAATTTTTTTGTAAACATGTTTTAGATCATTTCATAAATAAAAATAACTTCTAATGAAGATTATAATAATTCATTTTCAGAATGCAAGTAAATGGCTGAAAATTACTTATACTAAAATGTGCATTTCTATACAATTCACTTCAAAAGCAGCAAACATCTTCACAGCTACAGTGTTATTCACACTGTAAACTGGGTAGTGTCAAACACATTACACTGTGCCTAAATAAATCTCATGTATATTCTAAGATTTTGTTGTTTGACACTTTATTTTTATCTATGTGACATGCCACCATAAAATGAATGCCAACTAGGAAATTTGGTATTAAATAATTAAAATCTACAGCTTTTCAGCTTTCATTTGATACCAAATTGTTCTTCTAGTCCCAAAATTGAGCGAGTTATACAGGTTTGAAGTGTGCAAGTACGATATTAGTTTTTTTTAACAGCCCCACAAGGTTTTTCCTGACCAATGTGTACTCTGAATAGTTTAAACTCTACTACATCTTGCACAATGATAAAACACACAAATAACAAAAATGTGCAAAGCTTTGAATATTTGTACGTTTTGGATTTTGCTGGTGACAGAAGTGCTAATTGCTAGGGTTACAAACCAATCGGATCATGTCACTTCAAATGTTTGGTACGGAAAACTAACATACAAGCAAATAGCTGTGAACGATTCAGAAAAGGAGGCCCAGCCTTGCCAGTTAAGGGAAAGAATGCTGATTCCAAACGATATACAACATGCCGGGCTTTGTGTGATTGTCTTATGCATAACCAAAGCTCAAAGAAGAGCCATTATCAGCATCAGTAAGAGGCTTCGAAGGAAAATTAGTGAGGGTAGGTATGAAAAATGTATTAGTTTAATCCTTTCGTTCCGCCCCTGGCGAATTGGCCAGGGGCTTTTTTCTAATTTTTTTGTTTTAAAATGCGTTGTTTCGGATAAAAAAATTAATGAATTCAATAGTTGATTCATTTCTCTATCGATTGATCATCCTTTTATGACGTAGTTTTTACGTTTGACAGTAATTTATTAGAATATACATTAGAATTTAAATATTACTATCTTCTTCTCCTTTGCGGTTGTTGAAGTACAAATCCATGTCAAAGTGAGTGACCACAACGTACTTCGATTCTTCAAAATGGCGCTCGACCAATGTTTACATTCTCTCTTTGTTACAATACAAAAACTTTTGATTGGCTGCCAGTTCCAGGGAAGGAATCATGGTGGAACATTTCCTAAACGTTTCAGTAGTTTCCTCCCTTGTTATTTTCATTTATGCTTGTGAAAGTGGCTGCGGGAGTTTTTGTATGGGCTCATTATCATGGCATTTTCTGTTGGGAATATTATAAAAGTGTGTTTTCAAGCTAACACAAGGTAAGGTTGTTCTTTTTCTTTACATTTTGATCTATCATTATCAATTTTAATTGTTCTTCTACCTCTTTTAGTCAGTTTTTTATTTTTTTTAAAAAGGGGTAAATACATCCGTTCAAGGGGGTCAAACCGCTGCTTAGCCTATCGTAAGCATACCGGACTGGAAGGATTAACATCAAAACACATACTTTATAACAAGAGCACAGGTGAACCTTATATATTATATATCATCAAAGTATTAAAATCTGATGTTATCTCTAACTTGACCAGGTCACCTCAAAAGCACCATTTTCTCAAGCCACTCCTCACAACACACACCACAATGAAATACCTACCACAGGGGTCTGCAATAACTGTTGCTGTGTCACTGTTAGTTCCTGCTGTCTGCTGACAGTCTTCCGTAATCAATGGAGCTTCAGTAGGTGCCATCATCAGGACTGCTGCCTCAGACTGTTGTGATTCTTCTAACAGAGCATCATTACCTCCTGTTGTCTCTACATGCTCAGTCTTTTCGGAACATTCAAAACCAGTCATGCCCGACTTAACAACTAACTGTGTGTCATCACCATTTAATATGGCATTAAAGTTCGCAGAATCTACAGCGCCAGCTTTGCATTCTTTAGTTGTTGTGTCCAATGCTGTAGTTGAAATATGAATGACCTGGTCTAAGTTTGCCGCAGGTACAGGGATGCTGTCTTTTGGTTCTGGTGACTCTGCAACCTCAAGGATGGATGCAGAGGTTGGGGCATCAGTTGCTGTGCACTCTCCACTTGGATTCCATGTTAAGGATGGACTGGAGTTGTTCCATGCTGGCACAGGGGGTGTGCTTTGTGGAGTGCTGGTGTCTGCTTGCTGGAAACTGCCAGTGCTGTCCATACCATTCACCATACTTTTTGACTCAGATACCACCTTTCTGTCAAACAAAATTAACCAGTATAGTTCTTTTTCCAAAACAATGCATTCTAAGTCTAATGCTAACAGGAAAAACTTTTTTTCCTCATCGACACATATCAAAAATGAGTGTTATTTTTGCAAGAACAAAAAAAAAAAAAAAAAAAGGTTGACCACTTCTTAACCGTTTGCACTGTCATGTTTTACAGATAAATCCAGTCTATTCAAAACTTTACCCAGTCAAAACAAACTTTTAATGCTAATGGCCTATACGTACACTAAACTGAATGGCCCATCTTTCTGATCATTTTGAAACCACTCTAAAAGACGACTCATTAGCATGTCACCATCACAGCAGATAATACACAAGGTATGTATTGACAACGCATTCACGGCTAGAAATTTTGTTTTCCTTGCACTTTTGAAGGGTCTACTGCAGTTCACTACGAGAGAAAGTACTGTTCAAACGTATCAAAAGAAAATCCACAGCAAGAAGATTCCTGAATAGATTTCAGGTGCTGAAAGTCAGGAGAATAGTTGGAAGAGGAAAAGTTGTGTGCAATAGTGGATGCCAGTGAATTAGCCACATCCCTGGCTCAGTGAGGTCAGAGCCTGCAGGTGACCTAATGCCAGCATGAAACCTTCCCTTTATCTTCCTCATAGGTACCAACACCGCACTAGAAGTGGTGCAGGAGGATAACGACCATAGAGGAGGGAATGGCACGGGTGACAGCAACAAAGCCTACCAACTACTAAGTACCCTCACTAAGAGAGGTCAACACAAGACCTCAGTCATCGCATGCAGCAATGGTAACCTCCTCATAGAAAGCAAAGCTTCAAAACAATGTGATGGTCATGGAGGGATTCACACATGATGTTCTCCAAGATGACGTTAAGCAGCACAGATGATAGTGGGCACCCTCAATGTATACCTACTGTAGTGTGAAAGTGAGCTCCTATTTGGTTATCCACAAGTACTGTACTTGTTGAGCCATCATACAACTCGTTGATGATTTGAACAAGACTTTCTTCAATGTTCAATTTTAGTATCACATGGAAGACTCTTCTGATGCCTTTTTTAAGCCTACAAAGTTGTGATGAAGGTCCCACTGATGCTGAAGATTCTTCTCTATTTGGATGCGAAAGTTAAAGATCTGCTCAACTGTGCTTCTACCTGGTCTGAAGCCAGCCTGATCTGAGATCATGGCAAATGTTAGGATGTATTTGATGACGTCATCCTTGAAGTTTCCACAGAATAAGTAGGGAACAGTTGTGGAATACACGTTTGTAGTTTTCAATCCAAGGCTGTGGTATGTCAGAGGGGCTTAGTGTGTCAGTGACAACTATGATTTGCATAATAATAGCATACCATATTTATACAATTTTCCTTTATACCTTTGCTTTCTACTTTTTCTCTGGATTTACATTTTTAAGAAGTCTGTGTCACAAAGGAGGCATGCGGGGGTCAGGATTAACCAATGTCCTTTTTTCACTTTTAGGGGTTTGTGCACAACTGCAAGAAATATTCACCTTCCAAATGGATCAACTGTGCTGACAACCAGGACATTCTGAAACATTCGAAAAGGAGTTAAAAATAATTATTCCTTTTCTTATTATCCTACAATTCAGGATAACTAACAACTAAAATTAAATTCTTAGTAGTTCTTAAAAATGCCTAACTTTTCCAAACTTTTAGGAACAGACTGGAGTGACATGCTTTAACTTGAGGTAAGGCTGAGCACCCATGAACTGACAGCAAGACAACCAACCAGCTGTTTTCGCAAGACAGCTTTGAGGGAAAATGCACATTTGCTCCACACAACATGAAGTGACAGCTTGTTGCTGGGAGATAAATCTAGGCAAGTTCCTAAAATCATACCCTACTTATAGTTTCTGTAAGACACCAGCACTTCATCCATGTAGACCCAAAATACTTACAGCCTTAATTTCCTCAAGACTTTCCTTTACTGTATGTAAAAACCAGCTCATTTTTGTTTAATATGCTGAAAGCAAGCACAACTATTTTATAAAAAAACTACGGAAAAATGAAAACCAATAAAAACTACAGTGTCTAATCCAGTACTAGTAATAAAAATACACTTTTACAACAGCTTACATCAGTATTATAAGAATACTCAGTTATCTAGCTTACATTACAACTATGAGTTTATTTTGACAGAAATATTGTCTGAGTGATGGATTTTTTTATTTATGGAAACTGCTCATATGCATTATGTAAAACTTTGCTGCCCTCTCAAAAATCCAAAACTCTTTAGGGTATAGAAAACAATTTCCAGTTTATGCGATCTTTTACAGACTTTCTAAACTCTGTAAGAATCATGGTTATCATTTGACATCAAGGTTAACGCAGGTCTGAGAAATACAAAAGAGGGTTGGAAAAAGCCTGGAATTTAGTTAATCAACACATGTATGAACAACACCAATAACAACAGCTGTAGTACATTATTTGTTTTTAAATGATGCACTTTCTCCATGATTTATGACAGCCCCCACTCAGGGGTCACAATCCTGGCAAATTAAAATTTATTCAGGAAAAAACCTGCAACAGATTAAAAGATCATTGGGTGTAACTGAAATTAATACCAATTTTAAAAAAAGAGTGACAAAATTACTTTTTCTAGCCCCCGAAGAAATTTGTCACATCTCTTGTAGTGTCTTCTTGGATCAGTCAGCAGTTCACATAAACGCTGAATTGTGAATGGGGCACTGAAACATAAGTGTAAGATCCTGTTTAAAACACAAACAACCCATGCAGTGGGCAAATAGCAGGTAGCCTCTACTTCTTCCTTATCTCCTACATGTTCCATTTGTGCAGTGACTGTGCTGCCCACAGCCTAAACAAATGAGCAAGGGAAAAGTGCAGCCTTAGTCTCTACATTTCTAGACAACTGTATTAGTTTTCTTGCTGTCTTTACCCACTTTCTTTCAATCCTTTCCAAGTCTTGGATACTAGATATACTTTCAGTCCCATTAAATGTACATCAGTAAAATGTTTTTCCACAGTGGTAACATTATTTACAAAGTGTCTAAATGTTTCACTTTCAAGTAAATATACCTGCATGATCGTAACAAGCAAACTAAAAACTTTCATCTGCTGTTTAGCATATCGGACAATCTTGTGCAAGTCTGTGATATCCATAGCCCAGCAATACCAGGTCTGTCACAACATGACCATGAGATCAATCCACTTCCTGGATGGGGACATCACCTGCTATTGCCCCTTAACCGGCATGTGCCTTGTTAAAGTTAAAAAAAAAAAAGCCTGAAATTTCCAGAGGCATAGGTTAGTAAGGGAGATCGATTGGTCCTTAACACAGCATTAGGGCATAAACTCCCCATGATGGAAGTACTGACCAAGACTCCACCCTCAGATAGAGGGTATTATTATGTGTCCAGTCATGGTAATCACTAACACAACCAGCAAGGCAGAGATCAGAATGAACAGGGTGCAACTGGAGAAGGTGCAGTCCTTTAAGTATGTGGACGTGACCCATTCCAAAGACGGTGACTGTGTGGTGGATGTATGTCTCAGGATCATAACAACGATGGCCAGACTAAAGAAAATTTGGGACAGAAATCTCTAGTTGTCGCAATCATGCTGTACAGCCTTCTTCAGTGAAGACAGTGAAGATGATGTCTGAAGGAAAAAGTACATTTTCTGTCCCACAAAAATGACATGAGTCATTTTCTTTTAAACATTAGCTGATTAAATTAATTTGGTTGTATACCAAACATTATTTTATTTTAGATTTGGAACTTTTATTTTGAAATCATTGCACTACTACTGCTCTCTTTAAGTAAAACTACCATCAGTAAAACTTATATGACCCCAAGAATAACTATATGCTTTTAGTAGTTAACTTCTGTCACCTTGGTGCGCCACAATTTGCTTAGCTTTATTGTTGTTTAGCTTGCATTCAACACCTATCCATGCTGGAAATTTGTCTGCCAAAAACTGATCTGCAGCATTTCGTTAACCCATTAAAACTACTCAACACTGTTTTCATGTCTTTAGGCAGACAAAGAAAACTGTCTTGAAAATAGCACTGTAAAGTAGCTCTCTACATCTTGTACTAACAAAACCATGGGTGTAGGTCAATGAGAAGGGATATTGTTTGTGTTTGTCACACGATTTAAAAGTTTTAAATACAATGGAAACTTGTAAATACAAGCATTTTTACAACATAGAATTTTCACTTTTTGAAATGCTGGGTGTGGCTCCCAAAATTAAAAAAGCCAAACTGCAAAGTCCTTACATATTGCCCCATAGAATAACTATCACAGACACTAAAGTGTTCAAATATTTTGTACAATTTTTAATTTTAAATTGGAATATCTATTAAGACTGTCAGAAAGAACATTTGTATAAAACAAATGGGTAAAATAGTTAAATCCAGAGAAAACAATGTTACAAAAAGAAGACCTACCCATGGAATTTTTGTACTGTATCCATTATGCGGCTCCTGACAACTTCACTGCGAACATTCTCTACATTAGGGCAAGGAGGCAAATGATCAGATCCATACTCTTCACAGAACTGAATCATCACTTGTTCCATCTTTGCAAGAATCAACACCTTTAGCTGAGACCATGGAAATCTGTGAAACCAAGCAAACCAATAAAAACTGAGCAAAACAACAGCTGCAACAAAAGTATCCAACAAGATATGTATCAAATTAATTTTTCAGACCAAGAAGCAGAAGAATATACTGCCCAATTTTAGAAGGCTTATTATTTTTTACATCTTTTATATGCATTATAAGCCACAGCAGCACTAACACTTCATAAATGACAGGAAAACTGCTTGGTCAAGCTGTTGCCAATCCAGCTGCTTTTGACAATACTGAATTATGTTTTCAGTGTGACAGTACAGCCACTAAATGATATTCATATTAAGCAGCTACCGTTACAACAGAAACTATCATTAGGTCTTCCAGCCAGAGGTGGATAATAAAAGAATAAAGGATTACTGAACTATACTACTTACAGAAAGTCAACGGCCACTTGTTTTGTGGTATAAAAATTAAAACTTTTAGTAGAGCAAAACATAATGGAATGAACTGGAAACTGTAATGTCATCTGTGTTGTGTCTGTCAAGGAAAGGTTAAACAAAAAAAAAACAAAAAAAAAGGGTAAACGTTGTCCCCCAACTTTTTGAAGTTGTTGGTGAGTGAGGTTTAAGAGCCCTTACTTTTTTTGAGGGCAACTTTATATAATACTGAAATACTCCTTGTACTGTTCGCCCACAAACCAACAAAATAATTTACAAATCATAAGCTTCAAGAATGGAGTAGTTAGCTTGCAATAAATCTTTCGTGCTTATTATCCTATCAGGAGTCTGTCAACTATTTATGAACACTCCCTATACCCTCTAGCTAAGAACGCAATTTCCTAGACATCTTATCTCATTCAATACGTATGAAAAGCAAAGCTTTATTGCTTAGAACCAGAGTGACAGCACAAAATTCAATGTGTTCCAATATTTACACCTATTAACGTACAATAACAACTATCACTGGCATACTGTTTTAAATAGCATTTTTTAAGCATTTAAATGATGTGATTTGCAAGAAATATAGCTTTTTCCCTATTAAATTCACATAAAAGAAAGTAACTGTATGGAACACATGAAATCTTCTGTCATAAAAAGTTAGTTACGAGGAAGAGATTTTGAAAACTTTTCACGACATATACAAACATCTAATGCCAAACAATGAAATATTTCATTATAATATATATTAAACTTCAAACATTACTATTTTCATACCATTTTCAGGAGCTAGAGTACCTGGCAACTGTCTCAAACATGGCGCTCGACCATCTGACTCATGGCCTACTTTTAAATTTTGACTATTTTAGGGAAACAATAGAACAATTTCTAAAGGTACCAACAGTTTCTTCCTTTATATATTCATTGACTTTGTGTTTTGTCCTTTGTGACACTACCCTGTGCAAAATCCTAGGAAAGAGCTAAGAATGAAAGTCTGATCTTGTACTGGAGAATAATAAACCATCGATGTTAATCTTTATTCTTAAGTACAATGCAAATAATAATCTAAGCATGCTCTGGACAATAATTGAACATATGCTTTCTGCATACTTACAGCGTCTCTCCTGTTTTCGCTACTTGCTTCAGAAACTGCTCCAATAGAGGCGGGATTTCTTTCGTCTGTTTTCGATTAAAGTCTGCAAAATAGATACAGCAGAAATAGACAAAAATGTTCTGAAGATAAAAATATGTTATATAGTTTTAAGTAAAATAGAAGTACAAACCATTTAAAGCGTCTAAAAGTTCTTCTCGGTTTTCCATTGTATTATTTCAACAAGCAGTTGGCTCATCAAGGTCGAGAAATGGCGTGCAGGATGTGACGTACTGACCAATACGAACCAGTCGGAAAAGGTTAAATAAATTGTTTCACTGTCTTATAATTATTTTCATAGCGAATATTGAGCTATATGATTGCTAGTAAACTATGTATATTTAAACAGTAATTAATAAAAAGACAAGCTTTATGTGGAGCTGCAACCACGGAGTTATATAACTCAGTAAATTCGTGCTGCAACTGTCACCTACGAGTCGGAAGGCTTTATCCTCCGTTAAACCGGACTCGACTACGTACTGAGGATAATTTTCTGCGCTCGGTTTACTGATTGAAACACTTATTACGTCATTGAAAAAACAGTGGCTGAAAAGTGACTAAAGCTGTTTTATTTTCACTGAAGAAGTATGTTTATATTTGGTATATATATATATATATGAAGCCTCTCTCTCTTGGCACCTTTTTGGAGCCTCAGGGTGGTAGGGGAGGGTGAAGTTGAGGGGAGAGGGTATCAGTTGATAAGGCTTGGTATAGTGGTATTGTAGAGTCGTTGCATTATCACAAGTGCATTATAGAGATAACGTATAAAATGCTAAATAGAACATAAACTTTTTTTTTATAGGTTTTAAGGAGACTGTTAATATGTTTCAACAGATCTTAAAACCACGCCCTTGTTAAAACTGATGATTAACCATTCTACTTTCAAAACTTAAAAAAAGCGTTTTGCTTTATGTCATTTCACACTTCTGTAAGCTTCTGTGGGACCCATTGATGAGTTGACCAATTAGCAGCTGTTTCAGTACTTGTGATATGTCATACAATATATATATATAACAAATACATACCTTTTTATACTCATTATGTATTAAACCTGTGTACCTTTGGCTTGCATAAAAAAACATTTTTTAAGCTAAAGTGAATGTTTTTGTTTTAATTTTAGATTACTGTTAGACAATCATTTCCTTATAGATGTCAACAAAAACCCTACTGCCAGCACAGCTGCTGACCTGCAGTGATGATGATTTTAACAACAATGTCAAGAATATGCCTGCCAAGGTCTGAAACATTGCATGTTGGGGGATGGGGGTTTGTGTGAGGGGTTATTGAAATAGAATAATTATACTTTGGGAGGTCTATGTACACCATGACATATAAACAGACTGGAGAAAGGGACTCAACATCAGGTTAGAGTCAGGATTAGTAGATATTTTTAACTTTAGCCCTAAACTAACACCACTTGCCTAACTTTTTTTTCTACTTTCCAGTTGTATGTCATGGCATACCTTATCTTCATATGTCTTGTACTGTATGCAAATCTGCTTTTTCTAAATTCCTGGTTTTAAATTTTACTTTTGTTACTTATACTCTTTTTCAAAGTTTACAGGCAGAGATGGAGCTTTATTTTAGAACACTTTTATTTTTTGACTGTCTGTCTAATTGAGCAAACTTATTTTCATTACCTTTTTTCCCCAAAGAGTAGGAAAGGTAGAAAAATGACAAGGGATTAGAAAATACTTTCATTTAGAACTAAAGAGACAGATATTTGTACAACAAACAATTTATCAAGTAGAATTCACCGCTGACTGCCAAATGGGCTGGATGGGCTATATAGAGCTTCTGCTTTGTAGTAAGTCTGCTTTTGAAGCTTCTGCTGTCAGGTCTGGAGCTCCAACAAAGTAAACCAAAAGTCTTTTTCCCAGTTGTGCCCCACTTAAAGTTCAGTACAGTCTGGCACACCACCCAATGACAAACAGATAAATAAAAAAAAAAGCAACTTTGATAGAAAATTAAAAATATAACAATCATTCAGGTTTAAAATCACTGTATTACTAATTTAATATTCTCTAATTAATAATTCGGTAAAAATCTTATATAGTGGAAGTTCCGAGGTGTATGTGTTTTTTTTTTATTGCATTCACCCCAGAGGTGGTCTGATGGTTCAATGGTTAGCGCCTATTGCCAATATTTGCTGGCTGGATGTGAAACACTACTCTCACCTCCCTCCACTCCCTGCCCCCACCATGTTCACTCTCAGGCAATGGACTTTTCACAAACTTGTTCTTACAAGAGTAGAGGGTGGTCCGATTGTGCAATGGTTAGCATCTGTCACCAATACAGTGAAGATTGGCTGTCCTGGCTTCAGCTCTTGTCTTGGGCACACTGTTCTCTCTGTGCATGTGGCCCCTGTTTACAGGGCTGGTTGCCTTGCTGTGATAGAGCTTTAGTTGTTGGCTCTGCGTAAAACACCAATTCCCCCACCCACCCACCATTCTTACAAGAGTAGAAAAGTATAAACCCCATGAGGGTAAGTGATCTGAATTGAGATACTGAAATTACCCGGAAGCTTGACACTCCATTCACAAACGGTTAATAAGGTTGTGAAACAAAGATTATTAACAATATTAAAATTTTTCCCAGTGCTGGAATAGATATTTGTGACTTTACCTATGTATGTGCCACTATGCCACAGTAACTTTAAAAAATATAATTTGTTGTTTTTGTTAAAAATATTTGTTTGTGGTGCTAGGCAGGAAAGTGCTGACAATGTATTTTTGTGTTGTGAAAGAGCATGCATCACAGATAATGTTGTTGTAACATTGGAATATATTTGTGTGTTTGTATAAATGTATAAACTAGCTAGTGCTATTAATAAACATTAAAAATTGTCAGTTGAGGTATTTTTTAATCTTATTAGATTAAACAGCTGATTATTATTAATAAGAAAAATTACCTTACTCTAAGTTGTGGCATGTATTATTATGTATTTTTCTTAAATATTTTTATACTGGTGCATTTTCACAGTTCTTTCCTGTCTCAATTACGTTTTGTGTTTGCTACAGTATAGAGGCTCTAATTAATTGATCAGGAAAATGTTGAGATTTTAGTAATGTAAAATGTAAAGCTGTGTATGCTTGTAGAAGTGGAGGAACCAACATTTCTTAACTATGTGAAAGTGTTTAGATCACTGGTTGTTATGTGATGCAGTGCTTAATGGAGCTCATCGCAGTGCTGCAGCAAGAGATGGAATCGGAACAGGAACACTTTAATAGTCTCACCACCAATCTGGATGGACTGCATGATCGCAGTTCGCGCCAATACAAAACCATCTCTAATGACATGGTGGCTTCTCAAGTTCGGCTTACCACCTTGATGAATCGCAGCATGAAGTGCTTCTCCCAGGTACCTTAGGAAGAAACCTTAACTTAATGGGTTTTGTTTACTTACTTTGGAAGGCCCATACCAACCAATTGGCTGGTTCTGCTTTGCTATGAGGTTGCAGATGGGTCAATCTGGTTTTCATCAACTGAATAAATTGGAACAAGGAGTCACCTACACAGACAGTGCAACCCAGACACAATCTTTTCCAAGAAAAGCATTGAAGCAAAAGAGAAATGTCAAAACTTAGTGTGCATTCCTGGAATTCTTGGTGGCAAAATCTTGGCAGTCTTGTGATGTCTAGCAACTTTTTTTTGTTGTTTTTTTTTTAAGGTGATACGGATAACCGAATGCACAGTTAATTGAAGACCAGAGAATCGAGGCTCCACTATATGTACTTATCTGTATATTGCTTGCATATGAGCACTACTTGTAATTGCCCTTGTGGATTAATAAAGTTATATTGCTGTTGCGTTACTATATTCTGTCTCCTTTTTTTGTTAAGGCAGAGGACCCAGCACAATTTTTATAAGAAGACAAAATTTTTCAGCAAAAGCTTGTAATTAGTTTCAGTTAATTAATTTTTCCCATACATTTGTAGATATTTCTACTGAAATGATTCATGTGAATACATTCACAGCTTTGACAGTATAGACATTGAAAACAGTCTCTTGTACGCTTCCTACAACAAAAGGGGAAATGACAATGATTCAAAACTTTTTGTATGCTATTGTGGTAAAGCATTTTAATCTATGGTCTGAACATGTTAGGGATTTATATGGTCACTTTGATAACCCAAATGACCTTAAATGTCAGAAGTTCCCTTAAACTTGATTGTGTAAATAGTGAATTGGGGAAGCAAATGATTAAGAAATTTCTTCTGTTCAGAATAACTGTATAAAATAGGAATATATATGTCTATATATATAAATCTTAAGGTATTATTTCATGTTTAATTTTTTTTTTTACTTTGCTAGATTCCTTAAGTGCTGTATTTTTTGGCAGTTGTACAGAATTTCATTTATGCTGCACATTACCATTATTCACTAAGTTAACTACAATGATGTACTCTTTCTTTTCAGCAAAATCTGCATCAGAACAAGCAGGATGTGCAACTTCGAATACAAACTGCTAAGAGTGCTGATCTTTTACATCCTTCATGTAAAAAATCCATTTCTGCTAAGTCCAGTGCAGACCAGCCTTGTAATGCTGACAGCAACAAAAGCTGTTCTAACACTGCTGCCTCCACATTGCGCCCAGCTACTCCAGTATGTTCGTCAGTCATCCATGGTGATACCAGTCAAGTAGATTGTGCAGGCAGTCACACTGAAACACAGAAACATACTATTTCTGCTAGGGACTTAAATGGCAAATTAGATAGCAGCACTCGAAGTGTCTCAGCTTTATCACAGAGGATCCACCCTCATCCTTTGACTGGGAGTGATTTGCCAATGGCAAATAAATCACAGTTAGTTAAATTCTCTGCTGCTTCCACATCATCTGTACCCAATTTGGCTGTATCAGATGGACAAAACATATATCAAGGTTTACCAAGTGTTAAACAACTGGCACTAACTTTTGGAGGGAAATCAGGAAAACCTACAGGTCATGGAGCAGCTTTATCTAGGTACAAGCCAATTAGGCAACCTCAGACCACACTGCCTATGACAGTGGCTTCTACCAAAAGTAATCAGTCTGAACTACAGCTTGTGCATGCCAGGCTTCAGGATTTACATAATACACCCTCCTCTTCAGGCAAATATGAACCTTCAGTTTCTGGCTTAAAACGTCATATTGTAACAGATTCTTTAGCTCCACTTACAAATCTTGATCGCAAAAAATCAAATAGTTCAATAATTCTAACAAGCAGACATGACGAACAAAACACTTCACAGTTGAAATCTTCTATGGAAATTAGCATGGCATCTGGAGGCATGCATAGGGTACAATCACACGAAAAACTGTTCAGTTCTGACTGTTTGGCATATACACCAAAAGATGGGTTCCTAAAGGAAATTCCTGTGAAACATTCAAAGGGAGATGCCACTGAAACCATGCTCTGCAAAGAAGATTCACTTAGAGGCAAAAGAAGTGCAGCTGCACAGAAAGAATCCAGCATATCAAGACTACAGCAAGGTAAGGACTGTTTACTCACAGCCCGTTGTAATTATTGGCCTTGTACTTTTACCAGCTTTGATTTAGAATAATCCTTTTAATTCATCCGTCAGCCTAACATCAATCTCAGTGACGCTGGACCAGTTGCTTGATAGAGTCACTACATTTTGGTGACATTCTTCTAATTCTATTCTTCTGACCAGCCGAGCTTTTTGATATAAATGGAATGCAAAAGGAAGGGAATTGTAATGATTTATGTAGGGATTACTCTTATGAAATAATCAATTCTTTCATCTTTCCAGAGGTATTGAGATGTTCGAAATTTTGTTATCTGAATAAAATACATAGTAAAACCTGTGTAGTACAGGTCTCAAATATATACACACATGTATGTTTGCACACACATGCACACATTCAAAATTCTAATATGGTGGGTTATATACACTTACCTGTATATTTATGTGCACACACAACTGCGTATAAAAAAGTATACACATTCAGTGAATTCTTCTTGGTCGCATTTTAAGTATTAACCTAACAAACAGAGCTAATTTAGTTAGAATATTTTTATTTCTTAAATTTTTGTATCTTCTTTTTTTACTTTATTACTTCAACCTATCAGAGGTGTCAAGATATTCAAAAGTCAATAACATACAATATAAAACCTATATCGTATCAAATATGTACACATATACTTACATATCTGTGCACATCTTCTAAAATTATATCTGTAACAACTGGTGTTCTTAAAGGGCTGTTTGATTAAAAACACACACACACAGAAGATCATTTTCATTTGAAAATAATCATACAAGTAGTTTTAGTAGAGAAATAATTTGTGAATACACACAAAATACAAATTTGAAAAGAACAGACTTTGCATTTATGTTACTGCTATTTGGTGTTCTGTAATTGTTTACTTCTTGGACTACAAATAAAAAAATAATAAAAAGAGTAGGCAACCAGGCAATAAAACAAAAGGGAAGTTTAGAAATTTAAGTGCTTTATTTTGTAATTGCATTCATTAGTCTTTCATTTTGTTTCCTATTTCTTCTTACTCTTTTCAGCACCCTTGGTTTTCTGCTTTTCCTGCAGCAGTATTAATATATGAAACTCATCTTGTTTTTTAAGGCTTAGAACAGTGACAGTTAAACCCTTTCACATGGAATAGTGCTTCATGTTTAAACAAAGACGTTTTGAGAAGTATATGAAGCTGCTTTCTTCTTTGAGCGGTACCCCATTCATGTAGATACAATAATAATGGAAATTTATTTATTGGATTTTCTTGCTTTACAAAAGGCTCGATGCGCTTTACAAAGAAATGTAAAAACACCAAGACAGAAATTTGCACAACAGAAAAACTGAGACAGACTAAAATATGTTCACAAACAATGGTAATAATAATAATAATAATAATGTGAGCTTTTATAGCGCAGTTCCCCAGCAAAAACCAGGCTCACCGCGCTTTACAAAGAAAAATCTGTCAACAAGAAAAGAGAGAAAAGTGCCCTTGAAGCAACCAGCAAAAAATTAAAATTCATAAGGGTAATTTCAACACACACGTGGACAAATAGACACACGGACACGTCAACATGAATAGAAACATACATAGGTTTCTCTACATCGTTTCACATGTACAGATAACTTTTCTCACACATGCACATGCTTGTTGTTGAACATGTTAGTATTACTAGAGGAAAAAATAACCTTTAAATTGATACCAAAAACATGGCGACTAAAGCATAGTGCTCTAAAATCAACTGTGAAAAAATAGATAGCGATTTTTATGGAAACGAAATACACACTGATTAATATTGGCATCAGAAGATGTCAAATTCCATAAACTACAAAACAAGCAGGTCTTTTGCTCAGAAAACAGCTCTCTAATGTGTCGAGATCTGCTGTAAAGGTAAAGCCGGATTGCGCTCCAACGTCAATCGCCGCCATGGCCGACAAGGTAACCTTGGAATCAATGCAGAGGCTTATGCAGGATGTTTCTTCCTCCATTATTCGCATCGTTCTGTTTGAGAAGGATTGTCGGTGAGCTCACACATTTATTTCATGATTTTGCAGTTCATTTAGTACGGAAAGCTCAATGACATGGATGTGCTATGGCATGTGTTAGTTTTAGAACAGCCGAATTCTTGTAGTACGATCATCAGGTTAGTTTTAAAATCACCAGAAAAGCCAGATTCTGTTCAAGAATTTCTGGATTGAGCCACAGGAGGCAATCAACAGCATGTTGGGGTAGTCATAGTCTGTTCACTGGCGCCAGTCGTAACGATTGTGGAGAGAGAGTTGTGGATGCCAGTGAGACACGCCCCTGTGTATAACACCTCCACTATGCAAGTATTTCAGAGCATGTAGTATAATCCACAGGATCTGTGTGACCGCTAGTTCTGGCAGTCCTGTTATGAAAAAGGCAGGCAGCAGGTCAACGGCGAGAACCTGAGCCGACAGCAGGTATGACTGTCTACAGTTCATGGCGATAGACGAAACTACAGTAATGTGAGAGAATAATCTCATGTTGTAACTGCTTAGTTAATACAAATAGTTTTTGTCCACAGATAATCGTAGATAAGCTGGGGACGCAGCAAATGCAGTCTGTAGGTATAGATCAAACTGTAGATCCAAACAAAATCATGCGACGAATGGCGTAATAAACCGTCACCTGGCTTTCGATTGGAATGCAGAAGGCCGTTGTTGGAACTAAATCGCCGCAGACAAGAAAATCATTGAAACAGAAAGACAACGAAGCATGTGTCAAATAATAGGGACAAAACTCACCACAGGTCATAGAAGACAACAACAAAAATACTGAGAGCTAGTCCCCTCCAGCCGGTTAAGCGAAGGGACATTACTCTCTCCAACATATATTCCAGTTATCACTTAATCAGTATATCTTCTGGAATCAGCTGTTATGGTACAGAGATATATCAACAAAATTAATAAACTCTTCCCCCCCAAAAAAAAAAGAAAGTAATGTCTATAGAAGGACGAATGGGATGATGAAACACAAGCCATTAGTCGATGACAGCTTGCTAAATCCAGCAGTAAGCGAGGTTGCAAGTACTCATGTCTACACCACACCACAGTTTTGGATTTTCCTGCTCACAGAGTAGTTTGCAAAATGCTTCTCAGAAAATTGTAATATCTGATGAGCTCACAAGCAAGGGAAGCAGTGCAAATCACTGTTATAATATTTACAAAATACATTTAAAGTGTCATTATCCATAATGAGTCACAAATCTAGAAGTGATCCAGATATGATCTCTGTTTTACCATTGCCAATGATCATAATTTTGCTCTTGTCAGTGCTGGTCTCCATTCCATATGCGTTTGAACTTTCTGCCAATCTGTTTGTAGAGTCTTGCAGTTCTCCATTAGTACCTGCTATCAGGTCATCTGCAAAAGCACAGGTTGCTATCAGTCTTCTGCCAATGGAAATGTAAGTGTGATGGTCATGGAGGGTTTCACACATAATGTTCTCCAAGAAAATATTGAACAGAACCGGTGATAAGGGGCACCATTAATATATGCCTACTGTAGTGTGAAAGGGACCTCCTCTTTGGTTATTCAGCAGTACTGTGCTTATGGCCTTTAGTGACTTGAATGAGGCCTTCTTTGATGAATTTTCGTATCACATGCTGTAAGCTCCTTGTAGCAGACTCTATCAAGTGTCTTTTTAAAATCAGTGATATTGTGATCTGGTCCCACTGATGCTGAAGATGCTTCTCTATAAGGATGCAGAAGCTGGAGATCTGCTCTACTGTGTTTCTACCTGGTATAAAGCCAGCCTGTTCTTCTGCTAGCAGTTCCTTTATTCTGATTTGGTTCTGTATTATGTTTAGCATGACTATACCTGGGTGGCTGATAAGGCTTATGGCTCTGTAGTTCTGGAACTGTATGCTGTTTCTTTTTTGGGGGGAGGGGTTTGACTAGTGACTGCGTGCATTTTGTGGGTCATTCTTTGTGTTCCCAGACTACCACAGAACGAGGACTTTTGTAGTTTCTTCCCCATCCTGCTAGAGCAGGTCAACTAGAACATCATCGCGTGGCAACTTTCCTCCCATCAGTCTGCTTACTGCTTTTTCAACCTCTTCCCATAGGACTGTTAGGTCTGCAATTCTGGCATATCTCTAGTCTGGTTGTTTTGAAATATTTTAGCATCTGTCTTCAGCTGGAACTTGCGCATGTCTTTACAGCATTCAATCCATCGGCTGAGTACAGCATTGCTTTCTGTGAGAAGGTGGCCATTGCTGTCTTCAATGATTGAGATCTTGTGCTGACCTTTCCATAGTAGGTGGTTGGCCTTTTTACTGTCACCCCTTGCAATTCCCTCCTCTGTGGTCTGGCATTGACTCTCGATCCAGTTCTCCTTAGCTGACTTCATCCCTTTCTTGATGGCACAGCTCACCTCTATGTATTTGGAAGAAGGCCAGTTAAATGCCGGCCTTCTATTCTTTCCTGTGTCTGATGTCCAAACCTCAAAGGAGGTCACTGGAGACCAGTCTTGTTAACAGGGGTGCTGTCACCAGTAGAAGCTTCACAGGTGAAGCAGTATCATGCATAATAACCACTCAAAGGTCCTCCACTTCAGAGGTGAATGAGAGGAAGTGGAGAGCACTTGAGACGTGGCAAGCTAGTCAGGGCCTGGAGCTTTCAGAACTGTGTCCAACAAAATAGCGGACTTTCTCCTGTGGCTCTTCAATGTGAAAGCCTTTCCACCCATCACAATTAAGAGCCGCAGAGTTATGCTGTCCAACACATTTTACCATTTGGGGCTCTGTGATGGTGCTAATAGGCATGTCTCTGACCGCCATACCAATTTTAAGCTTCTGACCAGAAAGACCTGCTACTGAGGCATTAGACGACTTCCTGCATAGATAACTACCCTGTCTTTTATTTATTTTCTGTATAGTCATCTGGTTTAATACAAAGAAATACCATTTTTGGTAGTAAAATTTGTTTCAATTGCTTACCAGATGACAGCTAGCTCTCTCCTGCCTATGGGTCCCTTCTCAGTTCCAGCAAAAAACTGGAGAGGTATACTCACCAGCCAGATAGCAAGGGATGTGGTGGTGGGGGGAGTTGGTTGATTTTGTGTTCTCACCATTTATTGGTCATCCCTGGTCAATCAGGAGTGGACAACTGAAATTGGGTAGCTAGAGGGAGATATCTCCACATAGTTATGTCACTGTTTTTTTTTTCTTTTTCTGCCTTGTACCTTTGTTTGTTGCAATGTCTCTGTATAATTGTTTGTTAATAAGTTTGGTCTTTTTTTGTAACATGGTTTCTGTGTCAATCTGGTTTTTTTTTGGAAAGCGCATTGAGTCGACTCTGGGGTTGAAAATTGCGCTATATAAATCTACTTTAATAATAATAAAATAATATCATCTGGTATTTCAAGAAAGAAATGTTACCTGCAAAAATGGTATTTTTACAACTTAGTAGACATTTTGAGGCAAGGGTAATCAATACATACATGATGTGGGACTTAAAGAATTGATCAAAATAGCCAAGTGGTATGCCTTTATAAATAAGGAAGATCCATTACCTTAATAGTTGTATCTCTTGTCACTGTTTGACATACAAACTGCCAGTTTATTATGGGTTTAGGCATGCTATTTTGCATCCTTGCTGGGAAAGCCATGAATTATCAGAAAAATTCTATTATTTTTTTTACACAGATAATAGTGATGGGGTGGCATGTTTATCAGCCAGTGCAGTTTCATGCTCCCAGAAGACCCTGGGATCTGCCAAGCTGCCAACAGTTGATATTGTAGCATCACAGACATCAGATGCAGCAGGAAGGTCACATACAGGGAGTGCTGCAAAGGAAATGGGGAATGTACCACGCATAAATCTCAAAGACTGGGACCCAGTGAGTGTTTCTATGCTAATGAACGAGTGTGTGTGTGTGTGGTGGAGGACCATACTTACATGACTTCAACAAAGAATGTAGTTGGTAGGCAGGATAGAGGTTAATAGCTTGATCAGCCTGTAAGAAGAATACAAGCTTCACATGAATTTCTTGCCTGGTGTCTCCTTGTTATGTTTGATCCATACAATGGCTCTTCGTGTGTGTGTGTGTGTGTGTGTATAAATATGCAATACTAGATTATAGACTAAAAATAAAAAAGGATATAGGCAGATAGGGCTTTATCATAAGATTTAAGCTTTTTATGCCCTGATAGTTTTTGGTTTTTGGAATGTTGGTGGCTTTTTTGGGCCACAGCACTCCTTTTACATGTTCCTGCCTCTCAAATGTGTTTCCTGCTTTTTGTGTGGCTTCTTAATTTTTACGATGTCATATTTATATTACTTGAGAGTTTTTGGTCCCAAAACATTTTAAATAAGAATACTTTTTCTCGCCGTGAAGGAAAGCCTTAGTTGCTGACAGGGCGTTAAACACAAACAAGCATTCTCTTTCTAGGCAGTTTTCAGTACACTATAAAAGCATTTATGAGTATATTTATATGTCCAAAGCTGCATGTGAGAGGATCCTTGTACATATAATGATCTAATACATTTAGGCTTATTTTAGATACCTTAGAGGAGTTCGATCTGTTTGAACTGTAAATATATATATATAGAACATAGCTAGTTTGCTGGTCTGATTTTTCTTAGTTCCTTTGTTTTAATTTTGTATTTCTCTTCCCATGGTGCTTTCAGTTCTGGTTTTAAAGGCTTTCTTTCTGCTGGAAATATAGGAATACATATGGAGGTTTATAATGTTAAGGATAGAGTTTTGCTTTATTGCAGATCTAGCTTGTTTATCTACTACTTGCTTCCTTTTCTGTGCATGTGGAATCTGTTTACAGGGCTGGCTGCTTTGCCCTGATATAGCCTTAGCTCAATGTAAAACACCAGTTCCCCCCTCCTCTCGTTTCCTTTTATTCCTATGAGAAGGGAGCAGCAGAAACAGTTTCCCTTGTAAATCTCTTTTATGATGAGAGTTAATATTTCATACACTGTATATATATATTCTGTCTGAAATTTGATTTTGTGGAACCTTGAGTGCAGACAGTGAGACAGATACAAGGTGCCATCAGTTCATTATCACCTTAATTTTGTGTTATACGACCTGAAGAGTTACTTGTATAGAGGTCAGTTGAGCTGTAGATATCAATTCAGGGTTTGGGAGTCTAGCTGAGATATATTGTTGTTCACCTAGTCTGTTTTGTGGTTATTAGGGTCATGTAATCTGTCTGTGAATGCCAGAAGAAGGCCTTTCTGTATTGTGGCAAGTTTGTGTCGGAATTCTCCAATGATGTTTTGGCGATGTTCTTTTTTTAGTAGTTTTTCATGAGGTCTATCTGTGGCTGTGAAAATGTGTTTATGATTTGTTGTAGGTATGGTTTTCTCTATTTGTTGGAGTGTTGTTGAAAAATGAGTTGTGTGTGTCTGTGAGGTTGAGTGTGGATTCAATTGACTGGGTGGTCTGGAGGGTGTCTTTGTGTTTTGTAAATAAAAGCTCCCTATTAAGACTCACTAAAATAAGGTTGTAATTGAGAGTTTAAAGAGCGGAGTAATCTAGCTTGAATGTAGGGGAAGAGAAGCTCGGAGATTCATGGTGCTTGCATAAATTAACAAAACAAAAATATTCTGTTCTTGAGGAAAGCCATTTTTAAAAACATATTTGCTCACAATACCTTGCCAAGTTATTTTGAAACAATTTTATTTCTTTGCTATGTATCTCTGCTAAAAGAAAGATTAATAAAACTGCATATAAATCAACAGAGAGAGTGTGTGTGTGTGAGGGGAGTTAAGGGCAAGATTAGAAGTAGGTTTAAAGGTTAAAAACCATTGGATTTTGTTCTTGAGATGGAAAACTTGTGTATTTAAAGAGTGTGGTGGTTGGGAGCAAAGGAGTTCTTCTCGGTTGTCATGTTTAGCTACCCATATGCTCTTGAACACTCCTCATTGCCTATAACGACAGAACTCTGTGTGTGTATGTGTTCACACATTTTTGTGTTTAAACATTTTCACCCAATGAGCGAGGGGTCATTTAGAATGAAACTGAAGTTTGGGACCTTCTGGTAAAAATAACACTTTCTACACATTTATAAGGACAAGAGTAATGCCTTACATGTTTTAAAGGTTAAAGAAAAAAAAAAAGAAAAACACTCTCAAGGAAAGAGTCTGGAAGCTGGAGCATTGGAGGACTAAGTCAGGAGAAAAAAATTTAGATGCAGAATTAAATGTTCTGATTCTAATCATAGAGAAACACAATTTTACAAATTCCAGTTATCCTCACTCTTCAGCATAGCGTTTGACTACCAGTTCTTGGCATCATCAAGCCTCAGGATCTTAGTGGCTGTTCCTGAAGCACTGAACAAGGCTATTGGAGCTCATCTATCTGCTGGGTAAATCCCTGAAAAAATTCTCAGAAAGCATGTTACATCTTAGTAAGTTACTACTTTGCTACATTAAATGTAGCAGTACTTGTATGCAGATTGCAAATTTCTATGCTTCACAATAATTTGTTTTGTGAATTAGAATTTTGACTTTTTTTTAAAAACACATATAAACCATTTTAAAGGGTTCTCTTAAATTGTGCATGATTCTACTTATATGGCTAATCCTAGCCAGTATTTTTAGAGTATACTTAATGCATGTATGACTCCTCCTAGCGGACATCAGCTTGATTTAAATTAACTGCAATCTCAATGATTAACAATCTGAACTAACCACTTCAAATACTTGTAGTATCCTTGTGACAGCTCAACAAAATCATGTCTCAAGAAGTTTTATCACTATGTCCTCAGACTGACTGCAAAGATTTTGCAGTAACCAATAAAGTGACCTTAATCCCAGGCTACATTTTTTGCATGCATAAATGCATATGTATCTGTGTATATATGTGTGTGTGTGTGTGTGTGTGCACCCAATTCATGTACAGAGAGTTTGTTGTTGGTGTGTGTGTGCATGTTGGCATGTTTTTCTAATGAATGCTTATTATGTTGAGAAAGGAATGCTAATTTATAGTGAAAAGGGGTTATTTTTTTCTAAGCACCATAAGCACAAGAGGTTATAATAAACTCTCAATTATTCAGCGGAGAAGTGTGTAATCAGTTTCTAAAGATGGCATAAACATGAGTTGATTTGTTAGAATAAGCACATATTTTTGTGTTAAAAATTTCTATTATTTTATCAATTATTATTGCTTCAAAAGTAGTTCTCTTCATATACTTATTTGTTTGTGTAAGCATATTTTAGTTTGAAAATGGAATCAACCTTACAGCTGCAAGTTACACTGTCTTTGCCTTTATTTTCATTTGCAAACATTTTTCCAGCTCAAGATATGCAGCCATTCTTAAACATTAAAAAAATGCATTTTTGTTTGTGTGTGGGGAAGGGCGGAGTGAGTGAGTGAGTGTATAAATGTACTTTCATGCAATCAGTGACATAAGCTGGCAAATGTTAGGGGTAAGATGAAAGCTTTGAAGGTGCTATATGTTTGGATAAGGGTGAGCTGGTGACATTAATTTTCACTTTTTAAGCAGTTTTATACAAAGAAAAAGTGCTGTTTTCTTGAAAATCATCAACCTGTGGGTATCTGGAACCAAAGACTATCCCTGGTGTGCATATATAGCTTACAAAATGTCTCCAGTTGCATATAAGTATGTACTTTTATGTGAATACATGCATGCATACACAATGTGCATGAGAGAGAAATGTGCAGACTGTTCTCTGTGACAAGAAGGTATATTGGATTTGAAAATTGAATGGTATTTTCCAGAAACCTGTCTTGGAACAGCTCTATAAAATTCAGCTGATGAAAGAGGTATGGTCGTCTTTGCTCTACATCTCGTAATCTCATTAACAGCAGACAGTCCAAAACTAATTTATTGACTCTTTGTCGAAGTGACATTTCTTCTTTTGTTTATATTTTTACAAATTATTTTGCTGTTGCAGCATTGGTTTTATTAAGCAATTCTGACATTCTGAATCCTTCCTCGAACAATGTGTAGTGTAGGAAAGTAACATTTAGCCACCAATGAAGCTTGAATGGTTTGATATTAGAATTACTTGCCTCTACTTCAAGTCTTAAAAAAAATGCAGTCAAGACAGAGGCTGAATATTGGCAGGGAGACAGTCTCTCTTATTCTGTGTATTTGAAGGTTTTCCCTCTACACACACAAGAAAATATGTGGTTATTTCAGGTAATGGTCCTCTTAGCTGATAAATCTAGATTACATGCCGACAATCATTACCATTGCTCACATTTGGTGTTGACACTTAATTGATACAGATACTTATAGAAAATGTAGTCTTAATGCTTTCAGTAGTTTCCTTTTTGTGTGTATATGGGTTGAAGAATATAAACAGCCCTAGCACCTGCAAGAATTTTGTGTTTGTGAGTGTGTATATGTGCACATGTGCATGCACATACATGTAGGTCCAAAAGCAAAAATGGCCACATACACATCTGATGGATAGATAAAAACAGCAAAGGTGGCTTGCTTAAATAAACCAGAGCTGTTTGTCCATTTCTAAAGTATGGATTAAATTATTACATTTTTATGTTCTATATTGAAGAATCCATATTATTTTATATATGTGAGGCAATAGAGAAAATCAGTCAGGGCAAATGCACAGTCAAATGGACAGGCATATGCTGGGAATGGGTAGCAGGTTAGGGGTTGTTACATTGCGGAACACAGCAGTCATTGTATTTTGGTGCCAAGTGAGGGAGAAAGGGGCCAGGAATGCCTCGCTGCCGTTAACTTCCCAGGAGATTGGTCAGAGGCTGAGAATCGCGGACAACTGCTGGCTGTTCTTTAATTTCAAGGCAGGAAGAGGTACAATGGGCAGCAGAAAGTCAGAATGACCACCTGTCCATCATGTACTAGCTAGATAGTGATTAGTCGTAGCTAGTTAAAAGATTGATTTTGAGTGAGGGTGTGGTATGCTTTGCTAATTGTGAGCAACAGGAATTTGGGTTTTTTTTTTTTAAAGTTGCTAATTAAAGTCCAAACAGTGATAAACTTATTAAATTTTATTATGAAAAATCTTTTGATTATGTGTGTGTTTATTTTAACAAATAACAGGAAGAACACACAAAGAGATAAAGAATTCATTTATTTTATTTCCATATTTTGCATAGATACTTCTATTACTTTTTAACACTGGATCTAACATTCCCTCACCAAAATTTCTGATTCTCATGAATCATACAGATTTAGTTACCCCAACAGAGGGGAGTAAGACATAAATGAATTTCTTTTAGCCCTTGGCCCTCCAGTTACTAACTACATTCAGTAGAGTGCCTTTGAAAAGCAACTATGACTTGTCCAAGTTATAAACAGATTCTGGCAGGTAGAGATAATATAAATATATTCTGTAAATTTGAGCGCCTAAAACAAGTTTATTATCTAATTTCAAAGTGGGCAATTTAATAATAGTAATAAAGCATTTGATTAATAATAAATGTGTAATTTATATAGTACAAAATAAAGCTTGAACAAACAGAGCAAGCTTATTTTTAAGTAGATAAGTTTGTACATCCCACAAATAATGTTATAAATATCATAATGGCCCTTGGAGAAAAACGTTCCCCACCCCTGATGTACATGGACTTAAATATTATATGAGCATGATAAAGTTGGGCCTACACATAGTAATGAAGATGACTCACTGTCTTCTCAATGTTTGATCATTCTGGAAAGTAGGAATTCTTGCCTGCACATTCAGCAATGGCACATGCACTTTCATTGTGCTTGTGCTTTCGAGATTTGGTATTTTCTGTGAAACAGAGATGCTGTGCTCGTCCAGGACCCAGCTCACAAGTGGCTTTGTGCCAAAATAAAGATTTAAACAGAGGAGACTAAGCCTCTTCATTTAATTTCTTAAGATTCATGTTTCTACTTGTAATTTCATGTTCGAGACATTAATAAGTGATATCTTTTGAGTGTGATGTGTCACTACTCAGGTAGGCCTGTAATCTTATAACTATTTATATGACTCAGAAATAATTGAACAAGTCAGCATAGAACTTTTGAATATTGGCATGAATAAAGAATTAGTATGCACAAATTTGTAAAAGTGAAGTTTTTTTTTGTTTGTTTTTTTAGATGGTTTTTGCTTTAAAGGGGTGCTGTGACAGTGAAAGAAGAGAGATGCACTTTAATTTCAGACAGCTGAGGACATTTCACACCGGTTTATTTCCATGGAAGGACTAATGGAAAAGCTTCCTATGAATAAGAAGAAGTCAACACTGCTGAAAACATGGAAACGACGTTTTTTCCAAGCCAAAGATGGGTGGCTGCAGTACTATGAGGTAGCATGTTAGGAAAGATTTGCATTTTCACTTAATTGTATCTAGACACATATTTTTCCCCTTCTTTTTTTTTCTTCTTTTTCTGCATTCTAAACAGCATGCCTATCAGACACGTATAGTTTTGTTGTTATTATGAAATAAACTGTCTTCTCCAGATTTACTTTGGTGTTTCAGAGTTTCTCTGCTAACATGGCTCTCTGAGGCTACAGCTGTTTGTGTAGGGCAGGATATGCAGAAAGGTTTACAGTTTACGGTGTGTGACAGCTATAGAAGTTAACGTTCATGCAGTACATAGGTGAATAGTGATGATCTAATGATGGTGTTTGCAGTTGGCCATCTGATGGTGAGGGATTTTTATGTTTGTTTGTTTTTTTTTGGGGGGGTGTTTTTTGTTTTTTTATTTTTTTACTTTGAAACGACACTTAAGAAGAGCTTTGGCTTTGCTGTAGGAGGAGATTGATGATGATGACCATTCAAAAGAATGCTCATTGCGCAGCAAAAACAGAAGAGAAGATTGGCTGGTTTGGTTGCTCCAGAAGGCTGCCAGACTTGGTGGGTCCCTCTGCCTCCTTATTTTCTGACAGGCTTTACTGTGCAGAAATCCACTGGATGGCCACCTTCATATACTGACAATTCTTAGGATGTGCTGGGTGTCTTATTACAGATGCTCTTTGCAAGTTCTGAATGATGGATCTGCAATCAGTCAGGAGTGGGGGGATATTGGCAACTCACATTAAATCAGCCAACCTTGAAGGAGGCACCAGATGCAGAGATAGAAAAGTGCTCCTGAGATGAGATCTAAACCCAGAACAGCCATTCTGTATAGGTGAAAGGCACTAAACTTTCCACCACCAGACCATTGGAGTCGATGAGGAAGACAACATGAGAGGGAGGGTGGGCTTCAGTAATAAGTCTAGCAGCTTCCCCTAGAGCAGTAAGCTGAGGTGAGCTCAGCCCAGTAGTTGGACAACAGCAATCCAGCAGGTATCGATCTTGAGGTGCTGTGCCTGTCTGTATAGCACACAAAGACTACGCTTGCGAATGGTGGTGTTAGAGGATTTATCTTTGTAGACTGGAAATTCTGTTGATGCACGGAAGCTCTGATGCAGCTTTTCCAGGGTGAGGGGCAGGAGAAAGGAGTCTAGTTGGTTTTTCTTATTGTCTCTGGAACTTCCTGGATGTTCTATTGCTGAGCATTCTGAAAGAGCTCTCACTTGTCTGGGCTGTTTGTTATGATGTTGCTGTTCCTCATTATCTGTTTCTTCATATGATTGAAGCTACTTCTCTTTAGTCTATTCTTAGTGGCCTCTTGTAGATGTAGGGCAAGCCTTTGTAGCTTCTCATGTTGAGTCAGGAGCTCCTTTTGTCTCTGGTCTAGGAAGGGAAGTTCTGTGGTGGTCTCCAGGAGGTGGATGGGTATGGTCTTCAGCCCACCTGTGATCATTCACATGCCTGCATTTTGCATTTTATCCAGCTGGCTTGTGTTGCTTTTGGCTGCTGTGGCCCAGGTGGCCATCAGGAGTTTATCGTCACAGCCTATGTTCAATCCCTGTGACAGTGGAACTGGGACAATCTTGGCCAGATAAAGCTGCATACCATCTTTCCCTGTCTTTCTTAGCCATTCTGTTTGGAAGGAGGAAGGCCACACCTGTGCCTTTTACAAGGTGAACCCTCATCAGTTTGTCCTTGATGTTGGGGACAATTTGGTGTTTTACACATTTTAATTAATTTTCACAGCATCCAGAGAATTTACCAGCAGTTTTTTCAGCTAGCTTATTGTTTTCCTTCTTCAAGTCCAGCATTAATTTTTTTTCAATTTTCAATTTGCTATCAGATTTAAGGTATTAATTTCTTTTTATATATTCCATTCTTGTCATGCACTGTCAGTCTAATAACTGCAACGAAGGCTGTTGTCATCCTCATCAACTCTGCAGGTCACCAGAGCTCCACTGCCTTCAGCCATATACACATAGAAGGTTGTCAAAACGTGGCCATGGCTGCAAGATGTGCTCTGGCACAGAAGCATTCACTAGAGTAGATGTCTCCAGCTTGTGTAGGTATGCCAGGATTCAGCAGTGGCCTGTTTGTAGTCTGAAGAGGATGATCTGGTCTTGCCTCCCAATCTGCAGGTCATCAGTGTTATGTCCCAGTTTTAGTCATTGTCTTTAATATTAAAATAGATTCAATCTTCAAGTCTATCTTCAAGTTAGGAAGCCTCGTTGTATGTAGATGACTTTACTCTCTGCATCCAAAGCCAAGCCCTTCCCTGTCTGTTAACTCCATTTTCAGCTGGTGTGCAAAAGTGGATGATAGAAAATAGCTTCAGATTCTTTCCCACGAAATTAGTATGCATTCAGTTTTGTAAACTGCGAGGCATGTTTCCAGGGCCGTCTATCTCTGTAAATGACACAGTACTCAAAGTGGTCCAGGAAGTAAAATTTCATCTTTGACTGCAAACTATCTTTCCTTTCCCATATCAAATCTGTATGCCTCTCATGTGAGAAAGCCTTGGGCATTCTTTGAGTAGTTGGAATGTCAGCTGATGGGTGGACCACACGATCTTGGTCCAGTCCCAGTTAGACTATGGTTCCATCATCTATGGCTCTGCTTGAGAATCCTATCTTAACATTCTTGAGCCTATTCATCATCATGGGCTTTGAATGTGTCTAGGTGCCTTTTGCACCACTCCCGTACAAAGTCTGCTTGCAGATGCTGAAGAACCCCTATGTTCTTTTTGCCATCTGAAACTTATGTCTGTCATTTGAAAGCTCACCCTGGAAACCCTGCCATACTATGCTGTTTTTGATCCTCGGTGTGCTGCTCTGTATGCCATTCATGCCAAGGAGCCCAAACCATTATCCCTCCCCTTTATGCTTCATTTACAGGCTGCCAGAGGGGATGTAGAGCCTCTCCCTCTCCTGCTAACTCATCTTTCTTCCCTGCCTGCAGGAAATTTTTTCTACCTTGGATTCTTTTCTGTTTTTACAGATGGGGGCTGTGGGGGCACCAGTGTTCTTCCTCTAGCCGTTTACCCCATACACTCCTTTCTTCTTTCTTTCTCCTTCCTTCTTAATGTCAGATACCTCACAGTGTTCTTTCTGTCTTACAGACAAGCAGCCGAGAGAAACCAAGTGAGATTCTACAGCTGATGGGTGGCCACATTGATGACATGGGCAACCGCATTTTGGGCATTGATGATGGGGTAAACATTATGCATAACGCAAATAGTATTAACAAATTCATTTTAAAGTAGATATATGTAATACTTTTTATCATTTCAAATGTACTTTTCTTCATTTTTTTACATTACATCTTTTATATGGAAAGCATGTGTCAAGACCTGATTAGCTCTGTCAAAGGCACAGGACTCAGGGTAATACAGGAAGTGAACTTTCATTGGGTCATCTTTGGCCATAAACTGTCATTCCTTCCACACATTGTCTCTCTGCCTTTCTTGTCTCAAAGTTCTGGATGTCCTTCAGGTAGTTGGGTGTGTCAGGTGGGGGCAAACCACATGGTTTTACTTTATCTGTATTGTACCCTGATCTGCTCCAAGCTTGACAATGGTTCCATCATCTATGGCTCTGCTCAAGACTCCTGTCTCGGATCTTGGAGGTTGATAGGTGGTGGCTCATCCTCTTTGGCCCAAACTTCTCCTAGATGGGAGGTTGGTCAATCAATTGGCTGGCTGTGTAATGCTATAGCTTTGCTAGAAGGCTGGAGCTGGGATCAATCTGGTCTTCATCTCAGAAGGCCAGAGTATATTCCATCTGTATCCCTGATGTGGCTCTGCTGGAAATACTCTAGGTGAACCTCGGGTTTTTTTTTTTTTTTCGCTGTCTGAAACTCATGCTGTTCTTGGTCTGTCGCTAAAAGCTCACTCTGGAAAGAATGCCTGTTGTACAGTTTTTCATCCTCATTATGCTGTCCCCTGTATACTATTTGTGCCAAGGAGCTAAAGCCATTATCACTCCATGTTACACCTCATTTACAGGCTGCCGGAGTAGATATTTAACAGTTTGAGCCTCTCCCTCCCCTGCCAACTCCTTCTTAGACTCTTCCTGTTTCTGAGATTCATCTTGATCTTACATCATTTTAAAAAAGTTGACACCAGTGACCTCATCTTTCTTCTGTGCTTGCAAGAAATTCTTTCTGACTATCCTGGATTCTGTTCTATCTTTATGGGCAGCTCCAAAACTCCACATGGTGGACGTAGCTGCGGCAGCAATTCTGTCCTGCCAGCCTCAGCAGGCCTCTTCAGCCCATGTGGATGGCTGCTCTATCTTCTTCGCAAAACTTCATGCCATCTTGTTAGCCTTACAGCACATTCACCGATCTTAAAAGCAGAACTTCTTAATCATTTCATACTCGCTATCTCCTCTTTCCTGTTGTTTTGACCACCCTTTCATGGTCCAGCTCTATATGATTCATGTGGCTTTTCCTCCTCTCAACAAGAACATTGTCTTCATTTGGGCCCCTGGCCATGCTGGCATCTCAGGCAATGTTCAAGCAGACCAGGCCACCTAGGCCGCTTGCCAGTCTTCTGGTAGATTGCAGTCACTTGTGTCATCTGACTGGAATCCCAGACACTTAATCCCCGGACACTTCATCCCCGGACACTTCATCCCCAGACACTTAATCCCCGGACACTTAATCCTCAAAATGAAATTTCAACTCAAAAAATTATGAAGTGAATGAAAAATTTAATTCAAATTCAAATAATACTTAACTGCAACATTTATAACATCCCAGTCTTACGAGAGTTACCCAGAGTTACCACGCAACACATTTCTCTTACGGTTATAATATTTATAGTTCACAAAATAGCAATTTTGAGTGTTGTGTCGCGATTTGGGGATTAAGTGTCTGGGGATTAAGTGTCCGGGGATTAAGTGTCCGGTCACCATCTGACTGTAAGTCTGTCTTCATGGCCTATGTTCAGTTCCTGTGGCTACTGGGACACTCTGGTCCAGTACAAGTTAAATGCCACCCTTCCCTGTCTTTCTGACCGCCCACCTCCATGCCATTTTGCATGACTGGAGGAAGTAGTACTCAGGCTTGGGACGCACCTATACCATGCAGTCCCACCTTTTACAAGGTGAATCCCCACCAGTTTGTCCTTGGTGCTGGGGAATTTTTACTGCTGTGCATGTTTTAATTACTTGTCTTGGTCTCCAGACTATCTGCCAGCAATTCTTTACAGCAGGCTATGTTTTCCCTGTTTAGGTCCATCCCATCGGCAGCTATTTTTTCTTTCATTTTTAAAGAGGATAGGGCTTTGTCATCGAATTTAATGTTTCTAGATTCTGTTAGATTTTGGTTTAAGTTTTTGGTTTAATGGTGACATATTAGGTCACGATACCTCTGTTTACATATTACCTACCCTGTTATCTTTTCAGAGAGGTCATTATTTAATGGTGCGTGCCCCAACAGAAAAAGAATATGGTCAGTGGAAGGTGGCGTTGGAGTCTCAGACAGCAGATAACACAAGAGCAACTTATGTTCGTCCAGTTATGCACTCACCACAGCATCCTTCAGTGGTTTGTCACAGCTGTTATATTATTTTCAGTTAACAAAAGTAAAAAAAGTAAAAACAAGTGCAGCGTCTATTACATAAATTAAGCATTTGGGGTTAATTTATTACACCTACTATAGTGTTTCCTGTTTATAAAATACAAGGGGTCTTTAGACCTAGAGATAAAATTCTTTGGGATTTTCAGGCCTTCAGTTATTGGGGATTTGGAAAGCTTTTATTGACTAGGTACCGAAAATGTGCACTTCATCCTTAATCCCTATGTCAAGAAACTGCTTTTTAGTGTCACATTTATGCTTATGCTGTTGTGTTACTGAAATTGATGAAAGATCAGCTTTCAGATGTCTGCTTTGTTACAAAATGCTTTATGTAATGGGAACCTATAACTTAAACTCCAAATCAGTTACATTTTCAAACCTTCTTGGCAAATTTTCTTTAAATGATTTAAAGATGTGATTTATGTACATTTTTATGTGGTGGGCTCTCTTCAATACTGTTTGCCACTTCAGTTCTTTCTCTGCTGCAATAAAATTTTCTTTAAAAAAAATGCTTTGATGGTGTGTATATATATATATACCAGTTCACCAGTTCAATACCCATGTAGTGCAACTCACTTCACTTCCCTTAGTCGACCTAGCTGGCAGGAATGGATACCTGACTCCAGAGAGGGTTGGGGAAGGTAAAGCAGCGAATAAGAGGAAATGGGCACCACCCTCATGTAAAGCCCTGAGAACAGTGACGAACTTTCCCTTTTTCCTTTTCTATCATTGAAGGAGAACTTGACATGGGGTGCTTATCACTGTCTTAGTGTTGTGTTTCAAGACATTAGCACATTAGTTACTACAACACGGCATCAAAAAACAAAGATGGTTACTTGAGAAGCTTAAAAAAAATTGCAGAAATTAAAACAAAATAAAAAAACACAAAAAAAATAAAAATAAGATCTGAGCTACATTTTATATGTAATAAACTTTTTGTATTATGTGCCAGGAAGAGTGCATAGCTTTGCAGGGGTAGGTTCATGACACCAATGTGGGAAAATAGTGAAGTTTTTTCAAAAATGGTATTGATGATAAGTACTGTTGCTAGTTTAATCTCTGTGTGTGTGTGTGTGTGTTACTGTCTCATAGTGTACCATATGAAGCAACATCAATGTCAGTGGCATAAAAATATGACATCTCTTAACATTCCCCCTCACAGCAAACTGTCCAGAAGTTACTAAGGATGGATTATGTTGATTGTTGAGCATTACAGGAAATTTTAACAAATGAAATGATGGTCATGTTATTTAAACAGGAAATTAATCTAGAAGTTACAAATTTAGTTATCTGGAGACCATTAGATGAGAATCAGTTCTCATTACAAGTCTTCATTAGTCATGGTAATAAAACTTTATTCTATTCTTTTCCATTATCATGAATATTTCTTGTGCATTGTTTCAGCATGTTGTTGTTGTTGATCTGGGCAGTAGTGCTGTGAGAGCTGGAATTCTGGGTCAACAAAGTAAGAATATACTTACATTAATTACTATTTATTTCTGATGATCTTTTTGTGATCATTGACATGGATTTAAAATGTTTAAGATTGTATTAACTATTTGATGCTGATAAGATTTTGTGTATTTGCTGCATGTTAGCACATCATTTCACCTATTGAAAGATTAAAAAGGGGGCTAGGAACTTATTTCAGCATTTTGAAGATTTTGTATGTAGAGCATATATAACAATGTAGAGTCTTCTTAACCCTTTCCCTGCCAGGATTTTTTTTAATAGCAGGTGGTTGCAGATGCTGATCTTTAAGATAAAGGTCACCTCACTCAAGCAGATGTAAATTTTGAACTATTTCATCAATTTCATTTTTTTTTTCATATATGCTTCATGCTGTTAATATTGACAATAGAAAGAGACAAAAGTAGTCACATTTGCATCAGTAAATTTCTGTTTATATGAGAAGAAAGTACTTTGAGTCACATACAGTCCAGTACAAAGTACACAAAAGTGCATACTATCCAAATGCACTGATCTACAAACACTACATCAAGTTACTATATGTCGTGATGCAGGGATTTATGTCTTTAGCGAATCTTATGCAGTTATTGGTGCTTATAAGGAAATAAGTCACAAACTAGCTAATGTGCAGTGAAAAAACGTTTCCTATACAGTAAAGAAAATTCTGTCTCTCCCACATTGCTTAAGGCTTTGATGTCAGCGTTAGTCTGCCAGTCTTAGTCTCAGCACAAGGACTCTATGCAACTCTCTTTCTTGAATTTGTGTTGTTTGTGCCACATGTTGTTGATATAGATTGTAGGCATAATGATGCTCTGCTATCATGGCACATGCAGATGAAAACTTGCTTGTGTTACATCAGTGACACTTCACTTTACTTACACCCCTTTATTGCTGCAAAATTGCGGGCCTATTCTTCTCCATTTTTAAAATCATTTTTTAAAATAAGTGTAAAATCTGCCACCAGTTTAGGAGATTGTCTCATTCTTCTGCTCTTCTTTTTGTCAGTCATGGAGATACCACCGCAAAATGCCTATAAAATATGCAAAAAAATCAATGATATGCTACAAACCATGTGCTTTTGTTTTGCATCTCCCGCACAAGCAAACAGAAAACGCGTAATATTCAGTGCAAGTGTGGATGAGCACACTTAGAGACAGCAGCAGTCTACACATGCATGGATTCCAGCACTGTCCTGGGAAGTTGACAGGCATCGACTAAGGCAGCAAAAGGGCTAACTCATTTGCAATGCAGAGCTTGGATAGAGCTATTTAAATTGGAATGCATAAAAATGTCCTATTTTACACACAAATGTAAAAACCAAAAGATATTGCAGGATAAAATCAAAGAAACATAGACAAGCAGAAATCAGCTGTTCTTACCTTGGTCCATCCTGAAAGTATTCAGTGCACTTCATCTCAAAACTGGCCAAGGCTTTTTGATGACTGCCAGTTGTAGGGGAGAGCTGATGGAGAACAGCAGAGGTGAACTCATGCCAGCAGAGCCAGTCTTCCACCCACCTGAGGTCTCCCAGTGAACATGTTCACTTAACCATAGCTATCTCAGGGACAGGTCATCTACATCCAACCTTTTTAACCATTGACAGAAAGCTTGATCTGCATTTATTTTGTTCTGACTGGACTACAACAACTCTCTGTTTGTTGGTCTTCCTAGCTTTCTGCTTTACTATAAAGAGCTCAGCACTACTCATATCTTCCCTAAATACAAAGCTGACAGTTTTGCATCACTTCTCCATGAACTTTGCTGGTTGCCAGTTTTAGGCTTGTCTTTGTTACAAGGTGGTCATACTGTGGTATTGTCACCTTCATTGTCTAGCCCCAGGATACCTGTCTTATGTGTTCAAATCCTACCAGCCAAGTCTGCTCCAGCAGCTGGTGGTCTCCTTTTCTACCATCTCTCTCTCCCCCTCTCCTCCCCTCATTGGTTTTGTAGTGTGAAACTGTTTTACGGTTAGTATTCTCATGCTGCTCTTTAAGCACATCAAGCTCATTGCCAAGTGTGGAAGTGTGCTATATAATGACTTTATGTTTATTATTTCTTCATTTCTGGAAATCATGTAAAATTCTAGTCATAGATAGCTATTTAGATGTCTATTTATAATTTTGCCCTGTCAAACTGTATTGTTGTCAACTCTTGTTTTCACATATTGTGTGTCAAAATTAAATGTAAAACTTTACACTATTGACTTACCATATTCTTGCAGAGTGAAAATACATTTAAAGTTTTGAGTGTTAGAAATGGAACTCAGGATTTTTGTTCACAGGAGTTGTGAAAGTAAAGAGAAGGGGGTGTTATCAGGCTGGAGCTGTTAATGCTTTCAAATTCTACATATTGAGAAGATGCTTGCTTACTGACTTTAATTTTTGATAATAAGGGCATATAGAAGTTACTGTGTTTCAGAGATTATGGCTAGATTTGTAGATAAAGGAGTGAAGCTTGAAGATTATATTAATTTTGCATTTGTATTTATATATATATATATACGTATATATTGTTAGTGCAGAATTGTAGACATGTGATTATTGGCAGCTGAAAGCTGGGATCCAGAATGTCAGGGAATTGAGTTGCTGCTTTCCCTAAGGTTGTTTGTTGAACAGATGACCTACAAAAATTAAATAAATATTATTGAACATAAAACAGAAGAAACAAATTAAAAAGAAAGCTTTTCTTGCAAATGTCAACTAGCTTTTTGTGCTTTAAGGTGTTTTATGTGGTTGGCTAAATTTTATGGTTTCCTGTGTATTCTAGAAAAAATCCTAGGGTGTCAGAGCTCTAATAAAGTACTGGACGTGTATGCTTTATGTCAAGGATCTTGAAAAGATTCTAGATATTATGGTCATTGTATTCCCAATGAACTTGCTTTCTTGGACAATCAAGTCACTTTAGCTGTTTTGTTGTATTACTAAACTTTGGAGAGAGGCCATACAATTTCCTTCACTAATTGACTAGTTTATTTCTTTATGGGATTCTTTATTTGCTGTTCTCTTTCATCCTTTCTCCTCATATGATTTTATTGATTCTTCTGTACTTCTGTAACTAGCTTTATATGGAGTGTGTGTCTTGTTCATGTGTAGCTAAATTTATTAGGACAAGTTTCTCCTGGTTTAAAGACTGTAGGGGCTGATGTGTATCTGTTATATTTTTGTTTCTGCTATGTAGTATATGTTTCACAGAGTGCATTTAGAACAGTATCTAGTGCCATCTTAAAAATGGAATTTAATGAAATAAGTGCACCTTAAGACAGCATGCACAAGACTCTTATCTTTATTTTGGTAATTTGTTAAGCTGTGTGTCATTTTTTATTGCAACTTTCATGATAGGCTTAAGGTGTATTTCTATAAAAGTGTAACTTTAGTGCCAAAATTTCATTCTTCCAAAAATTCCTCAACATTAACTGTGCCTTCAAATTTACATTTTGATAAATATATTTTTTTAATTTTTTGCTGTGCAATGGGTACTGTTAGATTTGTTTTGAGTGGTGTGTAATTTTGCTCATGTGTTGCAGTCAGCCTACCACAAGTATTTTTCCCAAGTGTGGTGGGAGTACACAAAGCCACAGGTGAAAAGGTAGTAGGAATGGATGCTTACCAGCCAAGCATACGTCATAACTCCAACCTGTTTTATCCTGTACAGCCATCTGGCAAAATAGAACAAGTAAGCCAGCTGTAAATATATATATATATATAATCTTTATAAATATCACAGGTGGCTAAATAATTTTACTACTACAGCTAACTGTAAGGCAAATGAAGCAGAATACACACATCATTTCTAAGATGTTGGTGTAATATTTTTCATATTTGGTGTTTGAGAGAAAAGAAATCTACCCCAGTAAAAGCTGTTGGCTTCAACGGCAGACACAAATTCGCAGACTGTTGGGAGAAAGATGTTTACTAAGTGCTAAGCCAGCCCAATAATGGCATTCTTATGTAAGTGGTCCAGAGATGAGATGGTACAGAGAAGAAACAGACACTACATCGTAACATGCTATCTGTGGGTGATAAACTAGATGAGAGTGCATGACAAGGTGTGGCAGATCATTTGCACTGTTGGAGGCACCGAGCACTACACTGTCTGCAAAGAAATTATGATGACACTACCTCAGAGTCATCAGATGAAAGTGACAACAATACCTCTAGTCTTGTAGTTGAACACAGTCACATGGCTGATAGCCATCAGGTCAAGAGCTCATCAAGTGTTGAGTGCAGATAGTGGCAAGGAGGGGTAGGACAGTAACAAAAACAGGATGATGCTACTTTTTCAAGTCTGAAATGACAGGCTGAGCCAGATTTACAACCAACTGAAGAGCCGCCACCTGGCAGTGGGGATTGGGGAAATTTAAGATGTGCAGGAACGAGACAGGAGGACCACTCAAACAACCAGTGTGGATGAGTTGGGACAATTTGTGTTTTGCCAGTTCCAAACAACATGGTTTTTAGTTTCATACAATCTAGTTTTTCATCATAGAACTAGTGTTATGAGTAAAACCAGGTGTTTTGGCGGGTGGTCCGGTGGCGCAACGGTTAGCGCCTGTCACCAATACAGTGAAGGTTGGCTGTCCTGGGTTCACTTCTTGTCTCGGGCACGCTGTTCTTTCTCTCCATGTGGCATCTGTTTACAGGGCTGGCTGCCTTGCCGTAATATAGCCTTAGTTGCTGGCTCGGCGTAAAACACCAATTAAAAAAAAGGTGTTTTGGCAACATACCCACTTAATACATAAAGGCACTAGATGTAGTCCAAAGAACCACTTTTGTTATGCAAAAAAATTTCAAATATTCTTAATAGGTTGTTTTTCCTGTTTTCCTGTTACTGCTTGGATAGGATCAGAATTGTAAGGATTAGGAACTTTGCTATCAAAATATTGGTGTTTATATGAAGGAGGATTTTATCAACTGTGAAACCATGATCTTTGGTAATCAGTGTGCCATGTGGCTCTGTCAATTAACCCTTCTTCACACTAGAGCAGTGGTTTTCAAACTTTTCCAGACGAGTACCACTTTCAAAAATTTGAAGTGACCGAGTACCACCACCTAACCCTACATACAGTTCCTGTAAAATATATATACACATTCTGTTATTTTGGCACATGGTGCTCGCTTACCACCCATCATACCTTCACATACCAGTAGTGGTACGCGTACCACAGTTCGAAAACCTCTGCACTAGAGTAATTGACAGAGAGCTTTATATAAACTCAAACTATGCATGCCAGATGTTTGGTATTTGATTTGCCATTGCTCAATGCAAGAGCAATGTATTTCAGGAATTTTTCGTAGTCCCAACATATTGTATATGTAGCTTCATTTTGTTTTTGCTCAAAATTATGAATCAGGTTGTAGTTATAGGTCTGTGGTGAGTGCCTTATTAGTAAGCCTTCTTTTTTCTAATGCTTTCGATGCTTTGAGTTAGTGAGGAACTAATAAGTATGTGCTTTTTCTTTATGGCTGCAAAATGGAATCAGGAAATGATTAAAAAAGTAAGTTCAGAACTTCCTGGAACTTAACTTTCTCTTGTGTCTCTGAAGTCTTATGAATATAATAACATGTGTGATATAGTGCAGAATCATGTAGAAAGGTGTGCTCTGCACACTAAAACAAGGCATGGAGAGTATAATGTAAAAGAAATGGAAGGATGGGCAACAATATGGACATGGGGTGAAGGCATCAGGGACATTAGGCATGTTACGGCAACATACAGTGGTAACATTAGGCAAATTAGAGTAATGTCAGAGGTATATCAGGATAGACTAAGGGTTAGTAGGTAAACTAGGTTTACATAGAGGAAATAGAAATTTTGGAGAAATGGGCAGAGCATGAGACTGTTAAAAAAAAAAAGAAACACAGAATCCTGGAAGCTTGTACTCACTTGAAAGTGAGCACAAATGTGTCACCAGTACACAGCACAGAAGAGGAGTAACATTGTCCAGTTTCATTGCTCTGAAGACAAAATGTGCAGCTAAGTTCTGTACTTTCTAGCATTTATAAATGACACACAAAACATGGAGGGGGGGGAGAGATCATGAAATTACAGTAATTGAGCTTTGATAGAACGAAAGCATAGACAAGAGCGTTCGTAGTTTTGTATAGAGAGAACATGGGAGTTGGTTTCACCATCCTTGGTAACATGACCCTCGGCAGCCATCTCTACACGCTGCGAGGGTCATGTTACCAGGGATACACAGAATAGAGAACAAGCTTCCAGTTTTGGACCATGTCCAAGCAGCCCTATCACACAAAACACAGATTGCCCATTGCTTACATCAACCTTTGCATGATCCACGGTTGGCGACATAGATTCAATACCTAGTTGTTGAAGGTGGGAGATCAAGTGTGGTGTCAAGTATGCTTTGATTTCTGGATGCCAGCAACCAGCTACATGAGTAGGGAGGAACACGGGCTGGGGCAACAGTGCATTGGACACCACAACAGCAGAGCAAGTATTATGACACAACGGCTACACAGCAGTCAGCAACATAAGAAAACACCGTGCACCATTTAGCACCTGCCATGGTGCATGACTGCACCAATAGCACAGTAGCTGAGCAATCACTGTCACCAACTGCCGATTAGATGGAGAAGATCAGCAAAAATCCAAACCTGCCTTTGCACAGGAGTTTAAATGCCACAGAACATACACAACTAAATAATACATCCTGTGACAACCTTACAGGCACAACTTTTAGTCCAAAACTTGAGAATCTGATTTGAGCAAAAATGCTGAATAATGAACAGAGTTGTCACATAATAGCCTGCTATGTGGGTGCACACCTACATCATAAATGAATGAATTTCTTGGATATGTGCTTCTTTTGGGACAGTGTGTGCGTTCTTTTATTATTTTATCCATTAAATTGTAGAGCAAAAACACTTAAGGGATGTCTTAACCGACAGAATTCTCTTCAGTAATTAAAAAGTGAATGATTGAGAAAATTTTACACTTAGATTTTGTTTGTTTTCATTTTGTTTTATCCTCCTGTAAATGCTTTAAAGAATGAACTCCTTTGACTCTATATTGCCAGTCCTTAGAAAATACTGGAAAAGAAGGTTTTGAAACAGCTTCTGCCTAGCTCCACATGATCTTATCTATAATTATTATTCAGCTTCTTCAGCAATCTTTCCGCAATAATGCGATTTTTCTGGTGAATGCAACAATTAAGTTTTTGACCATTTTAATGGTAAGGATGTTTCTGTTTTGACTTGGCTTGACCTAGCAACTGTATTTGACACAATTGATCATGTTACTTTTCTTCAAAGACTTCACATTTTCTCCAGCACTTTCTTGTACATCACTGTGGTGATTTGGGTGTTTTACTTTAGGAGCTTCAAAGGGGGAGGAGCCAGTCAATTTGACCACAACCCATAGTCAGTTTGACCACACCCCATAATCAATTTCACCACACTCCATAGGCAGTTTGGCCACTTCGGCCACTTCCTTAAGTTGATTACTACATCATCATTCATGCAACGATTTGACTATGAAATAAATAACTTTGATTTAGTCTCCTCATTTGGTATTGGTTGACCTGCACACCTTGATTTTTATCACTTTCATCATTTTCAGTTTGATTTTATATGTAATTTGGTAAGAAAAACAAAAACATAACAAAAAAACAAAACAAAGAGTTGTTCCGTCTGTAGCTTACTATGCAGGATTTCTTGTAAGGCTTAACATGCTGTAGATAGATTTGCTTGAGTGTGCAGTGGTATGAAGGTGTAGCTGAAACCCTCCTTCCACCTCATCCACCCACACTGTCAAAATGTTGCAAGTTTGTCATTTGTGTGTGAGGGAAGAGGAGGGGCTGGGGATTATTGGACATAAATTACAGTTTTCTGCACTTCACTTTTTTACTGTTTTCACCGCTTTTGATTTTTGTTTAAATTTAACTTTCTTTGCCTCTTTTATGTGAATACCCTAAAGGCTGTTATATGTTCAAAGTTAAAGTGAGTCTTTCTTTACATCGGAAAGTAGCCTGAAGCACACTGCGATACCAGTCTCATTGGGTGTTAACCTAGATTCAAAAGAACTTTCACTGATACCTAGGAATGTGACATCTATAGATGGTCTGCCTGCTGCTGCAATCTTTCTTTCTCTTGTGTGAACTTGACTTCAAAAGAATATTGGTGAGATTAACACATCCCTCTCTTGTTTCTTTTGTTTTTGTGTGGGTTTGTCTGCAGAGGAATAATTTGAACATTAAAATTCTGTAATCGGTGATTGTATCAACTTCTATATATATATATACTCAGATCAGTCATGGGCAGTGGTCCAGTCAACCTGGTCAAATCATTAAGCTGTCAAATTGACTGGTGACCCTTCAAAGCTCTGTACTTCATCTTCATCTCATTCTGTTTTTTGTGACACTTAAACCTATTGTGCCATATCTCTGATGTGCTGTGATAGAATCAAGTTTCAGTTATGTTAAAGACTGGATGAGATAGCATATATTGAAGTTAACTGATAATAATTTTGAAACTTTGTTGTGTATGAAGAAGGATTGTTATCATTCACCTTACCTTTGTTTAAGTTTGCATGTTTGTCATCTAGCCACAGTTAAATGTTTACAGTTCATTATCCATTAGGGTACTAGGCTATGAGAACCTTTTCTTAATTATTACAGAACTTGCTTACTTTTGCAGTTCAACATCAATGTGGAGCTGATGTCTGCTATATTTCGCAAAATATTTTCAGATCTAAACATCAGTCCAGCTAATTACACGGTTAGTACTTCTATTGTTCTCAGCACAATTTAATTTTTTGTGTTAATTAAATTTTAATTGTGTTGCAGTTTGCTGTGTATATTATTAAAATGGCTTACAGTAATTTAGTAATTTTAGTTAATTTTTTTTTTAAGTGTATATGTGTGTGAGGGAGAGAAATAGAGGGACTTAAAAAAACCCACTCCTGTTTTCAGTGACTAAAACCCCTGACTTCTAGCTCTGGGGAAGGGTATTGCCAAAGTAGCCTTTGAAGTAATTGCACAGTTTTACTTTAAAATAGTATTTGCATTTTATTTCTCAGGTTATGCTAAGCACACCTCAGAAACTTGGTGATTCACTGAAAGCAGCACTAATGGATTCACTGATAGATGATGTTGGCGTTCAAGGTGTATGCATGGTACAGCAGTCTCTTTTAGCCTTGTATTCTTACCATGCCACCTCTGGCATCATAGTTGACGTTGGCAACCGCATCGAAATACTTCCCATTTACGATGGTGAGGACTGTGTTGAGGTTCTTTTTGTCAAAGTTGCTCATTGTAGGAAAAAACAAAAACTTTGAAATACTTGTACATGGGGATAGATTTTTGTTGTTGTTTTCGGTTAAAAGCAAAAGTTTCATCTAAGCATTTCAGTTTTTTAGATACAAATAGAATCTTAAGAACGGAAGTAATACCTTTGCTTAAATTTGTTTCTCACGTTCATTTAAATGTCTTGCAGGCTTTATAATAGAGAGCGGTGTGTCTCGATGCCCATATGGCTCCCAGAAGGTAGTAGACTCATTGAAGAAAAGTCTGCTTGAAAACAACTATAAGTTTTCATCTGATGCAGAGCTGCTGCTTGTCCGCTATTTAATGGAACAGGTGAGTTTCGTTGGCAGACCACTGTCAAATATTACCATAATTACCATAAAAATTGGATTTAAGATCACATCGGGAAATCCAAGATTGATTCAAAAGGCAGGAAGTATTTTTTACCTGATGATAGAGTAATTATCCCAGCATCAGTAAATGAGGTTGCAATGAAGAGCAAAAATACATGCAAAAATAAACAAAAAAAGACACATTTTTTCCTTTTAATAAATGTATTGTTGTCAGAGTTGCAAGGAACAAGCACTCACAAGCTGTCATTGCACCTTGACTGCGAATCTGATAAAATTTGCTGTGTGAAAGTGGTGATTGTTGTGCTTCGGCTTGTAAGAGCTGTCATAGTTCTGTCTGACTTCAAACTGGCCAGAGTTACTGATGTCTGTCATTTTCTCATACCCTTAGAGATGTCTTGCGTAACCTACTGCCAGCTCTGTTTTTAAGTTGAATCTCTGATTGGTGAAAGGAGGTCATCTGCAATTAACTACAGTTTGACAGTGTGTGAGCCCTGTCCAAACAAGACCCTTTGTTGGCCAACCTTTTATGTTTTTGCAACTCCCACCAGGTTTGCACTCATCCTGATAAATATCATTCAAATGGCATACGTTTAATAAAATCCTTTCAGAAATATAAACTGTCTTCTTTAGCAATATCAGTCTACTTCTTTGACAAACTTTAGGGGCACAGATAGAAGTATTTGGTCTTTAATGCAATTGTGCCATCAGGAAAGGGATAAAGGCAGCTAGAGAGAACTGGGTCGAGGGCTAATGACAGATCATAAAAGAGGAAGTAGCATGAGGGTGACAGAAAAAAAGGCCTACAACCTGCTAAAGACCATCACCAGTCAGGTCAACACAAGACCTTAGTCATCAAAGACAACAGTGTCCACCTTCTCACAGAAAGCACTGTTTTACTTAACCAGTGGACTGAATATTGCACACTTGTACAACTTCCATCTGAAGATGGACACTAACATTCCTCAAAACAACCACAGGAGAACCAGCTAACCTAAAGATGTACCAGTCCTATAGGAAGAAGTTCAAAGAGTAGAGTGCTTCCTGAAGGGAAGAAAGTCACCTAGTGTTCGAGCTGCTCAAGCAAGGGGGATATGAGACAACAAAGGCCTTCACTGCGCTGCGCACAAGACCTCAGTCATCAAAGCAGCAGTGGCTGCCTTCTCACAGAAAGCAATGCTGTACTCAACTGATGGACTGAACAACTTCTGCTGAAGGCAGACGCTAACATCATTCAAAATACCCAGACTAAAAGCAGTGAACCTACAGACCTACCAGTTCTACAGGAGGTCGAAAGAGCTGTAAGCAATCTGAAGGGAGGAAAGTCGCCAGGCATTAATAATTAATGTACCAGCTGAGGTGCTTAAGCAGGGTGGGGAAGAAACTACAAAGGCTGTCAGTGTTCTGTGGCAAAGAGCCTGGGAATGCACAGAATGACCCAAAGAATGGACGCAGTCAGTAGTCATACTTATCCCCAAAAAAGTAACAGCAAACAGAACCATAAACCTTATCAGGCCCCCCCCAAAGCAAAGTCATGCTGAAAGTAATACAGAACCACATCAGTACCACTATGGAGGAGATAGTAGAAGAACGGACTAGCTTCAGAACAGCACAGTTCAGGAGATCTTTAACTCATTTAATATGGATGAAAAGCAATGCAATTCTTAGCATTTGCAGTTTTTCATGACTGTGTCTCGTTGAGAAAATATCCTCATCTAGTGCTGGCTGTTATTGCATATTACTCATTACAGAAAAACACACACATGCTCTCTCTTAAAGTTTTTGTAACAAGGCAAAACAAACTGGGTAACAAAAGTGAGAGTAGCCCTAGGATCTATGGGTTTTAATCTGGTATGGGTAAACCAAGGAGTAGGAGTAGAGTGATAGATGTCACCCAGCAAACGTGGGTGGCGAACATGAGGAATAGTGAACGGTATCAGTTATACAGATCGCACAAATCCACTCTCGTGCCAGAGCTGTACTTTGACTATGTAAACATTAAAATTTTCAGGGATGTTTTAGTACGCTTTTGGCTAGGTGTGAGCGAGATAAATACCCATAAAAATCGTTTTATACAACAAAGGACAGAAAACACAAACAAATGCCCTTTCTGTACAAATGATATAGAGGATGAAACCCATGTCCTTTTTCAATGTCCCAGATATGTAGACCTTCGACCCAAATATCTCCAGCAAGTCTCACAACACAATCAAAAACAATATCTTGTGCAGATACTATCATCCGAGAACGCAGGAAGAATACGACAATTGGCATGGTATATTCATAAATGTTTAAGGAGAAGAAGGGAGATAAGCGAAGTTGATATTATGTGAAGTCTGATTGATACCCTCTGTATATGGATGCTCTCTGCTTGAAAAATGCCCTTTTTGTTTCATAATATTGACATCTGAAAATTGCCATAATGTATGTGTACATACTATGTGTCGATGTAGGGTAGGGATGAGAGGGGTATAAATGAAGAGGTGTTAGGATGAGTGGGTGTGTGATAGGACTACTGTACAGTGCATGTCTTTAAAGTGTACGACGGGATGGGTATGAATGGATAGGTGACTGTATGTATGAGAGGATGAACTCATATGGTCACCTTGAGTGACAATGGCTGAAATGGCCCCAAGTCAATAAAATGTTCGAGTTCGAGTTCTTAAAGTTTTTGTAGACTGCATGCATGTTGGTGTATCTAAGACTGATACAATTTAAGTCATGTGCATTTAGCCCTAAGAAGAACTCTGCTTGTGTTTTAGGTGTGTTATGTGGCAAGAAATTTCAAGGAAGAAGAGAGACTGTGCAGTTCAGAGCCTGGCAAACTACAGCACTGTGTCAACTTGACTAAATTCAATCTACCTGAAGGAGCTTACAAGTACATTAAAATTTTTATAGTACATTTGTGTAGTACATAGTAAATATCCTAGCTTATTTATTTTCATGGTCCTGGTTTATTTGTAAGACATTCAACTTGACTAAAGCATTTCTTCTGTAGGGTCTAAATGTAAATAAACATCATGCAATGCTATAATTTTTTAATGCCTAAGGAAGACTACCACTTGCTTATTTTTCCTTACGTTTAATTGTTCAAAAGAAACACATATGAACAAATATGCTTACTGTAGCTTTTTGAGAGCAGTTGACATTCTTTAACCTTTTTTTTCCTTCAGAAATCCCAAAATTATTAAAGAGAAAGGCAAGTGAACTAGAACCTGCGCTTTAATGATAGGTACTGACATATTTCCATGCACAATGTTGGGTTGCAAAAGAATAATTTACTTAATAAGAGAAGTGTGGTGCAGTGCATGGGGACTGATAGCTATCTGGCCGGCAGGCCAGCAGCACCCTGATTTATAGTTGTGATCTCAGGGAATGCATGGACGGTGTGTGTCTTACAGAAAGAAGCAGAAGTTTAGCAGAAGAGCACGAACAGACTTGTCTTGGCTATGTTCTACCTTTGAGAAAGTAAAGTGCATGCAGGACATTAGCTTTGTTTTTTTGTGTGAATTTTTATGTGCCTGCATACTCTGTCATGCAAGTATTCTCCGAATCATTTAGCCCTCAGTGTGCTCTGGTTTAAAATTTTATGATGTGATGTCTGGGATCCATGATGCCAGCATTTGACAACCACACTAAGGAGACTGAAAGTGAACGCTTGTGTCAGAATTGGGCCTAGGATATCATTTGACAACAGATTTGTTTATACCAACTCTCTACTTGTTGGGTGGGTATCCACACTATATAACTGTAAAACAGAGTTCAGAACTCTGCTCCATGCCTTGTTCTCAAGTCAGTTTTGCAATCATGGACATGATGTAATCATGTCTCTTCTCCTGTGAGCAGCTGGATTTGAACACAAGCTGGCTATGATATGTTGTTGCTTCATCTGTGGCTGTTTTGCTGCCTCCATAGCTAATATACTCATTGTTTACTCTCAAGACTATGATATGTCCTTGCTTCATCTGTTTCCCTGCCTCCATAGCTAATATGCTTATTGCTTACTCTCCATTGATACACCTTCATACCTCTGCAGAGCATACTGATAGCTGCCAAAAGTTCACATCTAAAGGTTTACTGGGTGATCCTTCTTGTTTCAGAAATTTCTTTTGCAATAATTTCATTCTTCTTGCAGTCCTGATTTGTCCATGATTGAAATATGTGTAGTGTATGTGTTTGCATGCATGTATGTGTGTATCTTATTTGGTGAGAGAGAGTATTGTTCTTTTGCTTTCTTCTCCTATCGGCTGTATTTATTTATAGCCTAGTAATACTAAGTGTGGAGAACCTGGCTGTGTGCTGGAATTCTGATATACAAGCATTATTATTATTATAAGCTGCTGACAGGCAGTTCTTACAGTTATGTCAGGACCTAGGCTATGTATGGGGAAATAGTCTTTCCTTGACTGGTGCCTGTCACTGGGGGAGCACATGGATAGACATGGCAGCTGACAGGACCTGCCTATTTTAGGTTCTAGTGAGCAGGTCCTGCACAGGACAACCTGTCCAGTCTTTGACGTTAGTAAGCTAGTATTCTTCTGGCCACTGCTACATCGACTACCCTCCAAGGTACCTTGAAGGACAATGTCATGCTGGGTCACATGGCCAAAGAAGACAAGCTTATATTGCTTGACTGTTGCAAGTAGAGGTTCCTGGTGTCCTACGAGTATAGCAGCTGTGCTTCGTACAAAGTCGTTGGTTTTCTGTATGAGATCCAGAGCAGCCTCCTCAGGCACTTGCTCACGACTGCCTGGATTCTCATTTCTGTGTCTGCAAGTATAAACCAAATTTCACATCTGTAGAGCAAGTAGTACAAGGGATTTGTACAGATTGTACTTTGTAGTAAACCTGATGTTTTGGCTATGCCAGATCCTATCCAGCTTAACCATCGCCACCGTTGCTGCTGCGATTCTGATGTGGATATATGTCGTGGAGCTGCCATCCTTGGAGAGGGTGGCTCCCAAGTACTTGAAGCTGTAGCCTATTCATGTAGATCTCTGCTTCGCTATTGGCATTGATCATAACTTTGCTTTTGTCAGTGCTGATCTCTATTCTATATGCGTTTGAACTCTTGTGTTAGTTTGCTGGTAAGCTCTTACAGTTCTTTGTTAGTACTAATAGGTCTGTGTCATCTGCAAAGTATAGGTTCCAGTTCGGCCTTCCACCAGTGGAAAAGGAAGTGTGATGGTTGTGGAGAGATATTGAACAGCACCGGTGATATGGGGAATGCTGGACCTATGCCTAGTGTGGTATGAAAGTGAGCTGTGCTGCACTTATTGGGCTATTATACAGCGCTTCGATGACTTGAAGAGGCCTTCTTCGATATTGGATTTTCACATCACATGCCATAGTCCCTCGTGCCAGACTCTGTTGAATGTCTTCTTAAAGTTTATGAAGTTGTGATAAAGGTCCTGTTTATGCTGAAGATGCTTTTCTATAAGGATGCAACAGGTGAAGATCTGCTTAACTATGCTTCTACCTGGTCTAAAGCCAGCCTGTTCTTGTACTAGCAGTTCCTCCGTGGCAATAAAGATGCAGTTCTGTATTACTTTCAGCATGACATTGCTTGTGTGGCTGATAACACTTATGGTTCTGTAGTCCTGGCACTGTTTACTGTTTACTTTTTTGAGGAGCAGTATGACTAGTGAGTACATCCATTCTTTGGGCCATTCTTAGCATTCCAAGACTCTTTGGCTCAGAACACTGAGGGCCTTTGTAGTTTCTTCCCCACCCTGCTTGAGCAGCTCAGCTGGAACATTATCCACACCTGGCAACTTTCCTCCCTTCTTACTGCATACCACTCCTCGACCTTCTGTAGGACTAGTAGGTCTGTAGGTTCACTGTTTTTAGTCTGGCTGTTTTGATGATGTTAGCGTCTGTCTTCAGCTGGAAGTTGTACAGGTCTTTTCAGTATTCAGTCTATCAGATAAGTACAGCATTGCTTTCTGTGAGAAGGCGGCCATTTCTGTCTTTGATGACTGAGGTCTTGTGTTGACTTCTATTAGTGAGGGTCCTTAGTAGCTGGTAGGCTTTTTTGCTGTCACCTCCTCTATGCCATTCCGCCCTCTATGTCCCAGCACTGGCTCTTGATCCAGTTCCTCCTAGTTGCGATCATCCCTTTCTTGAAGGCACAGTTCCCTTCTTTTTATTTGGAAGCTGCTTCACATTTGCTTTTTTTCCCCTTTTTAAGGCCTTCCTTTGGTTAAAAAGATCTAGGATGTGGTTTATGACCCATAGTATGTTTCTTCTTCCTTTGATGCCTTAGAACTTCCTGGACTGTTAATAGTAGCACCTCTTTGATGTTTCCAGTGAGGGTGTCTACAATTCACAATCCACCAGGTTCAGCGTGGCAAATTTTCCTCCAACTGTGGTCTTGAGGACCTCTACAATGTTTGGGTCTTGCATCATCTCTAAATAAAAGCAAATTCAGGGGGTGTTGGTGTTAGAGGCACTTCACTTTCAGCTTCAGGTTCATTAAGACAAGGTCGTGGTCACTGTCTGTCTCAGTGCCTGGGTATATCATCTTGGTTTTCTTGATGCTGGATTTGAAGCATCTAGGCAGCAGAATAAAGTTGATTTGGTTATGGACCAATCCATCAGGTAAGTTCCATGTAGCTGTCATTGATTTTTTGTGGGGGTGTAAGGTGTTGGCTAAGCTGAGTTGATGGCTGTGCAAAGACTCTAGTAGTCTGATGCCCCTTTCATTGGTTTCACCAAGGCCAAGTTTACCCACCATTCCTGCCCATTGCTGGTAGGTGTCTGGGCTGATCTTGGCATTCCAGTCACCAAGTACAACAATGATGTCCTTTTTCAGTACTGCCTTTATAACCTTGTCTAGTTGTTGGTAAAACTCCTCCACTATGTTGTTTCCATGCATGGAAGTTGGAGCCTATACTTGGACAATGGTGACATTTTGCGGTCATATGGAGATCATCCAGTTGGATAACCTAAAAACGCTTGATTAGTAGATATTCTTTTATCATGCCAAAAGGAGCTTCTCCTGATGATCTTTAACTCAGATATGCTAACTTTCTGCCCAGTAAATTGAACTGAAGAGAGAGTTAATGAAGCAACAACAAGAACACCATTAATAGATGATTTTTCTAGAGCATCATCTCAATGCACCTCATTCAAAAATATCTAATCCTGCATTTTTCCATAAATGCATACACACACATGCACATGTACACACATAAAGCATAGCAAACAGCAAGCAGAACTTAACAGGATGCAACACAAGGATGCATATCCAGTGGTTCATTCTGTGAAGAGAAAGATTAATGGAAGATCAGAGTTGTTCAATCAGATGCCATCATTTTCATAGTTTCATTTGTAATAAAAGCAGAGAGAAGAGATCAGTCAATAACTCAGGATAGTCTAGTTAGTAGATAAAATCACTGATGATCATATGGCCGCTAAGCAGAAAAAAAGACCTCGCTGCATTAACATGCAAAAGCACATGACTGTTCAGCACTGATTTGAGCTCATATTGCTGTTGATTTGCACAAATGAGGAAACTGGACTGTTAGTTACATAAGACTAGCAGACAATAGAAAAGTTGAAAAGTATAGACAAAAAACAAAAGGCCAGGAAAACAGTGATGATCCCGGCAAGACATGCAGGTCAAATAATGACCACAGTAATCAAAATAATTATATTAATACATCATGTACACTTAGAGTCGGCCCCCTCCAGTCATCAAGGTGGAGGATGTCACTCTCTATCTGACAAAAGATTAACAGGTTTGAACCCTTATTTTAAGTTTTTGCCAACTGTGATGGTTTTCATCATGAGAAATCCTCTCTTTTGAGCACATTCTAAACATTTTGTTTTTCCCAAGTGAGATAAAAAAAAATCATCAAGATTTGAAGCATGCTAGACACTGCTTATCAGTAAATCCCAGCTCAAGGCTGTAGACAAGATGTAACAAGAGGACAGTAGCATCCTCAGAAACACCTCTTACAAGATACTGCAGTCTTTAAAGTCAATAAATGTTGCTAACTGATGACATTGTGAAGCATTCTTGATTTGTGTAATTTATTTTGATTTACGTGATATCTTTTAAGCACTTTTAAATTTTCTTTTATGTTTGGGATTTTGTTGTTGTCAGAGTCACTCACACTTAAATGTTTCTTTTAATGGTTTTGATTATATATTTTCTGTATCATAGCTTCTTTTTGTTTCTAATACATCAGTATCTGGTAGGATTTTTCTGCTGATTTTTTAAAAATGTTTTACTTGATAATATTTCAACACTCAACCTGATCTTGAAAGTATTCTTGCTGTCTCTCTCTTTAATTTTTCTGTCTTATATACTCTACATGCAAAGCTAATTTGAACAGAAAATTTGCTACACCAGCAGAAACTTAAGACAAACTGCCATCTAATTAAGGATGGTGGTTAACATATTTTTTAACTTGTCACCAAAACATATAAATGCTGTGTGAAAACCACTGTACACTTTGTATGTTTTGTCTTGGTCATTTGTAATGTTTTGTCTAGGAGTGTACAAGTAGAAGAGGGCCGGTTCAAAAGTCCAGAAGGATTTTTCAATGCAGACTTGTGGGAGATGGACTACCCCACACTGCATAAGCTGATATACCAAGCCATCCAATCTTGTCCCATGGATAACCGTAGGCATATGTACAGGTTTGTGTACGTTTGTTCCTCCAAGCTTACAGTAACATAGAAAGGTATGTGCACCTTTATGAGTGGCGGTGATATATGGAAAACAGAATATCAAATTTTAAACAAATAAATGATACTCAGAAGAGCAATTTTATTAATAATAACTTTAAATGCAATACGTTGTCTTTCTCTCTTCCATCCTTGCTTCCGGATAGAGGCAGAATGTATAGAGCAAAATCTGCAGTATATGAACCCTCTAACCAACACATTCAGTCCTCATGGATAGGATTTCAGCCATTGAGAACACCTACGATCATAGTTCTTGTGTCCCTGCAGACATTGTAAAATATGAATAATTGACAAATTTGTTAACTGCAGGGCAGTGTACCTTAGTGGTGGGGTGACCATGTTGCCAGGCTTTGTGGACCGTTTAGAGTGTGAGCTTAGCAGACTAGCACCACCAGCAGTTAAAGTTGAGGTAATTTCTTTCATTTCTTATTTGTTTTATTTATGTCTTGTGAAATAATAGTACAGTACAGTATGCACAGACTTTATCAACTAAATCTAGTCGTACTGAAACAATCATTGCAAGCATTTGCAGCTTATTTTCTTGTAAACATACAGGAAGTGGACAGCTTCTTCAAGCAACTAACATGCACAGATGTGCTGGGAGGTGTTGGCATACCTGTAGCTCTGTGCTAACTAGCTTACTCATATTACTGGCATCTCAGTGCTTCCATTTCCACTATCCTCTGTCCTTGCTGTTTCAGTGATATCCTTGTCTTCCAGAAAACCAAAGTGACATCACTGAATGATTACAAATCTGTGGTCTCGACTTCTATTGTGATAAAAAAAACCATGAGCAGCTAGTTCTCAAGTAATTCCAGTTTATCACTGGAGACAAAAGTAGACTCTTCGGCTTACATACCAGGCCAGTCACTTTACCAAAGGCACTTTTTACTTTGGCACTTCATTTTATTCTCCATCACCTTGATTCTGCTGCCCACCTGTTAATGGTTGACTAATTGGTTGAGCTGTTTACCTCTGGAGCCTGTTAAAACAACTTCAAGGCCAGAATATCCTACCTGAAGAATAGCTTTTTTTTCCAAAAGGCAGTTATAGCCATGAATGATTGATCTGAATGATGAGAAAACTGGTTTATTGTGCTTTACATATACAGTTGCAACAGTTATAATGCACGTAGGAGACTGATTCTTCTTTGTGTGTGTGTGTGTGTGTGTGAGAGAGAGAGAACTAAGAGCCCTCGTTACAGTATATTTCTTGGGTAAGTTCCCTATCCAAACATCAGAACGAGAGTGTTAAATGAATGTCAACAGCTGTGTATAAGTGAGCGGGTTAATGTGTGGCCCTTTTGTCTCAAAATTTTACTCACATTTAGACAGATTTAAGGTAATCATTTCTGTTTTGTAGAAAGATTGTATGCATAACATGTAAGCGTTTGTGAGCATGGCCTCTTGACATTTGAATCTTGTCTCAGCTGAGAACTGAGAATATCTTTCTTCTTAGTTTTCCTTTTCATCTTTTGACAGAAAATGGATTTTTAAGAGAATGAACTCTATAGAAAATTTATTCAACTGTTGAATGCAGCAGTTCCTTTCCTTGCATGATTGACAAATCCAGGCATTTGAGCTGTAGCTATGAAGACGCTTCTGTGGGTGCAAACCGTATAGAAAGAGTTTTTTTCTTTTTTTAAATTTCAAAATGATCAGAACCCCTCCTTGTGACACAAATGCCTAGCACTCGACACAAATGTAGTATGATGTTACCCTGGTTGTGTTGAGGAGAGATAGGTCCTATACTCTACACACAATTTAACATTCTATTATTATGTTCTTTTGCCTAACATGTTTAAGGACAAGTTCTCCCTTTTTTTGTTTTTATATTGTGAATATGTTTTGATTTAGATATGTGATTTATCATTCTCCACCTAACAGCAGTGCAAACTGACGGGATCTATTTTCTGCTCTTGCTTACTTCATTCACTTTAAACATTTTTTCATACCAGCTATCTTAGTGAATTAACTGATTATCTTATTCTGTTAACTATAATGTGAGCATTCAACATTCTCTTACTAACTCTTTCTGCAGATTTTCCAAAAAGTGTCTCCACTGTTTAATCTGTGGTGATTACCCTTTACTAACAGCTCATGGCTAAAGTCTTCACCTTGTTCTTCATTTTGCATCTTTGACTGTGATTGTCATGAACTATTGTGATGTGTATAGCTGAGTGAACTTGTCTGCTGACTGAGATGTAGTATCTTCTTATTATATATTTGAAAAGTATGAATAAGCTGTTCATGGCAAATAAATACTCATATTTAATTTAGGATATAGTCACTTAACTCCTTTGATTAAAAGCCTACTATCTTTTTTAGGTGATCCATGGACACTGACAACTTAAACATCTTCAAATAAAAACTATCTACATTTTTATCTTCAGTGTCCTGTATCTTTTGAAACATTAAACGTTTTTCATCACATCTTTTGATATTACGTGTATTTTCCCTAAAAGATATTGTAGTGAATAGATCTTTCAGTGATGAATGAATGTTTGCTGGAGGGCTGCATTATGTATACAAAGAAATCACTTGCTCAAAGCAAAACAGATCTAAATCAAAATACCAGAGAGATTCAGTTCACGAGAACAGTTGTGCCAGAACTTTTAATGATAACAGGCTTGTGTTCTGTCCTACCAAACAAAAAGTTTAATGCTTGTAGCCCTCTTGGTTCGAAAAGCCATGATTGTGGCCTTGCCGGGTAGCACGGGCAAGGTGATTTTCGTTACTTTTTATTGCAAAGTTCAAGTTTTCTCTTTTCCAAAAATGTCTAGGTTTCTTTGGTCTAACGTTCATCTCAGAGCAGCAATAATAAAAAAACAAACTTCACCCACTGTCGTCTTCGCAGTCTTCAGTTATAAGCCATGTCATTGTAATATTCATTTTTATCTTGAACCAAGAGGATTAAAAACCACAGAAAGGCAGCAAATCACATGTTACTTGGAAAAAGACTGATGCTAGATCTGGATTTTGCTGCAGTCCCTAAGGGTTAAATGCAGTTTAATTTTTCTTTCTTATGTGTTTTGTTTAAAGGCTTGTAGTTGTTAGAAAATTAATGTTTGCAAACAAAATTATTTTGATGTTAGGAATTTGCTGTCAGCTGAAAGAAAGTAAAGTAAAATTGTTATCTTTTTTGCAGGTCCATGCATCACCTCACAGAAACCATGCAGCTTATCTGGGTGCTTGTTCTGTGGCTAGCATGCCACAGTTCTACGACATGGCCATTTCTTGTAATGAGTGGAGAAAGGAAGGGGTTAAGGCATTCTCCAAGTGGCAGATACCTTCCTTCTGATGTTAATCTGCAACTTTTCTTCCATTGCCATGCTACTGGAACTTGCCTGTAGAAATGTTTTTTTAAAGAACCTAATTTAAAAGGAAAAGGAGTTAAGGTAGCCTTTCGATTGCAGGGCCAGTGAACTGTAAGTAGTTCAACATATCTAGGGTATGGCTTGTGATAGTCAAACCCATCCTTTTCTTTCCACTAGAATAAACCTTTCTGGGTTTATTATACTTGTGGTTTGCTTCGATGTACTGGTGGTTCTCTTTGATGGACTAGGGGTTCTTTTAGATGAAGTAGAGACAAGGTGCAAAGCTTTTTTCTCTAATATATGACAAAAGGGTCAAAAAAGCTAAAACTAAACAAAAACAACAATTTTGTTGCCTGTAATTGATTTAATTGCTTGACCACACATGAATTTTTCTTTCTTTGGGTGCATATGAACTTACCATTTCAGGTTACTACCTATTTTCTTTTCTATCAAAAGATATAAATTATCTGATACTATTTCTACATTTACGTATAAATTATGTGATAATATTTCTGCATTTACCCAGATCCAAACCTTGAGGAAATGATATATATGCTCTTTAACATGTGCATTGACAGTTTATTTAGAAATTCTGTTCCTTCCATGAAATGAACCAACAGTTAACTCAGACATAATCTACTGCTTAATGAGATAAATGCATTAAAAAATGGTCAGTCAGAATGATGGTATTTCATCAGATATTCAGTCCATGCACTGTACATACTAACTAGTTTTCAAAGTGGAAGCTTGGGGCGCAGCTGTTAGTTGTTGCGATCACAGAGACATTCAAAATAAAGAGATGGGTGGAAAAGATCAATTTTGTTTTATCAGTTATGACAATAAATAATAGGCAGGAGAAAGCTTAAGGATGTTAGATAAATGACCTGTCCAATCCAACATTACATCGTGGCTATGAGAGTCAGTAAAAATATATATGTCACCACAATAAGTGAAATATCTGCTTAGTTTGCAAGTTCCAACATTGTTGCCAGGCTTAGAGAAAAATATTGAGAAAGTTGTGTTTTTCAGCCTCAGAGATTGATTTCGAGATAACAGCCTTACTAATGTAAAAACTTACATTGTTGCTAGAGGTACATTAATATCACTGGAGCTATCTTACAACAAATATTCTTATGAAAGGAACAGACATTTGCAAAAGCAACATAGAAAAGTGCAGACCGATGTTTTGCCTACTGCTTTTTAGTTTAACTATGATAAAAGGAAACTTTTTATTTATAATAATTCAACAAGTGCATGGAGTGTTCTTGTGAAATCTTGCAACAAAAGAATCGCCAAGTAATCAAGGATTAAGAAAAGCACAAAAATGGTTTAGCTGATATGCAAAGTTCAAACTGCTTGTGTGAAAACTTTGAAATATAATGTAAACATAAGGTTAGAACAACAACACTATCTTTGTTTCTCTATGTACCCTGAATTTGTTGTCTGGTTTGTTTCTTTGTTGAACTCGTATGATAACTTTCTCCACAAATATGTAATGTGAAGCGTTTGATTTGGTAGGGCTGTTGTTTTATGATATATAATGCAAAGAATTTAACATTTGAAATGACTATAATAACAATGGCAGCTATATACCACGTTCTCATACAGCAAATCAAGACTTATAATGGTGGTTTGCCCATTACATTGGCAAAGAGTCACCATTAATTTTAAGTGATTTCAAAGCTGGTCAGAGCTGTGTGTGTTTGTTTTTGTTTTTTTTTATTTAATAACATAAAGTTTTGTGACATAGGCAACTGTAGTTGTTACAAGGAATGACAAAAATGTGGACTTTATGAACTTCTTGTACACAAACAGTCTGGAAACTGTATTTGCCAAATTACGAAATACGTTTTTATATGATGAAGGTGTCTTTATTGTATAATTTTTAGGTATAAAATTTTTCACTTTCATCAATGAAAGTTTAGCTTGTGTAAGCAGTTTTTTCCATTGTTATATATAATCAATTAGCACCAGACATCAAATTCCATGAAGTAGTTTACATTATGACAAGATCCTTCTACAATGAATATTTCTTTTACATTGTTCTTTTCAAGCCATGCCTTCACTGGGAAGATTTTAAGTTTGATATCTAAAGAATGTAATAAAGACTCACTCCCTAGTGTGGGGATGTTAGGATTCATACATTTGACATTTTGCAAACATTTGTTTTCAGCCTGAACAAATTTTGGATAGTCTAATAATAAGATATTGACTTTTTTTCATTCTTATACTATTTTGTGCATTGAACTACACTTTCTTGGTGGAAACTTTTAAGGCTGCTATGAAAGTGGAGTGGAAAGGTCTATGACTTTTCATAAAGACAGTGTGAACAGTGACAAACAAGAATTACTAATGCAACATTTTTTGTAATGTGAGTAAATATTGTTGTATTATTTTCACTTTGCAACATGCTGCAAAAGCCAAAATCATCACTAGGCTGTCACTAGTCCTGAGGCAGTGCTATCCCTGTGCTCATCAGTCTAATTCAAGTCTGCCTATTGTTACAGATACCTGTTACAGATATACCTGTTGAAGGCTAATCCAGTGGCAGAGTGCCACTAAGCAGCATTTGCCAATTGCCTAATGAATTTTAATTTTGTAAAAATTGTACCTGTGATTTATTGTGAGAAGATTGAGCATGAGAGCTGGTCTGTGAGGGGTGTTCACTCACAAGTAAACAAAGATTTGGTTTCCATTGTGCATTTCTTTGGGAATAATTATTTATTGCAAGTTGTCATGGGGATTTGCATTCCCTATGGAATAAGTGTTTTAAATTTGTGGATTTCCTTTCTCCCATACTTGCAGCTAAACAGGCAGTACCATAAGAATCATGAAAATAGCGAACAAGCTTTGTTTCATGACCTCAGTTTGCAAACTGCTTGGCTTGTTTTTATGCAGGAGTAATACATTTTCGGGGTGGAGAGATGAGAGGGAAATGGCATCTGGTGTGTTCTATTTTATGGTGTGTCCTGGTAATCTTTCTTTCATTGTGCTTTTGGGGATGAATGGGATAAATTAATGGTCCAAAGAAAAGCCAGTCATTAGCTTTATCTGTCTTGCATTATGCAGTTAGTTGTCACAGTGATGTTATCGATGTTGGCTGGCCTGTTTTCTTTTTTTTAATTGTCCTGTAGGGAATCCGAACAGTGTAATCAGTATCTTAAATGTTTAGTTTTTGATTGAAACATTTCACTTTTATCATAAGGTTTTTGACTGTAGTCATCTGAGTGATGTTTGGTTAAAAGTATTGTTTTATGGGTTTTGATGGTGCAATTATCGCTTAAGTGTTCTGTTTATGCTTAGTGCCACTGGTAAGCTCTAGTGATTTAGTGAGATTGCACTTATGGGCAAACTTTTAAATCTGCGCCATTTCAGTTTGTCCTTTCGGCAGTTTTCACAGACAGTTTTTGCTTAATTAAGTTTTTTTTCAGTACTGTACTTGCTGTCTAGTATTTACTCAACAAGATGATAGCACCTTTGTAGTGGGGTGGTCTGGTGGTGCAACGGTTAGTACCTGTCACCAATACAGTGAAGGTTGGATATCCTGGGTTTGGCTCTCGTGTTGGGCACGCTGTTCATTCTCTGCATGTGGCATCCGTTTACAGGCCTGGCTGCCTTTCGGTGATATAGCCTTAGTTGCCGGCTGGGCATAAAGCACATTTGTTGGGGGACTTTTATGTTATGTCCATGGACATGCATTTCCATTCCAAACATGTTGAGGTGTTTGCATGTGCCACAAAATCTTCAGCCAGTAGCCATAATAATAGTAACAAGGATTTATATAGCGCTTTTCCAAAGATTTGCTTATAGCGCTTTACATAAATCATATAGACTAAATCCTTAACAATTATGTACCCATGTTCACATATAACGGATACGCTCACTTCTACAACATACACTCATACACAAAGTAAATTACAGACACACGTTACACACGCTAATGGTCAGGACACAGTTGCAGTGAAGTCATAGTTCAGAAAAGATGTGTGTCTTAAGTTTAGACTTACAGGAGGCAAGAGAATCAGAGTGACAAAGGCTGACAGGTAATCTGTTCCAAGTTGATGGGGCTTGGTATGAGAAAGACCTCTGTCCATACGTCTTATTTAGTGAGACTTGAAGAAGCCATACAAGTAATGACAACAGTTTTACTATGCCAGTCTTGCTCAAAACAGTCTATGAGTCTTAGCTTAAATCCTCTTAAGAATTGCTTAACATTCTGCTTACCCCCTAACATTCCCAAACAAATCCAAAACCATGCTGGTAAGCTACTAATATAACTTTATTAACCCATGTGACCTTGTCATTACTATGCATATTTAACAACATATTTTATACTTTTCTTGGCAGTCGATTGGGTAGGGCAAGTTTACAATTTTCATCCCATCAGCAATTAACAAACAATGGGTATCAACCACATTCACCATAAATCATTCCATTTGAAGTTCTGAATGTCACATTTAAAAAAAATATTTCATAACAAACAAATGAACTCTCTCAACAATATTGTTATCACCACACAGATGACTTACCTCAAGCATACAAAAGTATTGGCTGAATTTTGGTGTCGAACAGTTGAAAATAAAGGGGTTATGATCTTCAATACGCCAAAGAACTTTTAGAATCCCAATCACACCTCTACATGCCTTTACTGCAAAGTCATCTAAAGCATGAGATAATACGCAACGTGCTGACAATTATTCCTAAATGATTAACTATTTCCAGCTTTGCATCATAATAAGACCAGTATTCTTTTCTAGCCATATGACCACCATTCTTAAAAATAACCACATTAGATTTCTTCATGTATACAACTAGATCCAAATGTTTTGCTGTTCTGTATAAAATATTCAAATGGTTTTGTAGACCAATTACCGTATCTGAAAATAAGGCAGTAAGGTAGGCAAATAAAAGGATGGACAACTGGATTATCTCTGGACTGAGCTGAATGCCATATAGACCCTTAGCTTGGATTTTGTTTACTCATTAATAAACAATGAGAATAAAACAGTCGTTCAGGTAGACCCCTACAGGAACTCAAGCTCTTATTTCATGGCTTATATCATGGCTCTTATTTGTTGTGAGTAGCTTGCCTTGAATACCATTTTTATGAAGCATTTTTCAGAGTTTATCTCTTGTAACAGAGTCAAATGCTTTATTAAAATCGATAAATAATACATTTAGCTTTTTTTGATGCTCGTGTTACTGTTGTATAATAGCAACCAATGCATAAATATGATATATTGTACTATGATCTCTTCTGAAACAACTCTACACCTCACCAACAATATCATTGTGTTCAATCCACGTTGTAATTCAAAATAGAACTATAAATCTTACTACATGTTTAATATGTTATATATATTTTTCCTCTGTAGTTATCTGGATAATTTCTTTCCCTTTTTATATAATAGCTGAATAACTGTCTCTGGCCATGAATCAGGGAAATTACCACTATTAAAGGGAAAATTGAAATAGGACATTCAAAATGGTGTAATTTTATATAACGAATTCTTCATAGAACTTGGTGAACTCTGCTGAACTGAGGTACATTGTCTGACAGGAACTCTCGGGGGATGCCATAACATGCAACCTGGAATTTCATTGCCAGGATGACATCAACCATTCGATTAGACAGCAGGAGGGATGCCTAAAAAAAAATTGCCGTAATAATCAACAACCATGAAAAACTATTTGCCATCTTATTGGAATAGGTCCGCAGCAAGCTTTTGCTATGGTAAAGATGGCATTTTGTGTGACATTAAGGGTTCCATTTGTTGACTGTTCTAAAACTGGTTGCAGATTGTGCATCTAGCAACCAGATTGATGATTTGGGTCATCATTCCAATCCAGAAAAAAACTTCTCCTGCCTTGGCTAGGCACTTGTCACGGCCCATGTGTCCTTGGTCCAATCACTGTAGCATGTCATGTTGCAGTGTCTTTGGAACTATCAGTTGTTCGCCTTTAAACAGTAGACCACCTTTCTCAATCAGCTCATTCTGGAAACCTTTGGATGCTCTTATTTCTTCTAGGATGTATGTCATCTCTTGTGACCATCCTACCAGGATAAATCTTTTCAGTGGCTGTAGTGCTGGGTCTTTGCTCGCTTCTTTTTTAAATAGTTCCAGCTTTTCATATGCATTTCTTTTCCTGATTTATAGACCAGCTTGATATTATACTTCATTAGACACAGGATCGTACTTTGAAGCCTTGGAGGTGCCACTGACAATGGCTTTTTGAAGATTGATTCAGGAGGCTCATGGTCACTTTCTGTTACTGGATGCCTATAAACATAGTAGTGGAAGAGGTCCATGCCAAAAACTACTCCCAGCATGTCTTGTTCTATTTGAGTATATGTCTTCTCAAAATTACTCAGGGATCTTCAGGCAAAAGCTACAGGTCTCTCTACTTGCGTCGGCATGGAGTTGTTCTGGTGATGCATCCACTGACAGAACAAAGGGTTTACATGCATCTTAGAAGGCCAGAACTGGAGACTGAGTAAGTAATTTTTTGAGTTCATTGATGGCACTATCGTGTTGTTGCAGCCATTGAAATTCATTTTCCTGCTTGAGCAGATTTCGCAAAGGTGCTGTTATAGCTGATAGGTTGGAAAGGAACTTGCCCAAATAGTTTAGCATGCTGAGAAACCACTCCAGTTCCTTGCAGCTGGATGGTAATGGCATATCTTAAATAGCTTGAATTTTACTGGAATCTGGCTTCAGTTCATTCTGAGATATTACATGGTGAACAAACTTTACTTCATTTACTCACATGCTGCACTTGGAAAGCTTCAACTTAATGCCTTCTGTTCTAGCAGTTTCCAGCGACTTCATCTGCAGAAATCTTTTTTGATACATGAACTACAGGTGACACTGTAGTGCTGAGTTTGATTTTATATGTATATCTCATATTTCTTTAGAATACATCAGTGAAAGCTGATAAAGCTCAGTCATCTTCAATAACTTTGATGCATTGAATTAGACTGAGGGTCTGGCTGAGTAGTCCCAGGATTGGCTTTGTATTCATATCGACAATCTGGAACTCAATGTCATATTTGTTCTCAGCTTTAGTGATGCTAGTAAGCATACTCTTGCCGATGACAAAAAGTTGCTCACCACTGTATGTTGCTAGATGATGTTTGTAGTTGTGTTTTCTTCAGTCGATGATAAAGGCTGTATGGTAGTATGCTGACCTGTGCCCCAGTGTCCAAAGTGCAGGTGATACAACGCCCTGGTACACTGACCACTGGTCTACCCCATGGATGTGTTTGATGCTTGATTGCAGGCCTAAAAATACATTTTCAGCTCTGCATGCACTGTTCAGGAGTGCTGTCAGTGGTCTGTCACAATGTGTTGCATGATTGCCTGCATTATATATCTCAATTCTTCTACTTACCATTTCCTAGCCTAGGCTAACAGAGAAAGTGATTGGTAATCATAACAGCAACTAATTGCTAGAGCACTGGTATTCTTTGAAACTAGTTTGTGCAGACCTCCTAACCCACCATGAGTGGCAACACAAAGTAGTGTTTTGTTTTAAAGATTTAAAATGTTTTGGAGTATGCATATATATTGAGCTATATATCATTTTGTCCACTTTATATGCACATACTGTAAAATAATTTTACTCCTGTAACAGTATGCTAATATATTTCGCTATTTTATTTTATCTCATCAAATACAATATTTTGGACTATGTCTTAGTTAATAATAAAGTAAAATTGCTTAATATATAGTACCCTGTGGCCACTATGTTATAAAGTATCAGTAGAATGTTTGGCACTGTTAGGCTTTGCTATGATGGGCGCACCATGTGCCTAAGGATTATGAGTAACCTGGTGCAAAATGTTCACGCTAGGTAAATGTAACTATTAGTGCCTCACTACTGAATTCTCTCAAATAAGCAAGGATAAGTTGTACATCTGGAATGTTCTGAAATTGAGAAATATGCACAGGTGTGCATCATTAGTAGTCTAGAAGGGTCTGAAATATTAATATTTGTATATTTGAGCACTGCTAAGTTTATAAATTGTACTGCCATGCTGTGGAAAGGTTGCTTGTGTTTTTGACTTGTCATCCTGCATACTCAATTTTTAGCAATATAACTTTATATTTCTCAGTGTTTCCACAATTGTATGTAAATGAATGCTGAGATTGTGCTGTGTTTTTTTTTTTTTTTTGAGAACTTCAAGAGATCAGCAGAGAGTAAAAGCTGGATAGGGAGTGTAAAATGAACGTTTACATGGTACACCTCACTGTTAAAAATTTACAGTGTGGTTGCCATTAGATTTTAAGGCGTGTATTGTTAGATATCCTTGATGAGTTCACTGAAGTCATCATTGCAGTGTGGTCATTGACAGTGTTTCCAGCATATATCCCTGCTACATTTACATCGTGTGGTTGAATTTGTCTCCAGCAAATATTGCTACTAGATTTCTCCTGTGGGTTCTCCTGGTTGATGTTATTTTGTTCTCCCAACATTTGATGCTGTTTGCTTTCCCAGCATTTGTGGCAAACAGTGAAGTAATAACTGTCATTGTGAAATCCAAAGGACCGCAGCTTAAAGAGCTACTTAATTAAGTAGTGACATATGCTCGAAACACTCTTTTCATATCACTTATTAATGCCTCGAATATAAAATAGCAAGGAGAAACATAAATCTCAAGAAATTAAAGAAAGACATTTTCCCTCATCTGTTCAAATCTCTGGGCATGTGTGACATCATGGCCGAACATAGCATCTCTATTAATACATTACAAGTTACACAGAAACATTGAATCTTGATCTCAAAAGCGCAAGTATAATGGAAACGAATGTGGCATTGCTTAATGCACATGAAAGAATTCCTACTTTCTTAAATTATCAATCATCCAGAAGAAAGCAGGTCATCTTGTCTGTATGTGAAGGCTGATGTCATCATGTCTGTATGGGAATATTTAGGTCTGTGTATGCACACAGTTGTCTGTTGTGCAAGGAGCTCCTGTTACATTTAACATATGATACGCAAAAGCAAAAGACCTCTTGAAGTAATATTGATAGCATCATGTGTAGGACCCCTGCCTAATCTTTTGAACGTAGATGGGAAGATGCCAGAGGACAATCTATCACCTACTATTTCTGTGAGGGCAGGGAGTAGGACGTCGAGACTGTCTACCAGTCTAGTAGGGTGGGAACTGGGTTCAGTTGACAAGTTGTGGACTGTTTTGACTGGAGTATAATGGTCCCAAGCTCACTTTCACCTTTTCTAAATAAATCATTTGTGTTTCATTCAGTAGTTAGAGTTTAAGCAAAATATTGAAAGTGTTTTTTTTTTTGTTTTTTTTATATTTTACTTAACGGTCATCTGCATTTAACGGACATCGAATTATGCTAATCATAACAGTGTAAAGTCATTCTTTGTTATCTGCAACTTCGACATCATCTGGTATTTGGGTGTCAGAACCTCCACATTCTTCAGGGTTAGTACTTCAAGACTATGCAAACTTTAATATTATTTTCCACTATTGGAACAAAATTAGTTCAGATCTTCCAAGGAATCTGACAGACTGCTACAACCGCTAAGCATTGTTTACATGTTTAGCATGGATTGGAGCCAGATTTGACGCAGCACGATATTTGCACCCATGAGCAAGATTTTGCGGGACGTGGATTATAGGTGCAAATTGCTATTACAAAATTTGAAATGAGATAATAAATAAACGAGTGTGTTTCGGGTGCTGAAGTTTACAAAATATGTTGTCTTTACCTACTAGAATCTGTTTATAGCTCATACGACTCGGTTAGGTCTTTAAAGTGCAACTAAAACTGCAAATTCAAAAACCTGGCATTCACCACTTTCATATCACATCATCAGTAACATACAATTCAGTTGATTGTATTCGACATTTATAATCTTTTATCCCTTCTTATTTTAAAATGTGTACTGTTCTATCAAGAGAGCCAAGTTCAAGCATTGAAGTAGGAAAGTATTTGGTTGAGATCATGAAGTTACATATAATTAATGGAGTGACAGCTCGAGGCCCTCGATCACCTTCGCCCTGTGTGAGAACAAGACTTGGTCAGGTGATTACTAGTAATATAACTCTGTGGTTAAGATGTTTAAACTGTTATAAATATTAATGTGTAATAATGACATTACTAGAGGACAGCATTTGCTACAGGAATCATTACATTGTGCATCACATGTTTTAGATTTTGTCTCATTCTATATTCAAAGAGGTTTTTTAAATTTTCGTTTGTAATGAATATTTAAAAATCTCAGTAATGTTTTTACCCCTCATGTACCCCCAAAATATGAATTGTAAAAGCTGCCTTTTTGAATTCTAATGACTTCTAGACAAAAACATTGTCATCAATAAAGCTCATATATTTCACATTTATTTAATCTTTCATAATAAAAGAAGACAAGAGCAAGGTAATGTTAATAATAATTCTTTAACATCTTTTAAACACAAGCGTCAGCAAACAGCTAGATGACACGATGCCAAACATGAATGAAGTGCATGGATGAAGATAAAGAAATGAGGAGTGAACAGAATACTGCGCTTGATAATGCAAGATATATTTCTAACAGAGATGAGTTTTCAGACAGGATTTGAAGACGCAGACACAGTTCGGAGAGAAAGGAAGAGAATTCCAAACAGGGGCCTGCGAAGGAAAACAAACTCTCCCATAGACTTACTTCATAGAAGTCTGTGAACTCTCCCGTCTGATGTATGACAAAGAGGCGGCTACACAAGGAGACCGAGAAGACCTACTCGGGTGGGCAGGCGTCAGATAAGCTGGGACAAGGCCGCGAAGACAACGGTAGCACAGACTGGTCATCTTGTAATTAATTTTGCGAGCTCATGGCAGCCAGTCAAGCTTGCAGAGGTGGGGGCTTAGCATCTAGTATGCTCGTTTATGAAAAACTGTATTGCCAAAATAAAATTCTTTGGCGAGATAAAATTGTTGCTTAACGAGAAATCTAAACCGAAAATATAGATGTTTAGGGCATGTGTAATGCTGGTATGCTAGGCTCTGGGTATCCAATATTTTCTTCATCATTACTTCATACAAGCCTGACGAGGGGGGGGGGGATAGGGGGGGTCTGGTGTACCTTGGTCCTCATTTACTAACCACTCACGTATAAACAATTCTATATTCAAGTAGTGATGTAGATCCTTGTACACTTGTCCTAATGTTTGCAGTCTATATTTCGTTACTGAATGAAATGTAGATATTGACAATCGAATTTTAAACATATTGTTATATACTGGGGAAATTATTTACTATTACAATTACAAGGGGCCCGGAAAGTCGTCTGTCCTGGGGCCCGTGCTGGCTCTCGGCGGCCCTGACTTCATATATGTATTCTACTTTAAAGTATGCTAAACCATGACCTTGAGCTACTTAATCGAGTTATTCAGATTTAGAATCCTGGTAATTTATTTACTAAAACAGGCATGCTTACAAGGTGATTATGTACACCTTGATTGTGCGACCACGGATCCATGCTTCAACAGACCATTCATGATAGTGCTTATCTGTAATTATATTCTTAGCTGACGCATAACTTCACAAGGATGATTGTACACAACCTTTCCGTACAGACATTGAAATGTAAAACACACACACACAGGGAGCACAACACGCAAGGAAAACCAACAGACCAAAGAGAAAACAGACGAAGTTTTGCGCATGAGATGGGCTTTGCGTATCCAAGTCTTTTGTAGGCACGGTTACTTCCTCAAAGTGAATGTCTTCGTCACGTAGAATTTTAAAATACAAAGCTTTTTTATACTTGAATCATTTTGTACAGATATGGAGGAAACTGAACTTCATTTTATGTTTATGTGTCCCAGGTATGCTGTTTTTCGAGAGAATTATATACCTGCAAAATTTTATAGAAATCCTTCAATGTTTAAGTTAACATTGCTACTTAGCAGCAGTAGTAGGAAGATAATATGTAACACTGCACTTTACATCTTAAAGGCATTAGAATTCCGAAACGATGCTCTATAATTCTATGAAGTCTGAACTTACTATGCCTATTTTTTGCATGCAGTGTAAAAATTATAATGTGATTACCACCCCTTGTAATACGGGCCGTTGGCCCCGCCCACAAAAAAAATTTGTTCCTTTCTACATCTTTATCTGATGTTTAAGCAAGTAGTATTTTAGTACATAGTTCTGCCTGAGAGGCAACAAAATATTACATTATATAACTGTATGCTCTATATATTGCATTATTATTATCTATTGCATGTTGCAGTATATTTTTGCGTAATGCCTTAGAAATGTGCAAAGTCATCATGTCACCCCCCTGTTAAGGGCCGATGGCCTAAACAATAAAGTTTTTGTCTTGTCTTGGTCTTGTCTTGATTTGCGGTGTCTGCGTTAGGGAGCACGATCGGCATGACGGCGGCTCTCTGATGGTCTAGGGAGGGATCCATCTTTGAAGCCCTCCATTTCATTCGTGGCGCTCTGACTGGTATCCGGTAGAAAAAAAAAACGAGCTTGTGCAGCTTTACAGGCCATGGGTAAAGGGTTCCACCCTGCAAGATGACAACGCTACTCCCATTGTGACCGATTTCTTGCTGCAGCGGCAAATTGAGCCATTTGACTCGTCATCATGTTCACTTGGACCTGGCTTCCATCGAATACGACGGGGACGCCGCGTTCAGATGAACCGCACACTGGCAGCACACATGACTCAGCTGTCCGGTTCTTGCAGAAAGAGTGCTGGCCATCCCTCAAGCGACTCGAGTGACAGTCGTTCGGTCTGTGCAAGAAAGATGCATTTTGTCACGAAGTTGCGGTCCCACAAATTTCTGACAGTGTCAAAATGCATCGACAGTTTGTGTAACCTTTTTTTCTGGTTCGGGGGCTGGGTTGTTTGACTGCCCCTGCCTTGGAACGAAACTGGTTTACAAACGATATTCTTCTCACACTGAGGAAATTCAATTATGTCTTGCCTTTATATTTTTGTATTATATTTCTGATTACACATTTACCAGGTAATTGTATTTTTCAGGAGTCAACCGTTCACCACTTCATTTATATTCTTTTTCGTTCATGAGCTTCATTTTACCATTTCTTCAGTGTCAGCATTAGGGTGGTCTGATGACGCAACGGTTAGCGCCCGTCATCAATACAGTCAGGGCTGGCTGTCAGCTCTCGTCTCGGTGACGCTGTTTTTTCTGTGTACATCTGTTACAGGACTGGCTGCCTTGCCGTGATATAGTCTTAGCTGCTGGTTCGGCGTAAAACACCAGTTCCCCCTCCAGTGTCAGCATTAATTATCGTGTTGATGACCTTCACACGCTCACAAGTTTACATACATTAAGGACAATTAAGACTTTAGGGATCACGAAGTGGGTGAGTCTTTTCCCAGCTCGGAGCAGCGAAAATTTCTGACATTTTTCTGTGAAGGGGACGTAGGAAGCGGGACACAGTCTGTACATTATATCAAGATCTTGGTAACATTCAAAATTAAGTGAAAACAGCTACAGCAGATGCAGACCTAATACCAACATTCAAAAGATGCTCAAACAATAACTAAGTCACATACGTATTTCAGTTACCTTTATTCTAAATCCCCATCGACCAAAGTAACCAAATCACGATGCAGAAAGTAAATCTAAAGACACGAAAACAAAACATTTGACTGAAGTTCTCCGCCAAAAAGTAAAGTATAAACAACTAGAGATGTCTTCCCCTGAGATCCTAAAAGATCGTTGGATATTATCAGGATTTCTTCGAGTGAAAACGCTGCCAGTCCAGGCAAATCTTTAGTAAGTCTGGAAAGCGCGCGGCCTTGTTTCGCTTCTTGGGTGTGCATCTATGCAAAAGGAAAAAAAAAGAGGGGAGAGAAAGATGGGGTGGAGGTGGGGTTGTAAAATGAAGTCGTGCATACACGCTAGCAGCGAAACTGGCACACATTTTGACAGCACATTTTTATTGACCTGTTAGATTACAAGCAGGTTACTCTCAGAAACCGCAGACCTTTTTTTTTGTACGCCATTACATTCCTTATTTCATAAATGTCAAAGAAAAAGACAGGAAAATATTGCACAGTCAACTTGTTTCCGCGACAATACTTCTAACACAGTAGTTCATGACTTCGCAAAATGAACAGCATTGCGCAAAGAGATGTTGATGGTGTGTGTACTAGTCATGCACTTAGCTGCTAAGCACTGGTTTGATGGGCAAACGGCACACAGTCCGGCTACGCCATGACACAAGTAGGCACCAGAAAGATATGTAATATACCGCAGGCATTCATAAGATACTGCGCGCTACTGTAAATTGAAAAAAAAGACGAACAGAAACAGCAGGTAGGTTACATTAAGGCAATCTTCTGATGTCAGATTCGCTGTCGGTCCAATGAACGCTACCAAGTACTTCAAGATATGCTTTAATGCGTATTGCTAAATGGACAGGACTCAGATAAGCTTCAACAGGTTTTAAAAACAAAAACTGCAGTTGGAAATATACTTTCACATACTGATCAAACTTTGCTCCCAAAAATATCGTCTCACCTGGGAAAGCTTAATCTGTAAGAATCATTTTTTATTTAAAAAAATCATCAGTACACGTGTTTTTTCACATGCTGAAAATACTTGTGCAGTATACAGACAATCAAGAGTGACATATACCCCACAGAATTAAAAAAAGGATATAATTTAAACGTGGTACGATGAAAAACAGGCCTGACCCTTTCTAACAGAATGTAATTATTTTGGAGACGAGAAAATGAATTGACTTTCTATAATTGGGAATAAGCAGTCTTCACACAATGCGGCAAGTTTAGAACCTTGCAATTATTTACAAACTGATGGCAGCAAGCAAGCGGGCTGCATCCTTATCTGGTGCCAGTCAGAAAAGGTTTCTCAGTTGTTCGCAAACGTTGAAAAAAAAAGCCCATCGCTTGTCGAAAATGGATAGTTTTTGCAAAATAAGTCTAGCATGTTTTTATTACAGCTGGACGCTTTTTTTCTTTTGAAAGATGGTGTTGACGAATGCTCATTTCCAAGTACTAACTAAGAGTAAGCTTCCTAACCAATGTAGCCTGCCCTGAAGTCCGACGTGAAAAGGTATGCGTACACAATAATCAACAATTCGATCCAGCAGAAGTCCACGATGGAGAAAGAATGATCGAGACAGAGGCAATTGGACAAATGCTTGTTTGCGAAAAGACGGAAACAATGCTGTTAGCAAAAATTATCAAGCGGCGAAAGAAAGATAACAGACAACTAAGCTGTTTACTATCGAATGTTTACTTGTGACAACCACATAAATTTGTTTTCGGTACGTGGCTACTTTTATCCCCCCCTCACCTTCATCATCTTCGTCTGCATTAAATATTTCCAAAAGGATGGCAGTTAGCAAAGTGATGGTCTGGGTATCCGCTGACAGGAAACAAAGCATTAAAAAATAAACGAGGTATATGCATACGCAGTTGCGTGTGTGCGCAGGGTCTGAAAAGACAGCGTCTTTGGTATAACAGGCTCTGACACATTGTGTACAATCACAAACAAAATGCACGCACTTCCAACTGCATGAACAGTTCCTTTCCTTCAAAGGATGCAGCTTAACTGTGCACGCGCACGAGTTCGTTTCAATATCAGTCCAAGTTATCGGCAGGTTTGACACTCCGTAGCACTTGTGGTGAACAGTCTGCGTTCATTACTAAGCTTTAAACCTATCTAGTGGTTTGAATACACGTCGAAATCGTGCGCACATCTGATAAATATGATAAATACACGACTAGCTGAAAATACATCTCAGCAGTCATTTGGTCTTTAAAAATGAAAGTAGCAAAGGTCAACAGTCGTGTCGACATAATGCTATTGGCAAAAATGTTTATGAAACACTGGAAGTCATCGGACCAGAATGCCAGGTTGTAAGACCTGAACAAGCGCCTCATTAACAATATTCATCAACTCATTACTGACGCATGGGTGTACTGTAATGTGACACGTACCGCGCTCCTACTGCGACTAGGCCAAAGCAGAAACCACTGATTATCTGAACGCCACTATTGTCACAGACACGATATGATAAACACGCAGATATGTCTGATAATGATCTGAGTCAGCTTCAGCTTCAGCATCATAAATACAGCAAAACTTAACAGAAAATTGCCGTGACAACAGCTACCATTCGGCTACGATGCTCACAGTCAATTTGTCTTTACGAGGCGACAAAGTCAATGATACGGCCGACTCCTCTTATTAAATTAAAAACTAGGAGGCAAGACATTGGAGGCTGCTAGTCCACCAGTATGTATAGATATAGCTAGTGATTCCAACTGGATCCAAAAAAACAATCATACTGTTGTTACTGATAGCAATGGGTTGTAGGTCTTTCCTTCTGGCACGCGACTGCCGTGCGCCAACATCTCCTGCATGGTTACAAAATTATCCAAGACTTTCTTTCCTTTATGTTTATTCATCTTTCTGTGACTCAGTTCAACAATGTTCATCTCCTTTTTTTCCTCAGTCTCTTTCAGTGTCTCCATGCGAGCTTTCATCATCACTTCCTTCCGACGTTTGTAATCTTTTGCCTTTTCCAAATGCCGCTTTCGTTCTTCTTTAGACCAGTAGCGGCCCGTCTTCAACTCGCTCATGGCATCGTCGTCAGTCGTCATGCCACTGCGTTCTTCCATTATCTTCTTTGCACGCTCTTTCAATATTTTGCTTCGAACGGGTCGCCTTGTAATGTATCGAGTTCCATCTGGCCTGCGTTTGACCACCCACTCCATCTGTCCCCCGCTCTCAGAGGCTGCAGTGTTCGGGCTTTGTTGCTTGCCATCCTCTGTCAAAACATTGGCACAGGGTTGGAGTTGGGTGCTGGCAGGAAATGAAGATGGTGAATATTTTCCTAATCTTAAGCGTTTTTGCTGTTCTAGCTGCTGCTGAAACAGTTTTTGTTGGACAGCGATGGTATGTTGCAAGTTTGCATGGTTAGTGTACATGATATCAGCCGAACGCATATATAGGTCCTGTAGCGATTCACCCATGCGAGCCTGCGACGACAAACCCGCACGTAAGTTCTCTACCAAGCTCTGACCTCCTACTTGCAAATCCTGGCCTGCATCTTCACTGGATACTTCCCTACTCCTGACCCCGCCACTCCGTGACTTTCCAGTTGGGGTCTGTGTTTGTTTTTCCGTGTCCGAAGACGATGCAAGGACAGGGGTGGGCGTCAGACACAGCATAGAGTTCTTGAAGCCTCTCTCGCTCTCATCGCTTCCTACGCTAAGCTCTAAGGTTAGGGGTGTACTGCGGCAGCTCTCTCCTGTATTGTATGCACTCGTCGTCGATGCATCTTTATCGCGTTCCACGCGGCTATTGGAGGGAACGGTGGTGGGGACAGTAACAGGTAGATTATGAGCAGGCGAGATAGTGGCTAAAGCCAACCGTCGCTGCTGGGCCCATAAATCAAACTGTTCGAGCGCCTGCATATGTTTAATGCAGTCTAGCCGCGTGCCCATCCGTGGAACAATGCGGGGACTACGTTGTGTGTCCTCCTGCTTAAGTGCGCCACTATGTCCATCCTTGCACACTACATTCTGGTGGACGAGTCGTTGTTGCTCTTTAAGGTGGGCTTCAACAATCTCTTGACACTCCACTTGTATTGCTTCCATTTCTCTGTTCAGTTGGGCTAATTCGCGCTCAAGGCTGCTCTCGGAATCTTTTCGGCGTAGTCCAGAATCCTGGAGGCTGGAATGAGCTGGGGGGCAGCGATACTCCAACAAGTGGCGAAACTTGTCGCACTCTTCCACTGGTATCTCGGGCGTATACGCATCTCCACTGTCTGGGTCATTTGAAGCGATGGACTCAACACTATGGTGGTAGGAGCCTGGACCAGTCATCCTGCCTATTCCCATACTGATGCTCCTCAATTTTGATAGTGATGGCGGAAGGCTGTCCGCGTCGTATATTTCCTGAAAAAGCAAAGAACACATCAACAAAGTTCAAGCAGATGCGCGGTGAAATGATCTTCAGAAAAAAGTAACATCAAATCTATTTCATACTGCCCACGAAAGAAGGTTACAAGAAATTATTTATTAACTATCAGATCATTTTTCAAAATATTAATTGAGGTAATTCAATACTTAAATAAGATCAACTTGATTACCTATCAACAATAGAATTGGGGTGATTATGTAATAATATGCATATAATTAGCTATTAAAATACAGAAGCACAAAATGCAATTACTAAAGGAGAAAAAATAACGTGAATATTTCAAGAATATTTACAAGCCCGAAATATTACTGCAATCAAAAAGAGTTTGGCGCTCAGAAGTATAAAGTTTCTACGCTGCATGTTCTCTGCACCATTTAAATGGTTATGGCCTGCAGTTATATTGCTTAGTGCGGCGTGGTGCACTGAAGGGCAAACACCGTTTGCTGCTATTCTAGGGCGGTTGTTATGGGGATTTTTAACATAATTATTTTCTCTATCCAGATTGTTCAAGGGAAAGAATGATGCATTCAAAAACGTTAATTCTATATACAGTTACATCGCGGATACAAATTTCTTGCTAATACAAAATGGCTAAAAAGTAGTAATGAGGTATTATTTCTAGTTCTCTGCCAAAACGAAACTCAAACGCTTTAGCAGGCTATTAGTTTGATGACGAAAATGGCAATATAGCATTACTGCTGTTGTAAATGACGATGCGCTCGGTTACAATGAGTGCTTCTGGCGGCGGCCACCTACATGGGGCTAATAAAGCAGTTCATGGATGTGCGCTGAAAATGCTTAATAAAATCGACGAATGGTCACTTTTAAATAATTTGCACTTGTATCATTCCTTTACAGATATTACAATAAAAATTTTATCATATAATAAACTTCAATTGCTTGACATCTAGGGATTCAATCTGTCATTATTACTATTATCAGCTCGCCTGGTCCGAGCGTATTATAGGAGGCGGGCTACTTTTAAGTAGCCAATCCTGGATATTATTATGTATTTGTCAGAAAAAATATATTCAGACATTGAGGTATTTACCCATATATGTATGCTTCTAAAGGATACGACACAATTTTCGCCTGGCGTTATCGCCTAGATGGTGGATATAATGTGACTTCTTTATAATCGTCGAGCTTAAAACAATTTTTATTTATCTTTTTTATTGTAAATCAAGCTTTGAAATCTTGCATCACATTACTACAATTACGTATCATATAAATTCATTAAAATGTATTAAAAACAAGGGTACCAGACGCCATAAAAAGCTAAACCAAATATCACAATCGATATCGCGCCATTTTTTTCCGTAGGTCATTTTGTTTTCGAGTGAAAATAAATTGATGTTTTTTGTCGCGGAACACTTGCTCGAGGCCATCATTTGGCAAGAATAACTTTCTGCAGATTCTTTCTTGCTTTGCTTTTTCTATTTTGTTCAATGTTTCTTGTTTTAGCTGTAGGTTTTTTGCCTCACCCTTTGACTGAATTACTCATGCACAATGAGGAATTACAGCTATGCCGGTTGATTAGATAACTTTACCTACTCAATGACTCATGAATCAGGAGTAAGTTTGCCTGTCGGGTTATCTTAACCAACTAGTTTCATATGCAAGTTAGAGCAAATTTACCAATGGGTAAGTTAAAAATAATAACAGTTGAATTTGTAAAGCGATTATCTCTACGTGGACGAAAGATCAACGCTTGTGCAAGACTACAAACGAACCGACATGTAGCCATGCAACAAAGAAAGGCAAGTGCCAGCAAAGGATGACACCGTAACAAACATGAACAAAATGCATGGATGAAAACAAAGAACTGACAAGTGAAACTGCCGAAGTACGTGAATACCAGCCCAGACGTATAGCATGTAGTAGTAATGTTTAATTTGTTGAGATATTTTCCCTTTTCCCCCGAAACTGCAAATTTTTTTCGCATGGGGCATTACAAAAAATGAAGTCAGGGAGTTAAAGGAAAAACAACTTTGTGCAAAATTTGTCTAAAAGTACTTTTTCGTTAAAAAATTTACTATTATAGTTTACTATTATCGTCTTTTATTTTGTAAGACGTAAAATGTGTCTTCTTTTGACGACAGAAATCACCTTTACAAAAGCACCTTACCATTAGTGTGCCTAATAATTACCGGGTTTTGTTTTTGTTTAAACTTTAAAGCAATATCCTGATCTTGTTAAGCCAGCATACTGTGGAAGAGGACTGACAGAATGTACACCACCAACCTGCTCGGAGCTCTCGTCGTTTCTTGTGCTTTCATCAGTGCGTCCCACACCACTGTCCTTCTCGTGCTTGTGAGAGGAATTCTCAGTGGTAGCTGTGTCCGTAGTACCGCCTTCTTCGTCAAAATGTGTCTGCCAATCATAAAAAAATACATTCTGTATCATTTATGGCATCTCACAGTGAAGTGGGATACATTAGCTTGTTCGACTTCTTGCCAAATGACAAACTAAGAACGAAGCATCTATGTACAAGAATGTACAGAAAACAGACTGCTACAATTTGCGATCCTCACATAAGGTAGTCAGTAGTCCCATGCAGGCTCTAAAATTGAATCATGATGCGAACTACAGTCTGGATTCTTCTCTTTACCTTTCAAATATTTGATTCTTAATTAAATCTCAGTCAACTAGATGCAATTGCAAAGATGTCAGTGCTACTCCCGATTCAACTCTCAAGATACCGTCAAAAGATGTCAGTGCTACTCCCGATTCACCTCTCAAGATACCCTCAAAAGCTATATTTTTAATCAATCTTTTTGAGTTTCCCTTCAGCTAAGTAGCCTTCAGCTACAAACGAAACTTGGAACTTATTAATGATAAAACAGAAACCCTCTTATGAAATCAATCATCGCTCGTCAGCTCGCCCAGGTACGTTAAAGTGGGCAACACCAACATCACCTTTACGGCACATGACAGAAATCTTGGATTAATTGCTGCCGCTGGCATGACTCTTGATAGAGAGGTTACAGCTGTCTGGCACTCTGTCTAATATAAAATACCAAAAGAGCAGCGCCAGCCGCCTCAACACGCCCTGCCAACACTCTTGTCTGTTCGTTTGTTCTACCTAGGCTCCATTACTGTAACTCCTTGTTCGCAGGCTGCCTTGCATTCCTTTTCATAAACTCCAGAAAGTACTGAATTCACCGAGTTATGAAACGGGACCACGTCACTCCTCTCCTTCATTCCTTTTTTTTCTGCACTGGCTACCCATCCGTTCTCGCATTCAGTACAGTCTGCGCTGTGATTTGATTTCTCTGTAAGCTCTTGTCCTATTTTTCTGAAATCCTCAATCTTTGCTGCTTGTTACCCGATTCCTAATTGCATCTTTTATATTTGTCTTCAGTTATCAGTGTTGCTGTTTATCCTTCCGTCCTTAGTCTGCTGTCCATGTCTCGTTCTTGTCTCAAGCGCCGAGAGCAAGCTCCTTCCTGGACGTGATCATGCGGTTTATTAATCATACATTTATTATTAATATCAGGAAGAAAAAATACTGGACCGTCTACTCAGTGTTGGCCACAAGACTTAAATAAAATTTAGGAAGAGCTCGAGAGCATAAATGTTATCAAGTTTCTCTGAACGTGAAATTTTATATTTAGTTCAGTTAGAAGTAACAATTTTTAATTTAAAAAGGAGGGTGTAAAACAAGGCAGCCACTCTTTTCAAGCAAATTCTTATTTTACTAGCTGGAGCTAAGACTGTGTATGGGGTTTTGTATGTGTCATTATAGGGTGCAATTCCCCGTCGGTTTGACATCATATGAACTACACAAACTTATAGGACTGGTAAAGTTTATACAATGCATTTCGCACTACTCCGGTTCAACGCGCACCAGAATGATTGGTCAATGGATCGGTTTTCGGAGTAGCAACCAATACCATTAGGAAACCACAAAGCATACCAAATAAATCGCATGATTCAGATTTATTCGTCAAACAGAATTAAAGTTTGTGTCTGTCAATCTATTTCGTTCTAACAACAATCAATACTTTGAACATCGCTAAACTTCAAAACGCCACATTAATTTGGGTTTTAAATAGTTTGTATCACAGAAATGTAGAATTTATTTTTACTTTCTTGGCTTCTTTAGCAACTAAAATCTTTCGATGAAAAAGCTAGTTTCATATATTTTTACATCCTTACAGATGACGCAATCTATTTTCGGGCGCAAGCGTATTTCTGGAGATATTCTTGACAACCCATCCCAAATATTTTACAGCCATGCGCGGACTCCGTATTGCGAAGACCTCTCGGTCTAATCACAGGGAGCAGGATGGAAAGGAAAGTAATTGAGTTTGTTACCTGCTACCGCAAGAACTCAGCGTCAGCAATCCAGGCACACATCTGAGCCACCTGTGCCAAATCATAACCGATAAGAGTCTAACACAGGAGAGTGCTGGCAACTGGCAGGGGGGCACAGCAGGCCTTGAAACAACTTCCGATGGTCTACTGTCAGCTAAAGTCGGAAGTCAAAAAGAAGCGTTTCCGCGGAGAACGTACCCGATACTAGATGGACAGGAATACACAGAGAGATGTAGTGAATATATGCAATGTAAATAAATGTAAGGCATTAATCTTGGGTGAGATCTTCCGTGTTTAACACACTTCATAGCTGGACTTCAATAACATAAGGAGCAGGAGGTAATAACGGGCTGCAGGGGGTAAGCACGCGTTACTTTACACACAGCAACTGAGTGCCTCAGCTGGTATTTGGAGCACATTTTATTGGCTCGCAGCCATTTTTTTTTAATGTAAAATCAAATAATAATCGTTTAAGACTAACGCTCTGAATTCTTTCCGCTCAAAATTTTGGGTTTCAAAAGAAAGGTTTACTCACAGTCGCGTTCAAAACACAGGTCAAGGCTAGTTCACGGAGGTTGCCATTATCATGGGTTAGGCCTAGGGGTTAACCATCTAGGGCTGACCACATGGCCACGCATTAACGGGTCGGTTAGACATTAGAGGATGGAAGGGCACGCACCCCCAAAAGCGACATTCAAAACGTGTATATAAAAACAGGAGAAACACGTCTCTCCCTCTTCTTTTACACTTTCACCTCGGGAGAAGAATGTCGCGTGCTTTGAGGTAAGCTGGAGGGAGGATGTCAGCTTCTTAAAGATATCTAGATTGTAAAAGCAGGGTTAATGCTAGGAAGTGGACGTTTGTGTTTCATTGTTTGTAGTAGAATTAATAAAGTAGTGCTGTAGGTTATGAATTATGGTCTTTTGTTATTTATCTGTTTTTACCCTTAATTATCCGCTCTATGTGCTGTGTAACAAAGGCACGTGACTCCCAATAATTACTATAAACATTGATGTTGTTGCTATTGTTGTATATCTTATAGCACTAGTGATGTAAATTTAATCACAATTCTGTATACGCAGTACCTGATGTCAGAAGCAAGTCTTTAAAAGCACAAATGCCATACGTTTTCTGTGATTTGTACTGCAAACACAAGTTCTACTAGTTGACAGGCATACGTCTTATCCTCCCTCCCTCTCAGTCTTACATACTTTTATAGAGAGATGCCCTCTGGATCACAGTTAATTATAATTCTCAAGTGTTGTTGCTTACATGTATAATGATAATCCTGTTGTGGTATATTTTACAGAATTGTATTAACTTGACATTTTAGTTTATAATCAGGACGATTGCCATTGTTGTTCACTTACCCCTTGAAATGGGCCTGGGCCTAGGCCTACTCAAAAAGTTCAAGTTCTGCCTTTTTTTCTATTCTGCAGCGAAGGCGCTTTCTCTCAGTACGACAGGTCGAGTGGTCCCCAGATATTTTAAGTGGAGCTCAATCTCTGTGCCGCGGAGCATCCCCTGTTATACCATCTTTTTGTACTCATTCGCGCAGGAAAACGGAGGAATGAGGCACCATTTGACAAGAAAGGCACACACTCCTTCTCTGTTTCACTAAATAACGGACTTGATGCAATGTTGCTTTGATTCACTTTGAACATGATCATATATCTTTCTAACACCACCGCTAGCACACTATGGAGGCTGGAAGCTTATATGTATAGTTGTGTGATGTGTGTTATACCCTAAGGCAGGCTTTACATAAGAGACTTTATACATTTAACAGAAGAGGGCGAATATAAAATATATTTTAAAAAAATGGAGCAGAGTACATTAAGGCAGTGGAGCAGAGTACATTAAGGCAGGCTTTACATAACAGAAGAGGGTGAATATAAAATTTATAAAAAAAATAGAGCAGAGTACATTAAGGCAGGCTTTACATAACAGAAGAGGGTGAATATAAAATTTAAAAAAAAATGAAGCAGAGAACATTAAGGCAGTGGAGCAGAGTACATTAAGGCAGGCTTTACATAAGAGACTTTATACATTTAAAAGAAGAGGGCGAATATAAAATAAAAACAAATAATGGAGCAGCGTACATTAAGACGTGGAGCAGAGTACATTAAAGCAGGCTTTACATAAGAGACTTTATGCATTTAACAGAAGAGGGCGAAAATAAAATTTAAAAAAAAATAACAATGGAGCAGAGTACATTAAGGCAGCGGAGCACCTACAGAAGAGGCCGAGGAAGAGGATAAAGAAAGCTTCTATAACAGTTTACAGGCAGCAATAGAAAACATCCCTAACCATAATGTAATAATAGTACAGGGAGATTTTAATGCTAGAGTAGGCAGCAAGAACAAAGGAAGAGAAAGAACCATAGGAAAAGGTATAGGGGAGATGACAGACAATGGCAGCAGGTTGTGTGACTTTTGTGAAGAAAATGACCTTGTAATAGGAGAAACACTTTTTCAGCATAAGAAGATACACAAGGTAACATGGAAATCACCTGATGGCAGGAAAGAAAGCCAGATTGACCACATTAACATAAATGGTAAATAAAGACACACACTTCAAGATGTCAGAGTTAAAAGGGGGGCAGACATAAGCAGTGATCATAACCTGCTCATTGGCAAACTTACCCTAAAGCTTAGAAAAGCTAAGGCGGGAGAACAAAGATACCCACGCTTTGATATAGAAAAGCTTAAAGACTCAGCAAACCAACGGAAATTTGTCCTGACATTAAAAAATAAATTTAGCGTCCTAACAGATGACACTCAAATGACAATCACCAACTTTAACCATGCAATAAAAGAAGCGGCTAAGGAGAACATAGGCTACAAAAAAAGCAGTAAATGAGAGCTGGATCTCCATGGAAACATGGAAAACAATTGAGCAGAGGAATGAGATAAAACAGCAGTTGCTTAACGCAAAGTCTCCATGCTTAACAGAGAAGTTGAGAAAGGAATATTCACAGAAAGATAAGGAAGTAAAGAAGGGTGCTAAAAGAGATAAAAGAAAGTTTGCAGAGAACCTGGCTCTAAGAGCAGAAGAAGCTGCAGAAAGACAAGACATGAATGTGGTTTATAAGATCACAAAAAGGCTCACAGGAAATAAAAAGAGCAGTCAAGACATACCTTTAAAAACCCAAGATGGAAACATCATCACTGAAGAAAATAAGAAAGTAGAGAGATGGAAGGAGCATTTTGAGCAACTGCTCAATCGACCCAACCCCCCAGTACTAGCCAACATCCCAGAAAGTAAAGAATACCTGGACATAAATCTCGGCTCCATCACTATGACCGAAGTAAGACTAATAGTTATCTGTTATCAGTAGAGCAGAATTTTCGAGACGACAAGCCACCTGCGATTTGCAATCATCGAAAGGACCGTCCAGTTTACCTCGTCTCATTTTATACCCTGGAAATCCATTCTTAGCGGAAATGACCCCTATAAACAGTCATTAACTGCGACCTTACGCACATGCGCAGACCACGATGAGAAAGTGATTCTACCTGAGAAATTGGGTCTCGCTACACTTCCAGGTAGTGTCGCACTCCTCCAAATCATATGAACATCCCTAGAACATGCTCTTTACAGACAAATGGATCCCTTATGAATGTTTCAAAGTGGACAACATGGTCCAGAGTGCTATGATATTGTCTGGTGCCAGCCATGTCAGGCCAATATTGGCCCCACCTGTATGTGCTACTGGAGTATTTCTATCATAGATTATATTTTGAAATTGATGTGTTTGCCATACTAAATTTGTGCTGTTAAATTATTTTAAAAGGAATCTAAGTAACTCATTAGTTACACTGCTTTGTTTCAACATAATATACACCCATGTTTTACATATTAAAACAATGAGAAAGGTGTGTGAACTTTAAGTTAAAATAAGTTCCAACTCATTCCAAAATTCCATGTTTCCAATCATTTTTTGAGTGGGCAACAACAGAGATAATCTCCAAAGCTGACCAAACTACTTTTCTTCATTCACTTAGTTCACATGCCTACCTGTTAGCAAATGTTTGGAGGCCACCAGACAGTTTGTAAGCTGATGCCCACCTGATGTTATATACCTTAGACGGAGATAAAGACAAGTCAGGGAGTGAAATCTGCACTGAAAACATACCTCTTCCTTGAGCATTACTCCTAACAACAGTCCACACAATGCTAGTCCTTCCTACCCTATTATTATTATTATTAAAGTAGATTTATATAGCGCAATTTTCAACCCCAGAGTCGACTCAATGCGCTTTCAAAAAAAAAAAAAAGATTGACACAGAAACCATGTTCAAACAAAGACCAAACTTATTAACAAACAATTATACAGAGACATTGCAACAAACAAAAATACAAGGTAGAAAAGGAAAATACCGGACACAAGCATGAACATAACATCTAAAGGATAACATTAAGAGTCATGGTGTGGCGGAGTCTATAGCTGTGAGCAAACCATTCGACGAATGTCAGCAGACACAGTCACAGTGAGTGAACTCAATACGCCCAGAGCACGCATTTAGGGTGAGCATTGTTGCCTCGTTCAAGAAATACGATGAATTGAAAAGGGAAGAATCCTTCTGGGGGACAAGATTTTCTGTAAGCCTGTTTCCACTATCAATTAATATGAAACTGTAATGACATTACCTCCTTCAAGAAGGTTAATTATTTTGAGTTTTGCAAAACCTCCCTAGCAAGACTAACTAAAATCCACCAAAACCGGGTCATAACTTAGAGGTGTTGTAGTAGGGAGATCGTCTGCTTTCAATCCACAAACCACGACTTCAAACACATATAAATTCAAGTCCATCTAGTAATGTAAACCATATAATACTGTTTTTTGTCATTTTTGCTTTCACTTGGTCATGCCTATTCTGTCACTGCTAGGCTGTAGTGAAGATTTAAAAGGAAACTCTCCAGGTAAGAGCAACTGATCAATACCTATATACCATGGCAGACAAAGGAATTCTCTTAAAATGCATTATTTCTATTTTTTAACATGATTTCCACAAAAATTGATTTCGCCTCAGGTATGTTGACCTTCGCCATGACCATATTGTCCCGCATAAGACCACATCAATGGGGAATCCTTTCGTCTTTTGAGTCTAGATGGATTGAACTTTTGGTGTTGGAACAATGTGGTAGCTATGACTGAAGCGATACAGTTTATATCTATTTTAAAATGTACTTAATTTTTTTTTTCAAGGTGCAACATTTGCAACAAAAATCGTATTAGAGCACAAACTGTTGGTTGTAAGTCAGGTTGGGGAGGTAGTCATAATAAAGTTGACATTTATATAGCAGAATACATCTGTGAAAATTTTTGGGTCGTAACTAAGAGGGGGTCATAATCAGGAAGGTCTTAATAAAGAGGTTTTACCCTAACAGCTCTCATACCTACCCTGGCAAGCATAGATGCCATGAACTGCATATTATCTCGGTGATGTTTTTCCAGCAGATCCATGTGAAGGTCTTCAAGAACCACATTAGACTCCTCCATAAAGCCATCATCCATCTGCCATAAAAGCACAATAAAATAATGTCTATTTCAAATACCAGTAATACATTAAGAAAATCATTAGTTTTCACTCCCAGTTATACTTTATTCTCAAGGATTTTATTTATTTTAAATACTTGTGACAAAATGTTTAGACCTATCGACCTTTACATTGACAAAGGTGTCTTTCCAACCTCAAACTGAACTTAGCAACGCACCCTTTTGTGATCCTTTTCTCCTTCCTTTGAGACTCATTTGAATCCACAAGTTCACTGACTAAGTTGAATGTATGTATATGAGTGCATATCACTGAAGAAAGTAAAGAGATGGAGAGCATTTCGACCAATTGCTCAACCAACCAAACCCTCCAGTACTAGCCTATATCCCAGAAAGTGAAGAAGACCTGGACATAAACCTGGCCCCAATCACTATAACTGAAATAAAGGAAGCCATCCAACAGCAAAAAAAGTTTAGAGCACCAGGGCATTATAAGCTTTGCTCTGAAATGTTACAGCTGGAGGTAGAAGAAATACCAAAGCTGCTCAGCAAGGTCTTCCAGAAAATATGGGATGCTGAACAAACAACAGACAAATGAGAAAAGGGTATGAAAGTCAGTAAAAGCATACAAGTGTCACTGCAATGAGCAAAAGAACTGTTTACAGTGTAAGCTTGACCCTCTTTACCAGGCTCGGAGAAAAGTAGCATAAAAGAGGTGTGTGGCACCATCAGACATTGATTCCAAAATAAAAGTTGTTAGAAAGAACTTAATATGTGTGAAAATTAACACTGTTGCAAGATATCTGATAATAAATATCCACAAAGCTGTTGCAAAATAATTTTTTTACATGAATGAACCCTTGCAGAGAAAGAGAAATGTGCAAAAAGATGTTTTGCCTACTGCCTTTCAATCTCACCCTGATGTGATTGCCAAATCATCAAAAAATGTATGAAGCAACAAATAAGAAATAATACTTTTATTACAGTTTTATTACCAGCCCTACCACTCCCACTGATCCTACCCACTTATCCATGCACACACAAAGAGGGGAAACAATTTTCCTACCAGTAAGAGGAGTTTGTATATCATGTCAGTATATCTAAGTACATAAAATATGATGTGCAAAAACAGCGAAATAAATAAGCTAATTATTATTTTAAACCAGTTATACTAGTTAAAAATATTTAATTAAGCTTTTTCCTTTTAATAATGTTGTTCATGTGCATGTAAGCTACTGTACATCTATTGTTCAAACGAGTGACGGTTTTATTCTCTCAAACTACTCAACCCATTCTGTCCATTTACCCTAACTCTGGAACAAAGGTGTTGACAATAGTAGCAGCTTTGTTCTTTAAAATGTAATTTTTTCATGCGTGTGTGTTTATAACTAGATGAAACTCTCAGTATCAGAAGATGAATATCAAGTATTTCCATACCATTGGTAATGCAAGTGACTATCATCATGAAATGCAAGTGTGTTCTGGGTAGTGTTTTTGGTACCTGTACTAAGAAAAAACAAAAAACAAAACTGCACCCCTGACCACCATCAGACAGAATACCTCTTCATTTTGTGGAGAAATCAAAAGAGGCTGAAAAGATGAAGCAAATACATTGTTTAAAGATCAAGTCAAGGAAATTTTGTGAAATTGCTACAAACCATTATTAACACATGGAATAAGCAAGGTTAACTGGCTAGCAACATAGTATTGACACAAAATGTAAACCTATTCTCTTTGTTAACGTTTATATATATATATATAACAAGGCACAATCACCTGAAGCTGTGGTCTGGCAACAAGCAGCATGATGTCTGGATCCTGGCTAGCGAAAAGAGATATGGCTTCACTTCGGCTGTGTACATCTATTCCATTTATCTGCCATAAAAAAGCTATAAAACATGTAGCAATTTTTTGTATAATCCTTATTACTGGTTAAAATGTTTGACAGAAATGAGCACCTAAGGTTTGTTTGTAAATAAATTGTCAATCATTGCTTACATTTCATTACAATTTTGTCAAGTTGATGCAGACCCTCATTACAATTTCAGTCAGGAGACACTTTGGGAGGAATTTATCAAAATTATAACAAATCTCTGTTGCAAACAAGTTACCACAACTAACGTTGATCACAGTTTAATCAAAGTGAGTGAATCAAGTGAGACCATTATAAAAGGGAGTACATAACAACAAATCACCTGCAGAATCTGATCACCTTCCTTAATGCGTCCATCTCTGCCTGCGACACTGGAAGGGTCAACCTGGAAAGAAACATGATTTTTTCTTTGATCAGTTTTTCAACAGCCTTTGTTGTCATTTATTCTTTAGTTTAGCAGCTCCTATTAGATGTGTATGCAGATGTTTGATTTACATTAAAAAGGAGCTGCTGCTGAGATAATCATTTAGTCTGGGCCTGGGTCGATTCGACTTTTGGTGTTGGGAGGATGTCATCTTATGTGGGATGGTATGGTGATGGAGGCAGAGGTCGATATGGTTTTAGATCAAATGGCCTGTTCACATTCACTGTTGTCTTTTTGTTTACCAGCACACATCTATTTACTATGTATTACCTTACAGTATAAATGCTATATTACAGTGCTCCCTGAAGGTTATGAATACAATCTTTGGATTTTGACTTGTTAAGCATGTCAAAATGATGTGGACAGGTTGACAGCAAAAATAAAAAGATGGTTATTTTTAGCCTACTCACCTCACTAATGAAGATATCTGTGACTTCATCTTCAAGCGATCCATAGCACAATGTGAGGCCAAGCTTCTCATTACTTGTGGTTCGCTGAAGTACAACCTCCTAAAACAAAGATAGCCCTGCATCCCTGAACAAACTCTATTGATATGCAAAATATATATAACTGTAAATTTGAGCTTTTTTCTGCCCAACAGTTTGTGGAATATCAAATAGCAAAGTAGGCGCTTTCCACCTGTAATTAATGCATGGCACAGAATCCCACTCAAGTGCAGGAAAGTGGGGCTATGTACTCCAGTGTTGTGCTGCAGGCTACGGCTGTTGTTTGCTAAGCGTGTGCTAAGATTCCATTGAGCAATCTTCATGATTCGTCCCCAGGAATATGGTTAGTAATAGTTTTAGTGACAAAAGAATCTTTTTATAGCCTTAACTTAAAGTTATTAACCTGGACATATAAAATAACTCTGAAATGTATTTTGAGAAAATTCCCAGTCAGCAGACAATGCAAACTGACTAGGACTCACCGGCTGCCAAATGTATTTGCTTTAGTTTTCAAATGCTGCAAGAAATGTTGTATTGGATTAGATGCCAACACAAAGCTAAGGAGACTTTCTACAGAAAGAAACACATATGCCTAACTAATATGACAGCTTTCATGCTCCTTCGTTGTTTTTTGAGGTAAGGGTTAACTGCGGTTGACATGCATTTGTGCTATGTGTTCATTACTGAACAAACTCAATTTTCTGTTGCATTTTTGTGCCAACAGATTCATGCAAAAAATTATTCTTCAAGTGTGGCTTTGCAACTGTCAGCCATTATGTTTTTGGCTTCAGCTTTCTGTATGTACAGAAACTACATTTACCTCTCACTGGGGTATTCACCAGAGTGCAGCCATTTGAAATATAACTGGCATTGTTCTACAAGACAGTTGTTCTGTAGCTGTCGTTCTTAGCCCACATTCCACTGTTTGTGCTACTGCTATAGACTTTGAATCTATCCCCATCGTGCTTTTGATACCAGTGAACTAATTACTTTATGGGGATTTGGCAGACATGCAGATACATTGTTGTTATCGTGCAATATGCAATATCTCCTTAAGAACACGTCTACAATTTTATGGTTGCTTCTATCTGTGGCATCCTGTTTTTCGTGATGCTTCGCACCTTGTCTGTATACAAGCTTTATAACAGTATACCACTCAGTGTGGGATGATGCTGTGGCCCTGACTTGATCATGGGGGTTGTGTGTACATGTGTGTGTGTGTGTGTGAATGTGCGCTGTTCAGCACATAGAGCTATTTGTCAAGTGGGAGATGCTCTTATTAAATCTATTACTATTATTATCACCATCATTAATTCATGATCATTTGTCAAGCTGTGTTTATGTGTAATGGATGATCAATTACAGGTTCAGCATGTCTGGTGTTAGGATATCTTTTCATTCTTTCTTTCTCTGTGTTCGCCTCTCTCTCTCTCTTAAACACACACACATATATTTGCATGAGCCAAAAAAAAAATAAAATAAAATCATTGTCAGGGACACTAAAATATTTGCCAACAGTTGTCAAAAGACATTGACTTTTTGCTGTCTCCTCCAGTCTTCAGCTGTTTGGAGCCATGGTTCACTACTCATCCACTGTCAAGAGTCCCTGAGTCATGCTGGACTCCATGCAGCCAAACATCACCTCTTTAGTCACATGTTTCTTTTATCTCCAATGCTACCTGACTCATAAAACAAGTGTCAAGCTGGTCACTGACCTCATACTCTCCCACCTGGACTTCATGAAACTTCCTATTTGCTAATCCCTTAAGTCCACAACCTTTAACATGTTCAGAATGTTGCTCCAGAAAAGTCGGTCGTCACCCCTTGGCTTACTTCTCTGGCTGCCATTCACTGACCTATATAAACTAGACTTTAATTTCTACAAATGTCTCGATTACTGTGCTCCTGATTATCTTTCTTCCTGTCCCACCATCCAGACTTTGTCATAAATATTTTGTTCAGCATCTGATACCTTTCATCTCTATATCCCCCCTCCCCACCAATCTCTGCTTGGATGGCTAGTGCACCTTCACCTACACTGGTCCATGCACTTGAGACACTCTCCCCCTGACCTCTCTGCCAAGATAACGTTTTCAATGGTTTAAAACTCATCTCTTTAGAATACTTTTGCATTTTGTAAACAACAGCGCCTTGAACTGTTTTATGGAATCAGCACACATTACAAATCTCCTATCAGTATAAAAATTTGTTGGATGTTTTTTCATTAAATTTCTCTAAAACCATTTTTCTTTTAGCAATCTTATTATTATTGAGTCTAAGGCTTGAATAAATGCTACAACTGTTCTTTTGAGCCCTATATACTTTTGCATTGGGTTTGGTTTTTAACAGTAAAGGACAGTGACAATGCACATATACCTAGTTCACACCAATGATTATATCATGGTGGGACACTGACCTTCCAACTGTGAAGTTTTACATGGAGTGAGGTCCCATGGTTTATATGAGACCAATCAGGAATATCCAACAGAGAAAGAGAGAGGGCTGCTAATTGCTGTAAAATTCAAAAACTTATTAAACTGTTAAACACTATGATAGCTTTTTTCTTAGAAGAGTTTATAAACAGGAAACTGGTGATAGTTTCCCATGTATGAAGACCTCTGCACTGGCGTAACTTTTTTCTCCAGTTCTCCGTGTGTGTGTGATAATGTGTATGTGTGCATGCATGTTGGCATGTGCAAAAAATATGCATACATATTTAAAGTGAAGTGGCTGTATTTTTAGTATATATTCTTGTGTTTATGTGTCTAAGTGCACAATGGCCTTATTGTGGGTGATTTAATGTCAGGGAGATATAACACCGAAAGGAAATAACCATGGTATGTTGCTATGTACATCATGGTATGCAGTCTCATCTACCAATGCATCCCTTGATGTGAGCTTTGGCATTCTTCAACAGCGTAGCTTGCTAACAAGTGTCTTACCATCGACAACCAGGTAATTTTTCATCATAGAGTGTCAGCTTTTGTAACGCCCTAGTGCACAAGCAGGCAAGCCAGGCTACCACTGTTTGTATTTTTAGAGCAGTTTTATGGCACACACTTTCCCAGGTTCCAGAACACCGACCTCCTAACTCCAAAATTATCAGCACCATGGGTGCTAGTTATCTTACTATTGCTACCTCTTTTCAATACCTGAGTTACTTCTGGGTTTCACTGCAGGTGCACTAGCACGATATATAACACATTTCATCAACCACAAGATATTGCCCCTGTAGCACACATGATGGAGTACAGCTGCGCTTTGCCCAAAATAAAAAAAATCTGTTACAAAAAAGTTTGACAAAAAGAACCAACTCATTGTCCCTAAAGACCACCGCATTAATCATATTAATATACAGACCCCAAACACAGTTATATGTAAAAAACACTCTAGAGATGCGTCAACGAATGCTACACTGAGAAAAACGAATATTTTCAAAACTAAGCAGCTATACTGTATTCTGCTTTCTGTTTTCAGCTATTCTGTCCACTCATAGGCATTAAAGTGATGGAGGGATCTGTGCGTTGTCCTCTTATTAGCAAAAGGGAGTTGCTCAAGTTGTAGCACATCTTCAACGCTCAAGGAGTCTCAGATTATTAAAAGTAAAGTAAAAAGAAATACACTCTTGATTAAGTTAAAGTGCACAGAAGATGGATTAAAAGAGTGTCTCAATTGAGAAAGAAACATCAGGCTTCAACAGGGTAAGTCACTGACTTCATTCTTATTCGTTTACACATCTCATGTGTAGACCGATGGATATTAGTCATATGAAAGGCTCCAAGACCTCATCCTATGTTAAGCACTTGTCACAGATTTGGCCATCTTTTTACGGAAGAGATGCTGTACTTTGCCAAGATGCCCAAAGGGAATTGAACACTGTTTTCCCCATGTGAGAATAAATATAATGTAAATATAACTGTTTTCATGGTGGACCCATTGCATGTTTTTTTTTAAAGTTAGATATGGCAATGATAGTATCCTTCATGCGGCTAAGCTCATGTCTATAACTGATATGGAAGTGGAAGCATTAGCAATGAACAACAGCAAAAGGTAAACAGATTAAATAATTATTATATATAAAGAGGGATTCTAATCTATAAATAGTTAACTGGTATTAAGTAACACATTTTGATGAAAGGAATGACGGAATCTAAAACCAGCATTGATTAGAAAAGTAAAAATAAGTGCACAGTAGAAATGAATAAATTTTTACTTTTCAATGCATCATTCAGAAAATGTAATACTACAAAACAGTTGTTCAGATATGTTTGCAAATAACAGGAATTGTAATTCCTGACACTATAATATCTTGGGACTCAAGACTTCTTCAGCTATGTCAAGTCAGAAGGGACAGTTTATTGTGTCATGACTGCGTTATATGATACCCCTTCTATACACTGAACAAACTGTAACACTGACATAAGTGAATAAAAACTTTATAAACACACTAAGAGGAGCACAAACGTAAATGATTAACATTTGCTGTTAACAGGGATGCAAAGTAGAGACTGTAGTTACAAAGCATTCTCATCACCAGGTAATACAGCTATTGAAGAACGACCACAAGGTAAGTTATAAATGTTTCTCTAAATAGCTGAAAGATAAGGATTTGTTATTTTTGCAGCTTTGTGTTATGAACAGCCACTGACTTCAACAACTATGCTATGTCATTACCTTTTTTGTATACTGTGTTAAGGCAGCAGCAGCACCCAAAACTGGGTACCAAATTTGTTCTGAATGACATGGGCCAACTAATTAATGTATAAACATAAAATTTGGTCAGAATGTGGTTAAGGTGTTGTATTTTTAAGATACTGACATCTTGATGGTTTCTGGAATGAGGAAAGGGCTTAAAAAATTAAATAAATGAATTGTTAAAAGACTGACATTATTTTTTAAAAGGCTGATTGGTTCAAAGAAGAGCTTTATCTATCATGAAATTTTTGTGCAGCTGTTGATACAAGCCACATAAATGTGTCATTCTTATTTTAGGATGTCAAAAGAAAAGAAACCACAGAGCATCCCTTGTCAGGGAGACCAGTCACTATCTGAAGGCCCAGGTAACATGCAGATGTGAGTTTTCATGTCTGTGCCTTGACATATTTTTCCCCATAACAAATTAGTTTCAATGCATGATTTTTTTTCAGACTTCATATCCAAAAGTAGTGCTTGGAATGTGAGGCTTGCCACTACCAATGGTGGTAAGAAGGGTTTTAAAAGTAGACAATACTGACTGTTCATGCGGTTCCCTAACCTGTCAGTTAATGTTCAGAATGGTTGGATCAAGTTTTGAAAATAAAGTCATTGCACGACTTACTCTCTTACCCCTCCCTCCCTCTCTCTCATCAGTTCTGATGTTATTGACATTGACACTCATCATGCCTTATTCATAAGACATAACTAATGCGCTACATGCAAATTACTGAGTAAATAAATTATCCTTGGTGAAAATATGCAAGAAAATGTCAGCCTCAAGGACTGTTCCTACTAAGACACCATTCACAAGATATGAGGACATACCTCGTACACCATCTCATATTGCCTGTCGTCAAAAAGGCAGTCGTCTAAATCCAGATTATGAGCCATCTCAATATCTGTTAATCCCATCTCTGCACTTGGTGAGAAGGCCACCGGCCTCCTCGAGGACGGTTGATAAAGCCTGCACAAACAAAATAAATAGAAGATAAAATGAAGCTGCATTTTTTCAAATTATTTTTTTTTATTGTACACAGAGTTAATGTCCATATTCCTTTTAAAAGAACTCCCACAAATGTCTGAGCATATGTGTGCATGCAACTATATGTGGATGTGTATGGATGAATGGGCTGTAGTGTATCTTGTCTGCTGAGAGACAGATGTGTAGCTATAGTGTATCTTGCCTTCTGAGAGACAGATGTGTGGGCTGTAATGTATCTTGTCTGTTGGAAGACAGATGACAACTCAGAATGACAGGAAACAATGTGTAGATCTATCACCTACCACACCGCATACCTGCTGAAGATAATGACTAATGTGTAGTCATAGGTTATTTCTTTAATAAGGTGACCACTTGCTGGCTACCTGCAGTAACTGTTACCGTTTACTAGGGAACACTCTGGGCCAACCTCTACACTAAGTCCTCAGTCAGGCTGCTGGCTGAGGAGGCAATCTGCTGGCAACATTAAGATAAGACTTTATCTATCCCGGAGGGCAATTAGAGGCAGCTTTATATGGAAGCACAACTACAAAACAACAATACCACAACATATTCACATCTGCTGCATCAAACAGACTCTCATACAATCATGGTTCAGGCTTACATATGATCTACATTCATTTGCACATAGTATTGTTCAGAAGTTGCATATCCGAAAGAATGAAAGACAGCCTCAATCTGTTGGTCCTGCATGCAGGTACGCTGAATCAGTGGCAGAGTTAAAAACAATTCTCTTGACAGGACATGCCTGTCATCACAAAGAATTTTAGACACTTTCAGAAGTGTCTGTCTGTTATACAGAGTCTGAAGATCACTCTGAGCTATCCTAATAACTCTGGAGCATGTTATGGTGTGGTTGATTCTCACAGCTTTGCTCTGTGACTTCTGTCCTCTGGCTCATCTTTCTGACCTGGTTCAGTCCATTTCACATCTCCCTCCTATTTTATACTCACTAGGAGGGTTAATGTGTGAAGGGTGCCAACCATATTGGTGAACAGTGCGGAGTGTGCTGCTGGGGGTCCACCTAGCAGGAGGTTGGGTGAAACCCCCTCCTTCTTCCTGCTGCCTCCTCTATTCCCTCTAGACAGCACAAACGTGTGCGGGAAACAGTACTACTGGCCAGCAGTGCCACCCAACTGACCTTCGTCTGGCCTTTAAGCCACCCTCAACCACAAATGTCCACTGCACTCCCAGCTTGGCAGCATCTGTCAGCCTAAGTCTTAACTGTACAGTCATCATACGCAGCAATGCAACAGAATTACAAAATTTTACAAAATATTATAAAATGAAGACTCAGGTTTTCTCATGATGAATGACAGTTATGAGAGAGTAGAGAATTCCAACTCCTTGGCTTTACTGACATTAACTGTCATCACACCAGGCAATAAATTCATCTGAGGCTACACCATGAGTCCACTATGGTCCATTAAGAAGAGAAATCAGTGCAGTGTCATCAGAATTTGGCAATATATTGTCCTTTGTGGTTACTGCAACAGCTGTTGGTATACAAAAAATAAATAAAAGCAGGGATAAAAAAACACAACCTTGGACTGAGCTGGTGCATGTTGTGGTGGAGTCAGAGTGCCATTGACAAGTGTTAAACCTTACATGTTTGAACCTGAGGGTTGTGAAGGTTCAAAATCCCATGCACAATATGCCCAGTTAGCACACGGTGGAGAATGACTTCACAATACCAGCATCTCCTTCAGGTATCTGGGAACTATTTCTGATAGCCAGCTCAAATGGAATTTAAACACCGAACACATTGTTAAACGTGGCCTACAAAGGATGTATCTTTTCTGTAAGTTACATAGTTTTTCAGTTAGCCAAATAATCTTAGGCCGTTTTTACCAGTCATTCATTGAGAGTCTTCTATCTTTCTCGTTTGTATGCTGGTTTCGCAATCTCTCTGTCCATGATAGGAATAGTCTGAACAGTGTTGTGAACATCTGTTCTAAGATAATTGGTATCAAACAGAGAGATTTAGCTTCTTTTTGTGACCAGCAAATAGTACGGAAAGCTTCATGCATTTTATCATTACCTGAACATGTACTAACAAAAGAATTTTTATTATTAAGCTCAGGTAAACACTATGCCATGCCTATATGTAAGAGTAACAGACACCTGAAATCATTTGTGCCATCTGCAGTCCAGCTGCTCAATCTTAGATGAGCTGTCAATGGTGTGTGTGTGTGTGTGTGTGTGATGTTGTAGGTGTATACTTGATTTCCTTGTTGTAAGTTTTTTTTATCTATATCTATTTATATGATACATGTAAATTGCCCACTTCTTTTTTTCTTTTCATTTTTTCATTTTTTTTTCCATTCATTGTTGAACTAGAGCACATTCCCATATTCAAATTGCCCACTGGGACAAATAAAGTTGGTCATTGTCATTCATGTTTAAATTTTGCAAGCTTCAGGTGACCATTATATTTTATTTTTGTCCATACTGTCACAAAACCCTCGTGTGAAAAGTTACCATTGGGACTGATTTGCATGTTTATATGGGCATAGTTGCTCATACAGTTGTTGGTTTAAATCAGTCAGTCAGTCAGTTGTCATGCACAGCCTTTAGCCCAAATGGAGATCTGATTATTTTTAATGTCTCAAGATTCGTGTTTCTCCTTGTGATTTCATATTTGAGGCAACGTGAAAGAAGCCTTTGAGGGTGATATATGTTACTAATCGGGTAAATCTTTCAGATTAACTGTGTGCAATCTTAAGAAGTGAATGATTAGGGTTAACCCTGAACAATTGTAAAACTATTGACTGCTTCCAAAGCTAAAGTAGTTGTTTTCCTGAGCCACAAGAAATGCAGAGTTTAAGCGTCCGAATAATCCAAAATGTCACTCCTTCTCTCTCTGTTTGGTGTTGACTGGTCACCTGGCAATGTTGTGACTGGTGTGATGTAGTACACTGTTAGCAGCGCTAATTGACTGCAGATGCAAATCCTGTACTTTGCTAGTGGATAATTAATTAATGGATGGTTTTGGGGGCTGAAATTTACAGGTTAGTTTTATAATGCCTATATCTACCGATATCTGCAAAAAATGCAAACTATTCAGGTTGGTCTTTAAAGGCTGTTTCAGGTAGCAAATGCTTCAAACACCAAACAAAAAATTTCTTTTAAATGTAGCTAATGTTCATTTTTTGCCATAGGACCTGAACACAACAAAAATATTGAAAGAAAGCAAAAATTCTTATTTGTTATAAAAAAATTTTGGCATGGTACAGATTCATTATAGAGTAACAGCTTGAGGCCAATATACGAAAATGGCATACCAGTAGGGGAAGCAAATAATCTAACATCATGCCCCATCTGTCATCTGCTTCAAAACCCGAGCACTAATTTTAACTGGTGGGGGGAAAAAAACCCCTAAAATATCTCTATCACCTGGTTCATTAAAGACAGTTCATCAATGGCACACAACTTCATGCTCTGGTGCTAATTTCAAATGATACAAAATAAACCCCCTAAAATATACCTACGATCTGGCTTATTAAAGGCTGTTGATTAACAAACCACTCTGCACTCCCGCCTTTAATAACAATAAGATCATACTCTACACCTCACTCCCCTCTGTTTGATGGGATCATACTTCCCGTACTCTATGCTGAAGTTCTGTGGGGGTTTTTTCCGCCCTTTTTGTCTGCATAAATGATGGACTAGTCTTTTCCCATGATAAAAAATGCTTTCAAAGTAAATATTCTGCTCCAGACTAAAGAATTCTTAGTTGTGTTAGTATCAAACTGTGTTTGGAGAAACTTATCAATACATTAGTTATTTGATTTTCTCTGTAGTATCGAGCAAAAACACTAATTCTTTCCATGACATTTCAGAATAAAAGAAATCAACTTGTTGTACTGGTTGTGCAAGCTAGATTTTCTGCTATGTTTAAGTCAACAAATAACCATGCCATAATAAAACATTAACATTCAAAATGACAAATATTATCAATGAAAATTGGCATTTAAAAGTTTTATAAACATTAGCTGCATAATATTTAAGAGAAATGAATAAAAGATTGAAGATTTTCCAATAAACCTTAAAATGTATTAATGATTTTATTCTTGCATTACTTGTTGTTTTATCTTTCTTGAAAATTCATGTTCATAGTAAAAGTGAACAGTCATATCCAAATTAAACTTCTATGTACTTCTTAAATTCTGATCAGAACAATGTTCAAACCATGATATCATGCACAACTTACAACAGAGTTTTCATGAATTAAGTTGACATGTGTCCCTGACTGGCTTCAAGTTTCTACTTTCTGTTTCGAATTCTCTTTGTGCATGTTATACACACTTTTTGCTCTCATTACTTAATATTTGTCAAGTTTATGATTGTAATTGTACGATAGCCCTACATGGACTACTAGAATATATCTGAATAAAATTATCACATATAATGAAATACAATGACATTAATGAGTAAAATGTGCATTCAATCATGTCCATATAAAAAGGCATAATCAATTGTTCAAATGAACAGGGGTGCAGAAAAATTCTAGCTGTACATACCCACTTATGTGCAATGGATAAAATCCTTGGGGTGGTGTGGGTGGCCGATTATAACAGTAGAATTCCTCTTCAGTTTGAGTGGCTATTGAAACCATGTTTGGGAATCGATTTCTAAAATGCTGTGACCTGCCGCTACCTCGGTTGCTTCCACTGCTGACTCGACGCAGCACCTCAACTATTATAGGCTCCGTTGCCGTTCTGAATGCTTCTACTGCCTCATCATGTGATGACTGTGATAAGTCCTGTCCATTCACCTGCAATAAATGTGAAAAGACATGTGATGAACAATTTACAATAATAATAATAATACAATAAATAATGAAGTTTGTACAGCAAGGAATTACAGCATGTGGCCAGGCTCTTTACACTTCACATTACTGGGTCATAAATATGGAATACAATTAATAAATGCCTACTTTATACAGCGCATGATTGTGCTCTTGAAGGAACATGCTCTCAGCCATTGAGACAAGAATGAGATATGGACAGCATACAAATAATGGAAGGATAAACAACAGTACTAATGGGTAATAACAAACAAAACATATAAGACACAATGAGGAATTAGGTAACAAACAGTAAGGGCTGAGAGTTTCATGAATCTTCAGAGGAAGACAAGCAAGTGGATTTGTCAATAGATGAGAAAAAGAAAGGGATAGAAGATGGGCTAGCATTATGTGGACTGTTTTTAGGACTAATGCTCATAGAAAAGATGTGTTTTTAGCACACATTTAGAGGATTCAATGGTGGTGGGTAGGTGGTTGATATGGGAGAGAGTTTCACTGTTTTGCTACACAGTAACTAAGTCCAGTGACTATTTGTTGTTGTTCTAGTGACAGGGATGATTAGCATATGGTCATCAGATGAAGAGCTGAGTTGTCTTGCTGGGATGTAGGAGAAAAGAAGTTCAGAGAAATAGGGCAGGATCCTGCACAGAAATTACAACACAGAACAGACAGTTTATACTGAATGCGAGAATAGATGGGTAGCCAGTGCAGAAGATGAAAGAGAGGAGTGACATGGTGCTGTTGCTTAGCTCTAAGCACCAGACATGCAGTGGAGTTCTGCACCTTCTGGAGTTTATGAATAAGGCATGCGAGACAGCCTGTGAGCAAGGAGTTACAATTGATAAGAAGGATGTAAGATAATGGTACTTTTACATAATGCATGCACAGAGAGAGAGTGTGTGTGTGTGTACACAAAATAATAGTACTCTTACTGAAAACATGTGCACACACAAATATGGAGTACACACATCTTCACTATGGACAACAAAGGAAAACAGCGAGAACTGAGTTACTGCAAGAGGTATTTCAGAAAAAAGAAAATTTTTAATGCCTTTGTAAAACTTGGAATAGGTTAAATACTTTGAACTGAAAATGACAGTGAGTTTTGTGTTTTGGTCTTGGGGTAGTGGCCAAACAAAGCAAAATCAGCTGCTTCTCCAGAGTTGGGGATTTAGCTCAGGCTTAAGAACCCCAACGTAAAAAGACCATGTTACAGAAACTGTGGTGGAGCATTCTTTCATTAATGTGTTGAGACTGACTTGAATTCTTTGTATGCTTGCCAGTAGTGAAATCCAAAAGAAAGCTGCTGTCATGAAGAAGGAAACCCTCAACACCACTTAAACCAAATTAAGAACTGGCTGTTGGAATGTACATACAAAATACAAATCAGACAAATTTGGTTACGCAAAGGGGCAGCTGGAAGCTTGGTGGGGTGATTTATATTTAGGCTGACGAGAACTGATGCTCTCCCATGATATGATCGACACCCTGCAAAAGATTCTGGATGCAATAGTGGAAGCATATGGCGAACAGCAAGATACCATCGACATCATCACAAGCTTCTACAACCGGCGACAGCGACGCAAAGAGGCGGTTGGTGAATATACCGCGGTGCTGGGTAATTTGCAGGCGAAAGCCATAAGTTGGCAGCGTGACTCAGTTTCAAGTACCCACCTGACGCCCCAGTTCATCGAAGGTTTAAGAAATCGCCATGACATCCACCGAGAAATATCAAGACACCGACCATGATTTCCCCCGCTTTCGACGACCCCCTCATGACGGCACGACCTGTAGAGAAAGGAGAGGAGCGTGACGAGGACAGGAGGAATGAGATCGACTGACTGCACGATTCAGTCAGACACTGGAGATGGACGTGGCCTCCAAGCCTCGCGGTACACAACAAAGCAATCCCCTGCCCTGTGTGTTACTGGTGCAGGTGAGAGGGGCATCAGGAGGTGAACACGAGCACTAATAATTGTGATGGCAGCAGGCGACACGAATTGGCGGCCAACGGTCGAGGCCCCCAAGCGATAGTTTTGACAGGTGAGGCAGAAGGTGGCGCGGCAGGAGGGCGGCAGCCCAATCGGTCAGGGAAACTGTCCCCGTCGCCTGTAACAAGATGGCGGGGTAAAGTCGTATAACAGGACTGGATGGATAACATTCAACAGCGAAAGCTGTAATGAACCGTGTACGAGCAATGACGCTACTCGACGCCGGCGGTGAAGTCAAGACAGTCCCTGACAAATGGACCCGCAAGCACATACAGGTCTTGCAGTTATGTCACCTTCATGTCACTTTGCTAGGGACCTGCGGAACAAAGATGCCATACTCAGAAAAGTGTTAGTCAAAGAATGGTTCCAGTGATTTGTGTCCCATAGAGAATTCACTATGACCGGGGTCGTGACTTTGAAGGCAAAGTTGTGGGAGAGTTGTGCCAGCTGTACCGTAAGCTGTAAGTCTTGCACAACCCTATTCCACCCATAAGGAAACGGTCGATGTGAACGGTTCAGTTGATCTTTGTACGATCTCCGAAGGAAACTACTTGTAGATCACAAGCGGTCGTGGCCTTAATAGTTGTTGAGGCCTACAACAATATGCCTTCGGCGTAAAAAAAAACAAAAAAAAAACCAACTCAACATATAGAAACCACAAAGGGAGCAGAAGCAAGCATCACAGTACTTCTCACCCTCACACCAACATGCAAACTCCAGCCTGGACAGCAAATACACCAAAGAATACCAGACCCAGATCTTTTTAGAAACAAGGCTTAAAATAAGCACCATCTACAATGACTATATACAGATATATATCTTATGATCCAGAAACACAATCGACTGGACTGAGAGTTTACTCTCCTGAAAGCATGTCCATTTCCACCATACTCCCAACTCATACCTCAATCTTTACAGCTGAGCTGACTTCTACACAGTCATCTATTCAAACATTACAACATAAAATGAAAGCTATGATACAACAACAATACCTTGTAATTTCAGACTCACTGTCAGCACTCCAGGTGCTAAAAAACAAATCATCTAACAGAATTAAAACAGTGTATGAGATACTGTCTCTCATAAATGAGATTCACAAGAAAAATGGAGACACTAGATTTCTCTGGGTCCACCACTCCACCCACCATTTTGGAATTACTGTAAATTTCAGTCTATTGAACGCACCCCTGTTTAAAAGCCACAACCACTCAAATTTTTTTTTATCTTAATTTTTTTCACAAAAATGCCGCAAATATATACAACATGAAAGCTGCATTGTAAGCATTTCATCTTGTTTTCAGCATGATGAGGGTGTGTGCTTCAGTAACTGATCTGAATGCTTCAATTGTATGTATCTTTGATTTAAAAATGTGAACATTTAATAATAATAATAGTGAAGATTTTTATAGCGCATATTCACACTCATAGAGAGCATGCTCTTAGCGCTTAAAACGAGGAAGAGACGTGGACTAAGTAGACACAGAACAAAGGGGACGAAAGAAAACGACAGTACTGACGAAACAGAAAACATTAAAAGGCATCAAGTAACAGGAACAGAAAAATATAGTGATTCTGCGAGAAAGATGGGTAAAGTAGCAAGAGGGAAGGGGGCGGGGTTAAGAAGGACGAGCATTGTGCGGACTGTGTTAGGAGAAATGCTCAAGGAAGAGGTGCGTTTTCAGTGCAGATTTGAAAGATTCAGTTGTAGGAAGGTGGCGGATATGGAAAGGAAGAGAGTTCCATTGTTTTGCAGCACAGTAGCCAAAAGTCCTGTGACCATATGTTGTTGTTCTGGTGACAGGAACATTTAACACTGTAACAACATTAACAGTTAACACTTTAACATGGAGCTCATTGAAAAATTGATCGGAATCTGAAAAATCCACAAACAAGCCGCATCGCTGTTTGAACCACAGTGTTTAAGGCTGGGGAAAAAGGTTGCGGCTCATAGTCCGAAATTTATGGTAAATGCAATGAAGAGGCTGATAAACCAGCTTGACTGGCAGCAAAACAAAATACCAATCCTAAAGTCACCAGCAGAGAGAAGAATAGCCATAAAGCCAGCAATAAAAATAAAGTGGCAAGAGAAACACAAAAGTGAAGGTAAAGGAAGTAGGAGACTGCTAGATGACTATAAGCAGTACCCTTGTTTTCTTCAAATTAAATACTGGTATTAAACATAAATAGCTATCTTAACACACCCAAAGCATACTATACTGTCATTAGTCATAACGGTGGCAGACCATCCTAACTGAAGATTCATACAAACAAGCAAAGTATAAACTGGATAACATCCCTCTAAAAAAAAAATCAGTAAATACCAAAACAAAACCAAAAAAACTTTGCCATAAATGAACTAATAAGACTCAAAATGCCTAAAAAAAAAAGGAGCCCTCAGTAAATGTCACAGCTGAAAGGGTATTACACTCTTGCCCACCACTAGTAAAATACAGTATACCTCCCTTACTTGCTTAGACTGCAGTCTGCAATTATAATCATCTAAGTTATCAGGGTTCCAAATACATTTGTCAAATGTAAAACTTAGATTCAGCTAACAACTGCTTACCAAGGGAAAAATATAACTCAGCAGGCATGTGTTTAGAATCAATCATAGGACTGACCTGAAACTGTATGCATTACTTTATAAGTGGTTTTGAAAGCAGAAAATAATCAATTACACTATATAGTATAATGTGAACTTATAATGGGCAGCATCACGACCAAGATAGATCCCACTCTCTGTGCAGACCAGTAATGATAAATGAAAGATAACAGTGGACGGTGTGATACGTATGGGCACACTGAACAACATTATGATGAGGTACAACAGTAGAAAAACCAATGGATGAAGGTATGAAGGGATATAGACACTGTAAACAGTGTGGGATTTAAGCTGTTATGTAAGTCTAGAGGAACGGATGAAGGGATGTAGGTACTATAAACTGTGAGATTTAAGCTGTCATGTAAGTTTAGAGCATGTTCAGTAAGCATCCGAAGGATCCTTCCCAGGTTCAGAATGAGTACCATTGCCATAGAGGTCGTCCTGCATGGCCCACTTCAAATCAAGCAAAAATGTGAGGCTGACTGTTACCAATTAAATTTTAGCCATTGTGGGGTGTGCTGCCTGGTTGCTGGCGGTGCTATGATGGCTATTTGACCCTGCACCTGACCCAGCCGGTGCCGCCGCACAGCTTTGAACCAGTCCACCTAGACTTTTCATGTAGGTGTGCAAGCATGTGTGACTGAAGCCTTGTTAACGAGAATGTTCGGTGCATGAGAGCGCATAAGTGACTAGTAGATACTACATGTTTCTAGAAGTTTCTGTGCATTGTATATAAACCCTGAGAGAGTGAGTGACGAGTAAAAAGAAACTGCAAAGGAGTGAGCGCACAAGCATCGTAAGGCGAGTGTCGCCTTTGTGTGTGTGTGTGTTGCCAGTATGTGTCCCTGTTGCAAATGTACGGAGTTTGTCCCCGTCGATCGTGTTTCGGTGTGTCGCCGATTGTCAGCGGGTATGCTATCTACAAATTAAGCCGGCCATTGTATAAAACTGTAAATAAAATCCAGTAAAAGACAAAGGAAGAGGAAGGAAAAGTGGAATTTGGCTAAACAAAAGATGGAAGCGAAGACGAGCAACCTTTTAGTTAATAATCGATTTCAACTTGTCATCATCCTCATCATCATCTCCTTTTCTTGATAACAAACTGATTTTTAAATGTGGTGCTTAGCTACTGCACCTTACTAATGTTGTGAAATGAGTTCACCCCTACGGGTGGGCTCGGGACACGCAAACTACAACCAATAGTTCGGACGGGAAAGACTGACAGAAGACAGGGCAAGACAAAAAAAAAAGGGGGGGGGAGGTGGGGCGGAAAAAGAGACCGAAGAACTGACACATAGACACATCTTTCACCAAAGATGAAAGATGCAGACGGCAAGGGGGAACTAAGAAATAAAAAGTGACTGGGAAGAACGATTCCCATGTTCTTCAGGTATAAATCAGAATTTCTCTGGTCTTTCAGCTGAGAGCTAAAAGACCAACCGTTAATTAATTATCCGCTAGCAAAGTACGCGATTCGCACATGCGATCAACGAGCGCCGTTAACAGTGTACTACGTCACACTAGTACACCATTCACAACATTGACAGCCGTCAACACCAAACAAAGAGAATGAGCGACATTTTGGGTTAGTGGGACGATGAAAGTCTGCATTTCTCGTGGTTCTGAAAAACTGCTACTTTAGCACGAGTAATGCAGACTCAACAGCCAAATAATCCGAACTGTCACTCATTCTCTCTCTGTTTGGTGTTGATGGCTGCCAATGTTGTGAACCAAAGTTAATGTTGCTGCTCTTCTTATGCCAATAAGACAACAAAGTAAAAAAAAAATTCGAGTGTTCCTATACGATAGTCATTTGAATAATAAATTTATAAATAGACCGCATTTTCTTGACAAAAAAAAAAAAGCCGATTTGAGAGACAACAGAGGTAGAAATATGCCAGGGAGCACATTTTTATACTGCCGGGCTTGCTTGCAGATCAAGAGGACGAAAACTACCTCGCGATCGTCTGATACATAAAGAACAAAATAATAAACTGTGATATTATGGCTCTGTTCTTAGCTTATAACTTCGTGAGTACTTAGGGATAAGAAACGGCAATATGTCTCGCCTTTGTTTTCTGCATTGGCTACCCACCCGTTTTCACATTCAGTACAAGCTGTCTGTTCTGAGTTCTATACAGGATCATGGCCTGTTGATGTGAACTTCTCTTCCCCTACATCCCAACCAGACAACTCCACTCTTCGTCTGATTACCGTATGCTACCCCGGTCACCAAAACAACAATACGTGGTCACAGGACTTTTTGTAACTGTGCAGAACAGTGGCACTCTTCCCCTTTCATATCCGCCACCTACCCACCATTGAATCCTTTAAATGTGCACTAAAAGCACATCTCTTCCAGAAGCATTACCCGAGCACGAGTCCACATAATGCTAGTTCATCTTCTAGTCCTTTCTTTCACATTTTTTCGTCTACGAGCCCGCCTGCTCGTCTTCCTCTGCATTTTTTTTTACGAAACTTTTAATCCTGTTTATTTGTTGTCTGATTTCTCTTTGCGTCTTCTATATTTGTCTTAAATTATCAGTACTGTTGTTTATCTTTCCGTTCTTCGTATGTTGTCCGTGTCTCGCTCTTCTCTCAAGCGCTGAGAGCATGTTCTTTCATGAGCGACGTTTACTGTTTGCAATTGGAATGATTTCTTTTTCTCAAACTAACATTTTTCACAGAGTTTGAAAACGTTACTTGCCAACTCCTTTGTTTTCTGGTAATTATTATGACAGGGACAAGCGGTTTTAAAAGCTGCTTTGAAAGAGTAAGGGAATATTTTGTGCAATATAAATTACAATACCCGCAATTCGTAGAGACAAAATGTGCTGTCTCTCTATCCCTAACAAAACCTTATTTTCTAGCTTTGGAAGCTTGGTAATACACATATAGAATACACTTCTTACTATGTTTGCACTGTCTGCCAGTCCTTCACCTTTTCATGCTGAACTCTTAATAACCCTATTTGTGCTCATACGGGACACGGTTGTCTCCTTCCAGAACTCCGCGAAATACATTGGTCCATGGACCAGACAATCAATGTGGAAGCATCGATTCCCTTCGGCTCGATCTCACGGAAACTGCCAGCGCTACTCTTGGAGCCGAGTTTGTTACGCCGCACCTTGACAACTGCAGCTCACTTCTGTACAGTCTACACTCTACAGGCGTAGTGTCTACAAAGAGTTCAAAACCGCGCAGCATAACTTGTCCCGGAAAAACGCAGTCGTGACCAGATCACTTCTCTAATGATGGAGCTTCGTGTGGTCTCCGAGTGTAAGTTCGCGGTGCTAGAGTACCGCCATTTTCACAGCACCCTGCGATCGGCTCTCCTCACCTAACCACCATCATGTATCCTGCAATCATCCTACAAGAAACTGGTCTTCGGTTCAAAATTAGCCCGAAATGCTTTGAACAATACAGATTCGATATTACTACCCCTACGTCCTGGAATTCGTTTCTACCTGGGCGAGTTTTCGTGGACATCAGCAGTTTACCCATTGGTAAAATTGCCTGAACTCAAGCAATTCATGAGCCACCGGGTACGTGGTTATCTAAAGGACCGGCAAAGCGGGAATTCCCGGTAAAAAGGGGTGCCATGTGTGCTTTCCGGTCAAGGGGAAGCAAGAAATCTACAACTATTACGAGAAACATTTAAAAAGTAGAAAAAGCAAGCAAGAAACAGAGATTGTCATTTGGGCATAACTTTGCTTTAGCGCCCGACAGTTGGGCAACTTGACAGAAACTATCCAACCAGACTGAGTCACTGTAGATTGGAGTATTCCGAGGTTTTTGTGTGGTCTGATACACTACAGAAAAGTGAGTTATAATCAGAATTATACATATAACTATTGCAAAAATTAAGCAAAGGTATCAGATATGATGCCATTAAATAGAAGGGAGTGAAGCTTAGCAGATTGAACAGAGGGGGAGCAGGATGTGGAGTTGTATGCCTTAAAGACCAAGCCGATTGGTGACACAAAAGACTCCTTTCACTTATGTCTCGAACATGAAATGGCAAGGAGAAGCACAAATCTCGAAAAATTAAGCACAATAAATCAACCTCCCCCCAAACCCCCACCACAAGCCGTGTGTGACGTCAGTTCCGGTGGCTTCATGGCTCACCACAGCACGGCTGATACAAGTTGCCCAGAAAACACTGAATCTAAAAAGCCCAAGCGCAGATATGGAAAATATTGTTGTGGTTGAATGTACAGAAAAACATGGTTCCTAATATAAGTTCCCAATACGATTTCCAAAGGATTCGTCCTTGAGAAGACAATCGATCAACTTCGTGTGTGAAGAGCTTCACTGCACCTACACTGTACAGTGTACCCTGTTGTATGCAACTGCCAGTTTGCTTCTGAATGTTGGGCGGTCCGGTGGCGCGACAGTTAGCGCCTTTCACCAGTACTTTGAGGACTGGCTATCCTGGATTCACCTCCCGTCTCGGCCACGCTGTTCTTTCTCTGCATGTGGCATCGGTTTACATCACTGGCTGCTTTGCCGTGACATAACCCTAGTTGCTGGCTAGGTGTACAACGCCAATTCCCTACCACTCCTTGCTTCCTAACGTTACCCGGTAACGCATGAACTGGAAAAGCAAGAAGGTTTCAAGATGTCGCAAAAGGGTCTTCTTCCTGGGTCTGTGCCTGCTCTACAGAAAAGCATGCTTTTCCTCACCCAGCAACACAGAATAACTGCACAAATACCTATAGTTATCTTGATAAATGTACTTCAAATTCAACTTTTCAAGCCCCAGTAAATGATAAGTAATATTTGCAACAGCATTCTGAAAAAATATCTTCATTTCATTTTTTTTAAATTTGTGTGGGTGAAAGTCTCTTTTTTTCTTACTCTTATTAATGCCAACAACCATGTGTGCAACTTTGTCCATATAAACATGCAAATCAGTCCCAGTGGAAAATTTTCAGATTTGAAGCTTTTGTGACAGTACGTAAGTAAACAGACATAAATTGTAATGGTTCCCTGTAGCTTGCAAAATTTGATAAACATCAATGATGATTTTCATCTGGTATTGTAAAGTCATTCTTCATCCTTTGCTGCCTGAGCATTTGTGTTTGGGGTTCTGAAACATCAAAATCGTCAGGTTCAAACGTGTAAGGTTTAATGCCTTCAAAGCTATAGAACGTTTCACACTCATCTTCACTAAAGGAGCACAATAAATGAAGATCATCTGATGAACCCAGTGTATTGGTCCACCTTCTGGCCATTATATGCTTACCAAAACACAGCATGGTGCCATCAGCTGTGACATCACTACAGAGTGAGATTTTGCCAGACTTGCTGCCTGTAGGTGCAAATCGCCAGCTATGAAATTAGATAGTAAATAAACCACTGTGTTTTAGATGCTGTATATTTATATTATCTCTACCTACCAGAATCTGTTTATAACTCAGACCACTCAGGTAGGTTGTTAATAGATATTTCAAATAATGTAGCTCACACTATTAAAGTTTCCTGCAGACAGCAGTTTCAGTTCTTCATACAGGCCAACAAGTTTTCAACCTTCTAAGATGAAAAAAAAAAGGTGAAGATACATGGGAGTACATACACATTCTCCCAAACAGCTTAGAAGGTTAAAACTTAAAAAAATGTTGAAAAGCAAACTTAAAGAAAGAAGAACGATCTAAACTGAAACAAGATGGATGTGCATGTGTGTTTGTGTATGTGTATGCTCATCAGTGTACCTAAAGCTATCTTTATAATTAAGATATTGTGAACTTTGCAATAAACTGATGTCTGCCTAATGTTATCATTGCCGTCAATTATAATCTCTGCATTCTAGCCTTTTTGAGGGTAGTGGTAGGTGGCTAGATAAGTCTTTCAAGGCTTGTACAAACTCATCATTAAAGTAACCTCTCTTCTCTCTTTCTCAAAAAAAGAGAGAGAAAATGGATAGTCTGACAAAATTTTTAAAAATGTTTAAATTAGCAACCTTACTGTTGATGGAAATCAGCTGAATAACTGGCGACCAACAAATACATATGCAGCCTGAGGATGACAAAGTTATGTACCAACTAAACATATCAATACAAATTACTTGTGACATAAAAGAACTATAAGCCTCATCAGCCTCTCAAGTTCTTCCACAACTTCATTCAATTTAAATATGAGAAACTGGCACAATGGGATATGGTATGCAATGTGAAAATTCAACATTAAAGAGAGCTTTGTTCATCAAAGTACTGAATAAGAGCTCAATTAGTGCATTACTACTGAATAACTAAATGGGAACTTTGACACAACAGTGGGCATCCATCAAGAGTGCCCCGTGTCACCTATATTTCAACTTTTTCTTATGAAACATCACGTGAGAAACCCTTCAAAATTATCACTTATCTATTTTCATCAGAGGGATGCCCATGTGCAACCTGTGTTTTGTGGATGAGTTTGATCTGAAGGCAGCCACAATATCAAACTGTAAGACCTTACTAACAAAGTAATAGTGCAAAAGCATTTGGAATGGCAAACAAGAACTGACAAGAGCAAAGTCTTGGTTTAAAGACAACTGCAAATCAGAGATCTACATGAACAGAGTACAGCTTGAGGAGGTGAACAGCTTTAAGTGCTCAGGAATTATCTTTTCCAAAGATTGCAGCTGTACTGCAGCCATCTACATCAGGATTGCAACAGCGACGGTGGAAATTGCCAGGCTGTACAGCAGACGTGAGATGTAGACTCTGCATGCCAATACAGAGAGGAGATCAGACACATTCAAGAACAAGTGCCAAAGGAGGCTGTTCCAAATCTGAAACTTGGAATGTAAAGCCAATGACTTTATATGGAGCATGGTTACCACATAACAGGTCACCAGGAACCCCTTCTTGCAAAAGAGAAGAGGAAAAAGTTAATCTGGTTCAACCTCATAACCTGGCATAATGTTCTGAGACCATCCTTCACAATACCTTGGAGGAGGCAGAGGGATGATGCTGAGGTGAACAGAAGAACTGGCTTACATAAGGGAGTGGACCAGTCATTCCATGCAGAATGTGCTCATCACCACTCTAGACATGCGTAAGTGGCAAGCCTTTTAGTCCAGTGGATACTCCCCACTCTCAGCAGTTCAGTACCAGTGAATCAGCATAACATCTATCAAGTGGTATCAGTGAATGAACAAATGAAACACAGGACGAACAACTTCTTTCTTACCTAGTTAGTAATGTCTATGAATGGAAACAAAAAAATAGAGCCAAAAGGAGCCAGTAGACCAACCCAACTGTGCTATTTTTTTCTTTGGGATGCATTTAAATATTAGCATTGTTTATGGTATCAAACTGAGTTAATTTTCCTGATAAACAGACCAGTTCATTGTAGTAAAATAATTAGCCCTTAAGTCTCATGCTACAACAGGCGAGTGAAAAAAAGATAGAGTACTCAGTACTATGATAAATACTATTGCAAATGTTTGGGCTCATTGCTAGAAAACAGGTGGGTGAACAATAAGAAGCAATATATTGATTGATTGCAAGTAAGGTTTTCATTGCTGGTAAAAATTCTGGTTGCTGGGCAAAAGATTACAAATTTGCTTTATTCAGCTGTCATCATTGTTCTGAGCAGACTTTCATTAGTATTTGTTATCTGACAGCATTTAAAACAAATACATGGAGGCTTGCATGAGACTTAAACAAAAAAAGGATGAGAGCTCCAACTAAGTGACCTACAGTACTTTGTTGGAACTTTACTGTTTGTCTTTTTGTGAATGGTTTGTCATACCAGCATTTCTAATGTACTAAGTTTTGTAATGATGAGGTTGTTCTCACACCAACTTTGGAAAATCTTATTTATCTGGTCTCTGTAAAACAGTGTGATACAAAAGGATAACTGTTTGTGAAAATCAAAAAAGTGAAAGCCTGGTACTTTATGCAATATGAGGTCACTGTAACTATAGTGCTCAAAACAATGGAAAGGCCAGTTGTATAGTCAATTACTGTTTCTTGCCAATTAACACACAAACACTGAATCAAAGCATTTCTTTGTTCATTAAATGAAAAATTATCAGCCAATTTTATTTAAAAAAATCATTTTAACAAGAAGAATTTGAGCTTGATTGACATTACCCATGTTTTCAAAATTCAGAGTAGTAATATCAGAGAAAAAGAAAGTCATTATCACCAATCTCTACCATTGACCTGAATACAGGCAAGGTACCATTGTCTCAAGGACTGAACCAACATTCTTAGATTCTTTTGAGGAATTGCCTTCCATTCGTGCTGAAGAAACTGATACAGCTGATTGAGGTCAAATGCTATAGCTCTCTGGCTCAGGACATCCCACAGATGTTCAATGGGATTCAGATCTGGGGAACAGGCTGGCCAGTCCACGTGGCTGATTTGGTGCTGCTGCAGGAAGTCATTGACCACCCTGTGTGGTCTGGTGTTGTCATCCCAAAGAACAGAGCCAGGTCCAATGCCCTGCAGTGCTGGCAGTACTTGAGGCTGTAAAATGTTATCTCTGTGTGCCACGCTCGCCAGGCTGTCTTGCAGCAGGTAAAGGGGAGTTCTGTTGGCCGTCCCCATCCCATCCCACACTATGATGGATCCACCACCATAGCGATCAAGATCCACCACAGTGGGATTGTGGTAATGCTCTCTCTGTCATCTCCAGAAATGAGATTTATCAGTGAAGAGGACTGTGGCCCACTGTTGCCTTGTCCACACCAGAAGAAGACGTGCCCATGCAAGACAAGCAGCCCAGCGTGCAGGTGTCAGGACAGAGCAGACAGTGCGTTGCCTTGACTGAAGATTGCTCTCCCTAAACTGGTTGCAAACCATCTGGTCACTGAGAGTTACTTTGGAAGTTGCTTGCAGCTGTCCCAAGTGTCCTGGCAGTGGCTGTTCTCTGTCTTAGAGCCAACGGAAAAATGAACCTGTCCTGCTGTCTGGTAGTTGACTGCAGGCATCCGGGGTATCTTCACTCTGCAACACTTCCTGTTGCATTGTAGTGAATGACAGAGGGACCAACTCCCAATCGGTGGCCGATTTTTCAAACACATACGCTTTTTTGCACCTATGCAATGACCCTCCCTTGGTCAACAGTACTTAATCGTTGTCTCTGAGGCATAATTAAAAAGGTGCATAGAAACCAGCAAAAATCTCCCCTCCCCACCCCCAGGGCTCTAAGATTACTGAGTTACGTTGACAATGGACAGGCCTTGCATGTGCACTGCATGTTTTCTACTGCTCAATTCTGACTTGTCATAGGGATATGTTGCAATTGCATTAAATTTTTGTGTGTTCACACTGTTGATACAAACACGATTAATAAAAATGTAGAAAATATGAAGGTGGTCTTTCCATTGTTTTGAGCATTTTATATCAATGCATAATCTCTCTTAAGGTAGTTTGCTACCCCAACCCTTAAAGAAAAAAATTGGGAATTCTTAAAAGAATTTAGCAATGATGCAGCAATGTTTCAATCAGTAGCAGTCTTATTCCAGTCACCCTTGTCTCTGCTTGTGGACATGCGCATTCACTTGAGTTCAGGGAGAAAAAGCAGCCACCTAAGTAACATTTTGTACAAACTCTAAATACAGCAAGAAGTTAACAATAATGCCTTACATATTTTACAAGTAGCCTACATCAGATGCTACATACATAATGCATTGTTACAAATAGGGAATTATTTACAATTACCAGTGTATTTAAGCATATGTCAGCACTTGTGATTTTACTGTCATGATCAGAAATGAAATGAGATTGTATCAAGAGTCACTGCAGCCACATCAGTGCTGACAGTTGTATCAGTTATGACAACTGTACTATTCCTGACAGGATGAGACGAAGGAAAAAAAAACCCACTATACACAAAGAAAACTGAAAACACGTAATCATGACCAGTAATACCAGTATATTTTCTTAATCAAACTTAGATTGAAAATCTTATAGTTTCTTGTTGGCATTCATCTCTGTAAAGGTATTGCATATCCAACAGATTTTGTCCCATCTGTGCTCAACTAATACAACTGTTTCCATGACCCTATTTGTTCTACACATTAATGTTTGTTTTGTCTCATTTATCCCATGGCACTGAGCAGCTATGTCTTACACTATCCAGCTTTTGAAAGCATATTCATGCATAGTACTATTCTAGTGATTTGACTTATGTCTTTTAAAAACCATCATCACCCTGTCCCACACAACTGAAAACCATCATCACCCTATCCCACACAACTGAAAACCATCATCACCCTAAACCCACGCAACTGAAAACCATCATCACCCTATCCCACACAACTGAAAACCATCATCACCCTATCCCACACAACTGAAACCATCATCACCCTATCCACACAACTGAAAACCGTCATCACCCTATCCCACACAACTGAAAACCATCATCACCCTATCCCACACAACTAAAACATCATCACCCTGTTCCACACAACTAAGAGCTCACCAGTCCTTCCATTCTTTCTCCACCAGTGAAGCAGTCATGCATTACATTGTAATGTAATGAAATACATTGTATGCAAGGCTTTAAAATACCCCTAAATAACAACCTTGGACCAGGGGTCTCTGGAAGATCATGACAACAAAAGAAGTGCGCAGTATGTTGACTATAAATAACTCGGGCTCTTACCAGTCATGCTGATCATCTGAAATTTTTAGTTATCATCTTAATTTTAGTGACATTGTATTTCTCATGCCAAATTATTTAATACCAAGATTTATATGATAGTAATAATTATATAAGCATGGTGGCTTTTTATACCTGTATAGCATTAATGTAGTGAGAATGAGTCTTGTGTTCTTAAAATTTATTTTTACATTTTACTCTTCTGAAGATTCATTGATCATACAAGAAATAAATGAATCGAACACATCACTGCTGTGTGAATGCTTGCTAAAGATGTTCCATAATGCTCCTAATGTATGCTTTTAAAATCCCTTAAGTTACACATTTTTATAATCTTTGTAGTTAAAGTAATGCATTTTTAAAATTATGATTCTTGTATAGTTAATCACTGTAACATCATCATTAAAAATACTTGTAAAAACAACTAATAAAAACATGCAGTTTGGCATAACTAGGCACAAATAACAAACCTTAATCTGACAATGCTTTTTTATTTATTGTGAATAAAAAAATTAGTAGTTTTTTTTAAAAGGTGGGGGTGGGGGTTAGAAAATATTCAATATATATCAATACTCAAACATATCAGTCTACTCATTTATTATTTTATTGTGTTTGGACCCTTGAGTGACAAAGTGTAAGCATTATTCTCATTTCCTATGATTTTACAAACATCGGACAAAAATAAGCACAAAATACAATCTCTCTCATTTTCTCTTTCTCCATCTCATGCACACACGCGTACTATGGTCATATTTCACAACTGCTCGTGAAAAAAAACAAAATCAAGCAAGGGATGTGCAATACGCAACCCAGTCGTCTGACCGCACACCTCGTACGAAAAACGATGTGGCCATGTCGGCATGTATGACAGCTCGCACAAGCAGCCCGCGTAGGGAAAATCCAGAGCTTCGAAATACTCACCCATAAGTTTGCTATTTATCCGTCTGCAAAGCCGTCGAAGACGTTTCAGCCACTCTCACACACACACAGCGGTATGTCCACAAATTAATGAAACGAAGCTATGGCAGCCTCATGAGTCAGACAGTTTATCATTTGCCTAGCTCTCCTGCTGCAGCCAAGCACAAGGCACGAACAACAATGCAGCGCTCGGTCTTGGCGGTGATATGCTTTGCGAGCGCGCTATACACTGCTACTACTGCCACTGGCAGTGTCGCGTGCTGCTGGGCCACGATGCGCCTCACTGCTTTCCTAGCGCGCAAGCACGAACAATGAACTACTTGGGTTGTTGAGATGCCATCCTCATCGTGTCTTCCCTTCACTTCGATCAAGAATCTGAAATGTCTGCAAACATCTAGCAGAGCTTCATGCTACACACACTATACAGTGATAACAGCTCCATAACTTATCTTTGGCAGCGTCTGCATTGCGATTGCTATCGCTGGTTGCAGTTAACTTGGCGTGGTCAGAGAGGCGACTGAGCCTGACACCACTGGATAGGTGCTGTCTGTGTAGTGGTGGCCGCATGCAAGGAGCCAGCGAGGGTCTTTGCAAGGCGATATCGACCTTCGTCTTTCTCATTTTGACTCCAGAGAGGGGTGATAAACGTCTGGGTCTATGGGTAACTGTTAGCGTGCAGTATTCGATCGACTTTAGGTTGATATCTAAGCAATTAAAACATATTTTGTTACGGTTGTTTTGCTGAGGACATAATAATGGAGGCAAACACGTGTATTCTGGGGTGGAGAGGCGATCGATTTTTTTTTTTTAACCATAAACTTGAATTTTGAGGCCGAGGGAGGGCAAGAAGCTCGACCGAAGAGCAAGAGATCTTTCGACTTGACCTGTGGAAATGCATACCTAATTTTTAGCGGCTAAAGGTGACACTTGGGTTTCACGTTCATCTGCCGTCCATTACACACAGAAAATCATCTGCCTTCGCTGCTCAATACTATTAGGGTTTAGGATTCTTCCTCTACTATTGTATGAAAACCAGACAGGGGTCGTAGTTATGAAGTGAGGGTAAGTCATTGTTCAGGAAAAGCGTGTGGTCTCCGTAATTAAAGGCCAAACTTTAAACGGTCCGGATGGAAAGAATGGGTTTTACCCGGGTGAGGGAAGATAGGAGGCCATGCGGTGCTGACGACTACACGCGGTCAGTCGTCGCTTTCATCTGCCCGACAGTTACGCGGGGAGAAGGTCACAAGCGATGCCGACTGCCCCAGGCGTCTTTCTCGCCCGACCATTACTTGCGGTAATAGATGAGAACAAAGATGGAAGAAAAGAAAACACGAGAAACGGTTTGCGACACATTGCCAGAGTTAGTGCCTGTGTTTTCCATTGTAATAATAAATAAGGAGAGAGGACGAGAAAGAAGAAAAGGGTGAAGAGCGCAATGACACAAACAAAGATCGAGGCAATTTCATTTTATTTGCTCTCGTTTCCCTTTATCTTTCGTTCCCTATTTTTAAAGCGGGAATGATATTCAACATCTTCAGCTTAATCCACTTGGTGACCAACATACGGAGCTCCATCTGGGTTTCGGTATGTTCTTACTTTTCGAACGAAGCAAATGAACATCAGTTGATGCCTGTGATACATGCAGTGGCCATTCACCATCTGCAAAAGCAGTTTTTCGCTCTAGGTATCTACTGTCCCTCCAAAGTCCAACAAAATCAAGCATTTTCTAGTATCGCGTTTATACTTTGTTTCGTATACTTTGATCTGGGGGACAAGCTGCATCTACATGCCAATTGCTATGTCGGACGTAACTGTTAAAAATTTTGAATGTAAGTCTCTAACGCAACACATCGGCTTATCGTTTAAAGATGAAGAATAAAAAATTTAATAAGTCTGAGCTTGGGCCCCCCCAAAAAAAAAAATCAGGGTATAAATCCAGGTATTTTTTCTGTATCATTTACTGAGCGATGAAAAATCTCACTTTTCCTGCGGTCCAGATGGTGGAACTGATGTACCAATCCAAGAAAAGACATCAGCAGCAATTTCATGTCTGTTTGTTGATGAGCATGACTAGATGAAAGACATCGTGGATTACGTTCACGCACATTCCGTATTGTGCACATTTTCGCTCAGTGTAATAAAAAAATAGACGGGAATGTGGTGATTATCACCTTTGGTTGTTCCGACGGACATGTTATCGAGTGGCACTCGTCGTCCCCGCTAGGCGACAACTATATTTGATGAATGAAAGAATGTACTTTGCGTCATGGATAAAACATGTTCTATGTAAGAAATTGTCTAAATTTGACAATATGAGACTTGCATCCGATCAATTATTGAGTAAGCCACGGTTTTTCTGCGGTCGTTGACTTCAAGTGCTAGTCTGTTGGGACTGCAATTTCAGTAGAACAGTCTCGCCTGATCGACGGGATCGGTGTGATAGATTCAAGACACATGACCCCCCCACTCCCCCCCAAAAAAAAAATCGTATCACACTGATCATGTTATTCTAGAACTGTTGACCCACAGAGTTTTCAACATTTTCAGCACGTCGCCAAGAGTCTGTGGGCTACGAAAGAATTTATGAAAGTATGAATGGGTCAGGTGTCGTATTTCAAGAACATGTTTACGACCGTAATGTGAGAATTAATAAGTTGGTGAAAAATCAAGGTGTAAGAAACATTAATGAGGGACGGTACATTGTCAAACGTATAAAAGCTGGGATGAAAAAAGAACTGGCGCAAGGTAGCAGAGCGAACATTGCAAGATTTTGCACCCTCAGGTCAGTGACAGGAATTAAGTCTACCGTTGTATTGAAAATTGCGATGGTGACCCTGTGAGACTGATGCACTTGTTGGATGGATTGATGTATTACAAATTTACAAAACATCCATGACAAGTGTAAACAACTGTCACCCTGCAAGCAATCGCAGTATATTCCTTCTTTAACAGTACTGACTGATCTGCTGTCAAGCTTGTGAGCGACTTTCTACACGGTCATGTATGACTGAGCTGTAGCTTTGGCCGGGGTTTTGTATCATACAAAAGGAATCATCCAGAGTATAATTCCTCAACTTCATTCTTCGTTAGGTTCCCAAAGTCAGCCATTACTTTTTCAGCTTATACACACAGACTCAAAATCTGATCAGATGAGAATATAACACTGAGTCGCGAAATGTCAGCACTGCATATTGGCTGAAAATGATAAACAACCGGAATGTGTGCCATATGTGTCCGTTGCTGATGATGTACTGTTGGCTGCCTGGTGCTGAGAATCTCTGGCACACGAAGAATCACTGGAGGAGGAGACTTTTTTTTATTATCGAGACATCCCGAGAATGGCGTAGTGATGTCCTGCTAAGGATCAGGAGCGTGCCTCTCCAAACTCGCCTCACTCAGTAGATCTGATTATGATGATGATTAAGATGATGATACTGGTATCTGAGTAGTGCCAGCATGCGTAAATAATACATCATTTTGATTAATACCAATGGAAACCTTTTCCACATAATTTCTGAGTACATCCACGCAGTACACTGCCGCCTTACAGCCACGCGGCTTTATTAAAAATCATGTTCGAAATGAGACATCTTTACACAGCGGGCATTGTAAAAGCCACACGAGACTGAGCAATAACAGATTTGTGATTTCCCCCTCACAGTCTGACCACGAGATGGGTCCACCTCCTGGATGGTCGGATCTCTCGCAATTTCCCCTAAACAGGCCTTGCCAAGGAAAAAAGGCCCCACCACCGTAACTGCCTTGAGGTATACGCTATGGGATAAAACTCCGACAGACTACAGATGTTTGACATGACATCGGGGAGACAAAACTCCCACGATGGGAGTACTGATGTCATACCACGATCTCATACTTGAGGTATCATGTAATCTGATGTAATAGTAGCATGGCAGACGAATAATTTCATGGAAAAGATTAATAAAGATGTTTTGTATTTTAATTGTATATTGACCTCTTTTATTGTCATTTCCCAATATGTCGATCATGTGTAGTGTCCAAATACGCACCATTATGCAGTAAACGTGTTAAATACTTCCACAAGCCCGCATGACTCGACCAAGAGCTTCAAACAGCCGTACACGTTAGAGATTCCCCTAAAGAAGAATGGCCAAGAAATCGAACACAAAATGCAAAGAAACCTAGTCATAGCAATGAAATGAAATAAGAAGAAAATGTACTTCTGCAAACTCCTAGATTTCGAAAGTAATACTTAAAAATCTTGAAAGCCACAAATATACTAACAAAAAAATCTAAAAAAAACTAGTCCCACGATCTCAATTTCTTCTAATAAACTAAACTCTCATTTTGCATCTGTAGCATGCAGAGCTGTTACAAAGGACAATCAAAAGAAGCACAACTTCGACAAATTACAAGGCTTCTGCAGCATTCCCTCAATGAATATACTGGATGTTTACAAAGCCCTTCCACAGCCGAAGCAAACAAACACTGGAGGGCCTGACAACATTGAAAACAAAATTATAAAACTCTCGGCACCAATCATTACGGAAACGATGTCCTACAAGTACAATCTAAGCATTGCTCAATCTCACTTTCCAACACTACTAAAACAAGCAAAAGTCATCTAAAGTCATAAATCAAGCGACGAAGATAATTCTATTAACTATTGACCAATATCATTTCTTTCGTCATTCTTCAAGCCCTTGGAAAAACACATTCTCCACCAAATTCACCTAATAAAAATGCTTCACCATACCAATAAGTCTGGGTTTTTTTTTACCTAAGCACTCTTGCCACAAATAATAATAATAATAATAATAATAATAATAATAATAATAATGTAGATTTTCATAACGCATATTCACACTCATAGACAGCATGTTCTTAGCACTTAAAACGGGGAAGAGACATGGACTAAATGGATAGATCACAAGGGACGGAAGAATAAACGACAGTACTGACGACAAACAGAAAACAAAAATAGAAAACACAAAAAGGCACCAAGTAACAGGAACAGAGAATCTAGGGATTCTGAAGAGGAAGATGGGTAGAAAAGTAGAAAGAGCAGAAGGGGGGAAGGGTAAAAAGGACGAGCAGTGTGTGGACTGTGTTATGAGTAATGCTCAAGGAAGAGGTGCGTTTCCAGTGCAGATTTGAAGGATTCAATTGTAGGAAGGTGGCGGATATAGAAAGGGAGAGAGTTCCATTGTTTTGCTGCACAGTAGCCAAAAATCCTGTGACCATATGTTGTTCTGGTGACAGGAACAGTTAGGATACGGTTATCAGACGAAGAGCGTATATAGTTGTCTGGCTGGGACGTAAGGAATGAGAAGTTCAGAGAAATAGTCAGGGCAGGAGCCAGCATAGAAATTAAAACACAGTACTGACAGTTGGTACTGAATGCGAGAACGGATGGGTAGCCAGTGTATAAAACTAAGCCCCAGACACGTCAGCGGATCGAGTTCTGTACTTTCTGGAGTCTCTGAATGAGGTATGAGGGACAGGCAGGCTGCGAGCAAGGAGTTGCAGTAGTCAAGGCGAGAAAGAACAAACGCACGGACAAGAGTGTTGGTAGCGCGTGTAGAGAGAAAGTGACGGATAGCACTGATCTTACGGAGCTCAGAATAGGCAGACTGACAGACAGCTGTAACATGTTTATCGAGTGTCATGTCAGCAGTGACAATAAATCCCCAGCAGTGACAATAAATCCATCTACAGCAGAACGGCTGCTAAACAAGGTAATCAATATACTGCAGCCCTTTTCGTAGACTTTGAAAAAGCCTTTGATGTAATTAATCACCGTCTGGTCGTTAAAAAATTATTAACTTTACAAACTTAATAATTGCTCTATCTGCTCAAATCCTTTCTCTCGAACCGAACACAAAAAGTCGCAGTTAAAGAAAAATATCACATCCCATAGAGGTAAACTTTGGCGTTCAACAATGCTCAGTCTTAGGTCCTCTTCTATTCTATGGAACAGCCTTCCTTCACACCTCCAACAAATGTAATCCAGTCCATACCAGTTCAAAGAAGGACTTCTACAACACCTACTTTAAACCCTTTCATCGCTTGCAGAGGCCTCCCATTCAACGCAAACATCCATTACTAACAATGAAAACAATTATTATGCACGAAATATTACTTATTCCTTAGTCAAAAATCCCCCTCTTTTTACATATACCTAATTTCACCTTGAACGTTCCCTTTTTTAATACCTTTGTTTGTATTACTACAAGTAGTATTTCATTTTCCTTTCTTTAGATCCAAGACCAGATGTAAAAAAAAAAACTTTTGCAAATTCTGTTACCCTCGTAAATAAAGATTTGTCATTTGTCCCTCTTTCTAGCCTCTTCTACCATTTTGCACTTTGTGAATAATCACATCTCAAGGATTGGGCCAGGGTGGGGGGTAGGCCAAAAAGATAGTCTTGGCCTCTTGTATCTTGCTTGAGGCGGCGGTTGCCCATTGGTGAATCACCGGCGTCTAGACCACACCAGGGTCAAATATCCAACCTCATGATACTGTCTTCCTAAGCAGGTCACTATCGGATACAACATCGCTCCTTTTCTCCATAATACTTTTGATCTAAAGTTATTGCTAACAAACTTTTAACCAATGGACGTAACATCGGGCATTAAATGTTTATAATAAAAAGTTCATAATCATGTTAGCTGCATCCACTTATTCACATGGAACTTTATCCGGGCTTGCTAATTGGTAAATGTAAGAAGTTAGTATCTTAACATAAAATATAGAATATAAAACAAAAGTCAATATATATATATATGTATTATTAATCATATATGGCATTTACTAAACTAAATGTTACTGTCTAGTTTCCCACTTTATCACAAAGATCAATGTATTTTAACAAAAATGGTCTTGTGTCTCCATGACCTGTGTGAAGAAAAATCACTCACCCTTGTCCGTACATGAATTTAAATACAGTATAAACCCCAAGTAGCTCACTACACATTTCAATTATTCACTGCATTTGCTTTATCTGAGATCAAGGGCAAGTGTTTTGTAGTTGTCACCTAATTATGGATCCATGATATTTTTAACATCGGTTTGGGGTGATGGCCAAGTTCTCCAAAATCGTTCATACGTGTTTTTTCCGTCACTCGAGTGTGTCCTGTCTATCCCGTAATCGACGTTAGTAATAATAATAATAAATGAAGATTTGTATAGCGCATATTCACACTCATAGAGAGCATGCTCTTAGCGCTTAAAAACAAGGAAGATACATGGACTAAATGGATAAAACACGAGGGGCGAAAGAAAAACGACAGTACTGACGACAAAACAGAAAACAAAGATGGAAAACACAAAAAGACACCAAGTAACAGAACATAGAAAATATAGGGATTCTGTCCTGATTATTTCTCTGAACTTCTCATCCCTTACGTTCCGACCAGACAACTACACTCTTCGTCGGATGACCGTATCCTCACTGTTCCTGTCACCAGAACAACAACATATGGTCACAGGATTTTTGGCTACTGTGCAGCAAAACAATGGAACTCTCTCCCTTTCCATATCCTCCACATTCCTACAACTGAATCCTTCAAATCTGCACTGAAAACGCACCTCTTCCTTGAGCATTACTCCTAACACAGTCCACACAATGCTCGTATTTCTTACCCTCCCCCCTTCTGCTCTTGCTAATTTTCTACCATCTTTCTCTGCAGAATCCCTATATTTTCTATGTTCTGTTACTTGGTGTCTTTTTGTGTTTTCCATCTTTGTTTTCTGTTTGTCGTCAGTACTGTCGTTTATTCTTTCGCCCCTCGTATTCTATCCATTTAGTCCATGTCTCTTCCTTGTTTTTAAGCGCTACGAGCATGCTCTCTATGAGTGTGAATATGCGCTATACAAATCTTCATTTGTTGTTATTAATATTATTAACTTGCGGGTTTTTCAGCTTGCCAAATCTCGTGGATATTGGCTGGGATTACGCACGATGGCTGTATTGTCGATATCAAAGAATATACGCTTTGGATAGCGAGCCCCATCTTTAGCACTCCCAACTCCACTGAGATCTTGCTGCTTAGCAGGCCAGGCAGTTACCGTTTTCTTTGATGAAAGCAGATTCGGCATTCACTTCTCTATCTCTCTCTCCAGCCTGCACCACAGTGTCAATATCCGAAGTGTACGGTATAAATTCTGACTGCATCGCTTCACGGGATACAAGAGACACAATACACCACCACGGTACACGTGGCAGGACCCCTAAACACTGGCAACAAACGGCACCAGCAGCAGCAGGAGGAAAGAGGGCAGCAGCACTGTAACGACTCATGCAAACTTGGCAGACCAATAATGGATGAAGAGGGCACAAATACAATACACCACCCATGCAGACTTGGAAAACCTAAACACCCACAAAAATAGAGGGCACGCACAGAAGTGAAACCACGCATCAGGCACCACAAAACAGCAACCCTTTCCCCACACTCCCCAAAGACCCCATCCCCCACAGTGCGAAATCACCGAGAGGTGGAAGCACTTTCCCTTTCAAAGCCAACAACAACAACAACAACAACAACAACAACAACAACAACATCACGGGATACATGGCACGTTGTTTTTTTTAACTTTGGTTCCACGTTTTTTCACTCATGATGTTGGTGTCACAGCCTGGATCGACAAAAGTGTCACTTTCAATTCACCTATTGACACATATTTTTCTTTCACGTCCCTCGTATCCACTGAATTTCTAGTTTCTTCTAATTTATTACGTGATGACGACTTCGCTGGCCTTGCTGTTGTTGGTGTTGCTGTCGATTTTTCCCCTGTTGGGATTTATATCCTACTCCTTTTTCTTCTCCATTCTTTTGTGATCTGCACTTCCGTTCGAAATGGTGCGCCACTCCACAGCCTTGGCATACTTTCCCTCTGGCTTGGCAGGTTGGGATCCTCTGTAATGGTTTTTGGCACCACGCCTGAAGCACTCTCCTTTCGAATTCTCTCTTTCGAGATCTGTGCAGTCCATTTGTTACATCGGATCAGTGAATGTTACTTCATTTTTATGAAGTCATTTGTTGGCTTATCTCTTGCATTCTAAGCGGTATTTTACTTTAATTTAAAATATATGTATGTTGGGGAAAGGGGTCCATGCAGGAAGTGGAGACAACTGTCATTCAAGGAAGTCAAATATATGTCATTTAATGATAGTCTCTGACTGCATCAGTCTATAAATGTAGATCACGAAGGCCCAAAACACATGAGCTGAGACACCCCCACTTGATTAGTGTAAAGAGACTGTCCCCCCTCCCACAACTATTACCAAAGGTATACTGGTGAGTGTTGCCTAGTGCCGCACTCTATACATTCTTTGTAGTATTGTCATCTATTAACCGTGAAATCTAGCCCGCGGTTCCGAATGTAAGTTTTGCTAAGATCATATCGTCAATAAACTCATCGAACGAGTGATGTCTGTCGCTAAATATAGTGTATTCCTATCTTCTATCTCTGAATGCGTTCTGACGACATCACATACGCCGCCATTTTCTTCCCTCTTTTGTCCTGGGGCAGAGGAGTTCATCTATTTCATGGAGGTGGGGAACTTGCCTCCTATTTTTACCCCGGGTTTGTCCTTGCCACCGCTTCATATAACTACCTAAATAAGACGCTTACCCCGGATTTCCACATTTTGCCCTAGGCCAGCGTCCCCTTCCCCCGGACGTAACTATGGCCCCGGCGAACTCATTCGTTCTGTTGTTGTTTTGTTTCCCTTTCCTCCTCTTATCTGGGGAGTAATGACGAGAACGAAGTCTTTAACGGTGTTGCTGATTCTTAACTTGTTCATGGTGAAGTTGATTTTAGTATTTTTAAAGTTAAAGTGAATCAGCTTGCACCGATTTAAACAGTAAAAGTGAAACAAAAATTCTATCTTGCCTAGTATGTGGAATCAGAACGAAATTCCCCGATTTATTTTTACCTTTTTATCAAATTATTATGAGATATGTATTAGCTGGATGACACTGATTTTGTTGATGTTCCTGGATATGTTTCATTCTACCAAAAACGGGGGTAAATTTTATAGACAATTAATCAGGCAGCATTTTCTCAAGCTATTAAAACTCTGATCATCTGTGCACATAAGGCATCTACCATAGACCTCCATTTTTGTCTGTCAGCAGCAAGTTTAGCTATATGCTGTTCCAGGACAGTTTCTGGTCCTTTAGTTTTCTACCTCTGTCACATAGCTTATTCTCAATTGCTGTAAACTTAGATTTTTGTAACTGTTTTCTGAAATACACTGCCCAATTGTATTAATGTTGAACAGACTATAAATAGGAATAACATGGAGGTGAAAAATAATTCTAATATTTCTCAAATATGTATGAAGCCTAAATAAAAAGGACCTCAAAACTCTCTAGTGTAACAGAAATTAACATTGCATCTAGTGAAATCAACAAAGAAACCTATTAAACCTACTAACTTAGGATAAAATTGACTCCATCATTATCAATATCAATGTATCAATGATATGTTCTATAAAAGTGCAAAAACAAATGGACTGACTCAAAAAGCCAATTCTAAGAAATACAAACTAAAAAAAAATGCAACAAGCTCATGCCCCCTGGTTTAACACACAATGTAAGGTAAAAAGACATTTATGCATGATAAAAATAAAGCAAAACAATATAACAGTCTTGAACTATGTGCGAAAAACATGTGTACTTGATAACCTTACAAATGAATTTCTGAAAGCTGCAGGTAACAAGATGTTAGAAGTGCTTGTTAATCTATTTAATGTCATACTACAAACTGGAGACGTTCCAATACATGGTGCTCTGGCTCCCAGTCACGCTTCTGTCTCCCTGCAGTGGAAGACACAAACAAGAAGTGCACTGGAGCCAGGGCCTTCAAAAACACGGCACCTAAACTGTGGAATGCTCTGCTGTCGTCACTGTCCACCATCACCTCACCGGTTTTCTACGTTTCGAAAAAGACTGAAGACCCATCTGTTTATTTAAGATGGACTTAAACTTAAACAACTAAGCAACACTTCTGTCTTTATTTTTTTACTTTCCTGGTGTTTTATCTATTTATTTACTTTATTTTTTTCTTATTATTTTTTTATTTATTTTGTTTTTGCTGCGCAATGAGCATTCTTCTGAATGGATACCTGCGCATTACAAATGGACATCATCATCATCATCATCATCATCATCATTGGTGAAATAATTCTGATATTTAAGCAAAAGAGAATCTCCCAGCTAGTTACTGCTGAAGGGTTACTATTTTTAGTTGCTTTGGGAAACTGTTTACATTTTTGCTAAATACAAGGTTGTGATTATCTTTATATAACTGTAATGAACTTGGTCAGGAGCAAGTTGGAATCATGGCTGGGTACTCAATACTTGATCATTTATTTTTCTTTACTTAGTATAAACTTCTTATAGAAAAAGAAGCATCTTATTGTGCATTTATTGACTATAAAACAGCATTTGATAAAATTAGAAAATCTTTGATTTGGAAAAAAAATTGCTTAAAGTAGATGTTAAAGGATATTTTCTTCAAACAGTGACAAATATGTACACCAAGGCAAAATCCTGTGTTAGGAAATGCAAAAACTCCTCAGATTACAAATTGCTGTGGGGTATGGTAAGGGGAAAATCTAGTGCCTTTGCTTTATGCTTTGTTTCTGAATGATTTAAAGTCCTTTTTGCTAGAGAACATGAATAGTTTACAATCTGTGTCCAGCAAAGCTACTTCACTGGCCAAACATCTATCGCCTGTTTACTTCCTGAGAGTGGGAAGGTAGAGCACTAGGGGGATGGATATAAAGGATGCGGTTTGAGAGAATAAAACTGTTTTCTCATTCATGAACTGTACAAGTATAATGGCTTACCTGCACATTAACACTAAATCATTTAAAACTGAGCCCTAGTCCATCGTAAGGGTTTTTAATAAATAACTGCCTTATTTCTGTATGACTGCACAAAATCTGTTATGGTTGATTAAAATATATAGCACATATGGCATGGAGGTAGCCGATCAAAGACTTTCATTTATCTGAAATTTATGTGGTTACATGATTTGAAGTCTTTGTCTTCCATAGGTAGCTTAATTAGATATTAATGACTACGGGTGGTTACACACACACACACACACACACATATATTTTTTTATAGCACTAAGTTCACAGAACGCCCCTAGGGTGCCAGCTGGGTAGTGAACTCCGGGCCAAGACAGAAAAACTGATAAAAAATATTTAGCATTTTGGCTGACTGCTCTCTGCGTTAACCATCAGCGTCTAGCGAGATGCTGTGCACCTGGCCTATTTCTTCCACTTGGCTTTCCAAAATATGCGAGGAATAGGGAATGATGGCGGTGGGGAAATCTAAGAAAGGGGAAAGAAGGGACGATAGGTATCAAGGCTTTCTAGAGTACACAATTTACAACATCGAGGTTCTCGTCTCAGCACTGAGAGGGGTCAAATCACTGAGAATGAGGTCAGTGTAGATTCCACGTGCACTTTCAACTCATACACTGGTTGTGAGTTTGATGATATTAATTTAAAAAAAAACTTATTATTAATTACTTCACGCGACATGTCATCAACAATGTTTCACCAAATTTTGCAAACAGAATATTTTATTAACCTATTAGTAACTTTGAGAAATAATGAAAGCCACTTAGATTGTCATGGGTACATCACCTGCTGCGGCATTGTCTACGAGCAGGCTACTCACCAGGAAACACTAAACTGATGCTGGAGATAAGCTGCTACCATTTCAAACTCATGTATAGTCTTTATTTGAAAAGCCGAAGGTAAAACTAAAGTGGTGGCCGTAAAAGCTACGATTTACCAGACGTCGCATAACGAGGAAATTCTGAGGAATGCGTAATTTCGCCAGGCGAGGATACCTGTAGCTGTATTTAACTGTATTTACGCTCACCATGTGGCAAATTATTTTACTCCCGCTTGTAAACTATTTCGCTGGTATCATACGCGTAACAGTCCTTTCGCGTTTGTACTTTAGCAGTATCGCTACAAGTTCAGAAAATCTGAACTTAAGGAAGCTTAAAATAAACCGTCACCCTCTCTCCTAATGCCGCTATGCCAGTTCACGGCCCAGCGCAGTAGCCGGATTCTTCAGGAACATGTGCCATTCCTGCACCCTTCTCTAACACCTTTCCATCACCCACACCCCTTCACCGCCGCACCCCTCTCTTTCTTCCTTCCAGGCAAAGCCACTCGTGAGAACAGAAATTTCTCAAAGCAATGCAGCATCTGCTCTCTCCTTACTTGCTGTTACACTCGATTACCTTTGATTTTATCTCTTCCTTACCCTTTACTCCGTAACCCCTTTTCTAAAACTTTCCTGAGAAGAAACAATGTTCAGTGTATTTTTGAAAGAATATTTTACTTCGTGTTTAAAAGTCATCTTTCCTTTTTTTTTCCCTTCAAGGCTGTAAATAACGTTGCTATGTTCCTGTGCGTTTGGTATCGCCATCTCATACGCACGCGAGGACACACACACACACACACACACTATCTGTCGTATTAAGAACGCATATTCAAAAAAATTGTATTATTTCAATATTTTACCAATTGTGCTGTAGTATTTGTGCCTCAGTACGAATAGAGACTTTAAAATATATGTGAGTATTCTATTTTATACTGCACCACGCTAAACACTGATTCTGTGCATGTATTATATATTTTTTTTTTAACTAGGTAAAGAGCAACACCGCAAAAGAAAGAATGAGGCCATTTACACCTCAGGTGTCTAGCTCAGCAGAATTTGAAAGTTTGTTAGAAACGAAGAAATGAAATATCTGACGTCGCATCTTCTGGAAGAATTTCCACCCGCAGCTTCGGATGTCCCTGACGACAGCTTTTAAACTCTCATCTCACAAATGTGAACAATGCGACTTACCTTACGCTCATCAACCCGCTTGTGTACGCAGTATAATTATGCATTATGCTCAATAAATATATCTATAAGCAAACTATCTTGTTATAGGTATTTAAGAAAGGAAAGAAGGAAAGGTGAGTCCACTGCGTACTGCAGGTGCCAGGGGTGGGGGGAGGGGCTTCTAGATGCATGGATTTCGCAGAGCCGGGCTTGCCATACTGTGTGTGAGCAGGCGATGTCGGGGCAGGCTTTTAAAACTTCACACATTAGCTTTTTCGAGACGGGAAGACATTTGATCTAGCTACTGCTCACGTGTCATTTAATTTGCTTGTACATAAATTAAGACTGATGATTTTTAATGTGTTCTTGTTGTGAAATAGTAAGTACTTACCTTCAGAATAATGAAATCCATGACCTGCGAATCGCAGACTGTCCAGACTGCAACCTCAGGGAAGCTAAAGCAGCTCTAGAGAAAAACGAATAACTGCAAGACACATGCTGCTGATCTTCACCTTCCGCTCGTTACTATCCGCCAGAACAAACACCACAGAACCATGTCATGACACTCAAATGTAGGTAACTCTTCAGTCACATTTTGTTTGAACGTTTCGATGTTAAAGCAAGTAAAGTTTTAGTCAGCGCGCAATAAAACTTCTGATGTGCTTACAGCTGTATCTTTAAGTAAGTTAGAAGCAACACTAGCCGAGACATTCCACCAACAACAATGTAAGACTTTAAAAACTTCGTGAATTCTTCATAAGCCGACATTTCCTTTCAGTAGGTTTCCAGCTAATGACAAAGTAGCTGCTGCGGCTACACTCCTTGCTCCGTTATTCCAAGACAGCTGCAAACACTTCTTCAATTGGTCTGTGATTGGACCGTAATTTTCATAGGGGCTGGCTCTGCTGGAAAAAAGACACACGGTCTCCCTTGATGTATGATAAGAGTGTGCCAATGTAAAGCGTCGGTAAAGAGAACGAGAGTCGGGAGGCATAGGTTTAGTGCAGTCCTTGTGCACACTAGGCTAGGGAATGTAGAAACTAAAACGTAAATCCACGGCGGCATTTTAACTCTTCTCCTTTTTTTTCCAAATCCTTTCTTTTCATTGCTGGCGAGTGAAGCGTTCGTTTTCTGTGTCCCTTCTGCTTCTTTACCTCTGACCTTACCCTATGTCAGCCTCTGCAGTCTCACCTGTACCCAAGACTGAAAACCGCATCTGCCAAATGTGCCCGCCTACGCGTCTGCACGCTTATCGCCGGGGCTAACGCGTGTTACTTTGGCTGGGGTGTTCCTGCCAGCGCTACGCTACAAGGGTGGAGAGCCCCAGTGTGAAGGCTAGAGTATAAAAATAATCTTAGTTTTAAGTGACAGAGGTACAGGTACACGTTTAATGTATCTCACCTGTGGTTTTTGCTCAGTTTTCGTTACTTGCTCTAGACCTCGCTACTTTTTATCGGGGAGATCGGGGGGGGGGGAGACGAACTGTTATCGGGTATAACAGTGAAAGGGTTATTAAAAATGGATACCAACGTAAAATTCTTAAGCATATATCCCACTTTTTAAAAGGGGGTCGTTCGAGGCTGTCATATATGTAGTAATGCACATATATTTTAACAGGCGTGACGAGAGGGAGGGATGGGGTACCCGGGCCTGCGGTTGTGGAGGAGACCCAGCTTTGGTCAGTATTTTTTATTTCTTTTTTCTTTTAAACAAAAGGGGAAAAAAGCTAGACTTCAAAGAACGAAATAAAGTGTAGGCTTCCTCACTACTAGAGTTTCCTCTACCTCCAATAATTGTATCCTAATCCGTAACGTCTGTGACATCACACAAGGATTAGGGTGACGGATATAAATCTTGTATCTGTCGAGTTGTTTACATCCACTGGTGACATTTTCCCATAGAAGGGGTGCGAATAGTTTGATCTTTTACGTCATTTTTCCTCATTTACTGACCACGCACGTGGACACAGCTCTAAAATGTTTATCTCATGCAGTTTTCTAGACTAATAAACGATTACAATTAATGATTAATGCAAGGGGCCCGGAAAGGTCATCTGTCCCAGTGCTTGTGCTGGCTTTTGGCGGCCCCGTGTATATATAATTATATGTGTGTCTTTTTCCCTGTTTTATATTAAAGACCTGTCCGATTGGTGACATGTATCACGCTCGAAAGACTCCTTTCATATCACTCATCAATGCCTCGAACATGAAATCGCAAGGAGAAACACGAATCTCGAGAAATGAAGGAAAAACGATTTTCTCGCCAGTTCAAATCTCCATTTGGAGATATACCATACAATAGCACTTTATTTATCCCCAAGGGCAATTCCAAATAGTGCTCGTAAATCGTACTAGCAGTAATACATACATGATATAAAAAGATAATACATACTATACATGATATAAAAAGATAATACGAATACATGATATAAAAAGAGATAATACAGACATATACATGATATAAAAGGAGATCATGAATACATGTTAAAATAATTTTTCTCTCTCTCTCTCGCGCGCGCGCACACACACACACACACACATTCCCAGCAACAGTAGATATAGTGGATATAGTGGTGACCTTAGGTCACCTCAGGCTAGTACAAGTTCACGGCCAGTAGAATGGATCAGGTGAATGGCACGTGGAATGAATGAATTGCGGGGACGATTGGTTTTGCATACAGGCATCGCGTACCTACAGCCAGAGCGCGAGTGAGAATTCACGTGTCAACACATGATCAGAAATAGAGAGGATACGGGATGCCTTCCTAAGGATTTGTGACGTCAGTAACGGTGGAATCATAGCTGACCACAGCATGGCTGAGACAAGTTGCCCAGGAAATACCGAATCTCGAAAGCCCAAGCTCAGATATGGAAACTGTTGCATCGTTTTTGAATGCACAGGAAAACGTAGTGACTGAATAAGTGTTCATACGCTCCTAAAGGATTCATCGATGAGAAGACCATGGATCAACTTCGTTCATCTGTGTGCACCTTCACGGTACTCTGACGTATGCGAACGCCATTTTGCTCCTGAATGTTACCCAGTAATTTACACGCGGAAGAAGCAAGATGGTTTTGAGGTACCACAACAGCGGATTTTTCATGGATCCGTGCCTAATAAACAGAAGCATACTTTTCCCTCGTCCAAAAACACGGAGTAGCTGCACGAACACCTGATTTCGATAAATGTACTTCAAATTCAACTTTTCAATATTATTGGTGTGACCGGTGACACAATGTTGTTAACATGCAAACAATAAATGATAAGGAATATCTGCAAAAGCGTTTCCAAAATTATATCTCTGCTTTTCCATTTTGTTTAAAATTTGTGTGGGCGAAAGTCTCTCTTTTTCTTACTGTTATTTGCACTAACAACCGTATGAGCAACTATGCCCATATAAACGTGCAAATCAGTCCTAAGGGTAAATTTTCAGTCTTGAAGCTTTTGTGTATATAAGTGAAGTAAACGGACAAACATACATTGTAATGGCCATCTGGAGCTTGCAAAATTTGACGAACATCAGCGATGTTTACCATGTGCTGTTGTGAAGTCGTTCTTCGTCGTCTGCTGCTTGAACATATTGTGTTTGGGGTTTTGAACCTTCACGATTCTCAGGTTCAAACATGTAAGGTTTGATACATTCAACCCAGGACACCCAACCCTCACTGTATTGGTGACAGGCGATTACCGCTGCGCCACTGGACCACCCTGCTGAAATGTACAGAATACGCACATAATATTCAAGAACATTTATATTAATACTGTGATTTGAATTAAAGATTTCAAGTTTCATAGGTTTGCCATATTCAAGTGGAATATCACAAATTACACAAAATGATACGGCATAAACCTCCCAAGAGGGAATTAAAATGCTTGAACCTTTCCAAAGGGAATTCATTTGACTAATTAACTTCAACATTGCAGGAAAGCATAAACTAGCTATTCCAACTACTATTAACTCAGACTACGTATCAATCAGAAATAAAAATTTGTTGAAACATTATCACAATAGTGCAATATACACACTGATATCTCCCCACCCACTCTAAGGGTTTATGGTATTTACATGTAATGGTCAAGAGCATCCCTCGAGCGTCCTCCTCAATATAATCAATCGTAAAATCATCGTCCCTTGATCGACGATGACAAGCGGACGACCTCGTAAAGTTAGGACGTGCAGCGCGATGACACTGGTGAGCACTGGGAGTCACCACTAGGGGTAGCCCAATGCCACTGCACGTCGCACGTGAGATTAAGCAGACACCGTGGAAGGACACCACACAGGTCTGAAGCTCCAACAAATGGACGATTACTTTGATCCTCTACTCCAAAGCTTGAACACAAGTCACTGGTGGTCATGTTAGTAGCAACTTATAGACATGAAAGAAAACCTGCTCGGTGGAGGAACCTATTGCTTGCACGTCCTACAGTTTGATCAGTTATCTGTTAAAGCTTATAATGCACAAAACTCAATTCTGAAATACATATTGAGATCTTTTTGCGTTTGGTCTTTTATTTTCTTTTTTTTAACTTTTTGTAAATTTTTGTTTTGTTTTGCCTAGGTATAAGAATAGTAAATATGTGAACAAGAATTCTTGCCATCTCTCTCTCTCTC